>WOVY01012848.1:0-282927 GCA_013436015.1 Rhipicephalus annulatus | reverse complement strand
TGCCATACGCAACCAGAATTGTTCAGAGACGCCGAGTAAGACACGAGCATGGCTCATAGCAACAACCGAAGACCCTTCATTCCGAACTGCCCCCTGCTATATACCCCACATGAAGTGGCGCGCGCATGCCGACAGCGCCATCCATTAGAGGATTACATAGCACTCAGCGTCCGTACATCTTCCTCCCGGGATAGTTACATGTTCAACCTGCGCGGTGGTTTCACGGCACGGCCAGAACGCGTACGCTTAGGTTCATCACACTGAGGCGCACTGCTTGCACAGGTAGCGTTGCACTTCAGGTGAGGGAGGCATCTTCACAGGCGGCACAGGTGATGCGCACGAAGCACTTGAAGCACTTGGAGACATGATTCCGACGCTGAGGGTCGAGGCTGAGTCTCTTGGCGGATTTGATGACAAGGTTCCATGCGTCGGTGATGAAGCCATTGATGCTGCTGTTGGACATTTTGGTCATCTACAAACGGCCCAGATGGCAACGGTTCCTCTGGACAACACCACTTTGAGTCTCGACCACATATGACCTTGGTCGCTGAGCTGGGCTGAGGACACGACCGCTGCAACCTAAATCCTTTATCCACACGCCTCCCCCCCATACTGAGAGAAATCAGAGGAGTAGTACTGTGACGGCTATTGTAGTCCTTCGCCTGTTTCAACTTCGCTGCAGTATCCTGTGCTTGAAATTCCTCGTGATTGGGTAAGGCCGGAAGAAGTCGTTCAGGCAGACCGGAAGACGAGTTTGTAGTCTCCTTCCCATGAGTAACTGAGCTGGAGAGACGCCCGAAACTCCAGGTGTGTCTCGGTATGCGAGTAGAGCGAGGTACGGATCCGGGCTTTTCTTCAGCAAATCTTTCACGGTACGCACCATGCGCTCTACCTCTCCGTTACTCTGAGGGTATCGAGGGCTGCTGGTCCGTGGCAGAATCGATACGCCGTTGCAAGTCGGCGAACTCCTTGGACGAGAATTGAGGTCCCATTGTCCGTCCGCACAACGTCTGGTATCCCAAAACGGGCGAAACAACTCTTGACCGCAGCAACAACCGCTTTTGCTGATGAAGTTCCCAGTGTGACTATTTCTGGAATCGGAGTAGTAGTCGACAATGAGGACGTAGTCGCGTCCTTCCAGGTGGAACAAGTCGATTCCCAGGCGTTGCCCATGGTCGTTCCGGTGTTGGGCGTTGGTGACAGTGGCTCAGAACGCAAGGCTCGCGTCTCAGCACACTTAGCACATTGAGCCACAAGGTCCCTCAATATGCTGGCTGCAATGGGGCCACCAAACGCACTCGCGGGCGCGCTCTTGACAGCGCGGGACACCCTTGATGTCCTTCGTGCAGTAGTGCGAGCATGTCCTTGCGTTGGGTGACGGGATGACAATGCGGCGATCCAGTAAGAGTAACCCATCGTACACACTCAGTCTTTCTCGCTCCTTCCAGTATGGTGCTAAATGGGTCGGAACTCTCTTCTTGGACGGCCAGCCTTTCTCACAATAAGTCATAATAGAAGAACACTCGCTTCTTGAGCTTGAAGACGACGGATCTCGTCCAGCTGATTTTCCAGTTGTAAAGGTAGCTCCTTGAGAACTTCCCCTATATAGACTTCCAAGCTGCTGACTGCTTTAGAAGTTGGCAAGTCGCAGGTGTCTTGATAGTGTGTCCGCTGTGGCTAGCAGTTTTCCAGGAACATACTTGACGGCGAACTGATAGCGCATCAGTTTATTCGCATACGTTGAATTCGAGGTGGCAAGATGTCTAGATCTTTACTTGACAGGAGAGCTACAAGCGGAAGGTGATCGGATTCGACCTCAAAGCTTAGTCCACGTAGGTATTGATCGAACCTGGTGACAGCCCATGTGACAGCCAGAGACTCCTTTTCCGTTTGACTGTAGCGTCCTTCTGTAGTAGTGAGAGATCTGGAAGCATAGGCAACTGCTCGTCGAATTCCTGACGGTTGATCTTGGAGTGTAAACGGCACCAAGGCCATGAGAGCTTGCGTCAGCCGATACTATAGTTGGGTAATGGGGATTGTACATAGCCATACATGTGTCGGAGCTGAGCAAAGACTTTATCTTCTTGAACGCTTCCTCTTGGTTGTAACTCCAGCTCCACGCGTTGTTCTTGTTGAGGAGTGCACGAATAGGTGCGGAGATCTCAGACAGTTTTGGAATGAATCGAGCCACATGGTTTACCATTCCAAGTAATCGGCGAACACCACTAACATCGATTGGTGGTGGGAGATCCATGATAGCCTTGACTTTGTCCGGGTCTGGACTAATTCCTTGCTGGCTGACGACAACTCCTAAGAACTTGACAGAAGAGACCCTGAACTGACACTTCTTTTCATTAAGAGTGACACCCCGCTTGAGTCAACCGTGCCAAGACGTCAGCTAGACGCTGGTCGTGCTCTTGATGGTTCCTACCAAAGACGAGTATGTCGTCTATCATGTTGACGACTCCGGTGATGCCTTCGAGCAGTCTCGACATGAAGCGTTGGAAATACTCGGTGCTGTCGCAATGCCAAAGGGAAGACGCTTGTAGCAATATCGGCCAAAAGGTGTGATGAATGTCGTCAGTTCTTCACTCTCACGAGTTAGTTTTATTTGGTGGAAGCTGGATCTTGCATCGAGCTTGGAAAAAATTTGTGCCCCACCAAGCTGGCCTAAGATGTCTTCAACTGTCGGCAGAATGTAGCGTTCCCGCTGGATAACCTTGTAAGCTTCGTCAAGTCGACACAGAGCCTGTACCCGCCCGACGACTTCGGCACGACGGACGAGGCCTGAACACCATGCGGTAGGCGTGTCAACCTTGCGAATGACTCCTTGGGTTTCCATTTCATCCAATTCCTTCTTCACATGCTCTAGCAGAGGCAGAGGTATTCGTCGAGGAACACTTAATGAAAAGGGACGAGCATCTTGAGCGACGCGGATGTGGTATTCTTCCTGTACTTCGCCAAGCCCACGAAAAATTTTTGATTGAGATGACGGAATACCATCCACAGAGTCCAAAAACTGAACGATGCCCAAGTCTTCAATTGCTGGTAATCCCAGGAGGTGTGTCGTCTGGTTCTTGATAACATACAATCTTTGCACAGACACTTTGTTACGCACTGCAAGGTAGCAGTGAAAGATCCCAGAACGTGCAGCCTTTGATTTCCAGGACCAGATACCTCGGCGTCCACTTTATATCCAAAACAGTAGGTAATGCCGGAAAAGAAGGTGAAACCACCGGTTATTTCGGCCCCTGAGTCTATCTTGAAGTGTGCGAGGTGACCATTCACGTGAATGTCGGCATATCGTGCCCGACGCGTACTGAGCGCGTGAAGTTCCACTGAGCCTAACAGCTCTTTCCGATGCTTGGCCCGGCAAACAGCAATAAAATGACCTTGCTTCTTGCAGAAATTGCATGTGGCCTTGCGAGCTGGGCATTCTTTTCGAGAGTGGTGACCACGGCCGCAGTAATCGCAAGTAGACTGAGTTGGCTGCACAGATTTGCTGCGACGCGATGAAGCGTTCTTCGCGCGTTGCGCCGCGTCCACGTTTAAGCTGTCAAAGGCCCCGTTCTCGCTGGAAGTTTCACGGGATAGACGCTCTTTTTCGGCTTCTTCATGAACACGCGCTTGGCACAACGCTTCCTCAGCTGTAAGTTTCGTACATCGGCACAACTGATCCGATAGCTTCTCATTCCGCAATCCAACGACAAACTTGTCTCGCACAAGGCGGTCTTCGATCTCGGCGTTGTTGTACCCACAACGCTTGACAAGATTCCTGAGCGCGGTGAAAAATTCATCGACCGGCTCCCCAAGTTGTTGCACTCGGCGGTGAAATCGGCGGCTCTCGTAAATCTCATTGATAGGGTGGACAAAATGCGAAGTGAGCTTAGCCTTGACTTCCGCAAACGGGCGGTTTTCCGGAGCAGACAGTCCTAGCGACGACAAGACGCTACGTGCTTGGGAACCCATGCAATATAAAAGAGTTCGCACCTGCACCTCGTCGGTGGCTGTGTTGATACCGGCCGCGAAGGCGTAATCTTCGTACCTCGTTATCCATGTTGTCCATTCCCCAGGGCTGGTGAAGTTGAAAGGCGACGGAGGCTGAAGTCCCGGTGTACCGACGTGAATGAAGTTGAGCTGAGAAGGTCCGGCGTCTGTCTCCTCCATAACTCTGCGTTAGACGCCCACTTCTGACACCATGTTCAGAGACGCCGAGTAAGACACGAGCATGGCTCATAGCAACAACCAGAAGACCCTTTATTCCGAACTGCCCCCTGCTATATACCCCACATGAAGTGGCGCGCGCATGCCGACAGCGCCATCCATTAGAGGATTAACATAGCACTCAGCGTCCGCTACAAGAATCTTCCGATGCACGGTAGGGCTCGAGCTCTTCGTCCTAGTGCTCACACCCATATCGTTCCGCGAGGCCCGCCTTCAGAATCTGGCTGCCAGTACCGAACCCCCCGAAGCCCTCGCCTGCTCTCCATCAAAGTATTGACCTTCAGGACTGGGACGTGCCAGCCATCGCTGCTGCAACGCGTCATAAGGCGACGAAGATTAGGAAGAAGTCCGAGTCGAAGTCTTCGTTGTAGGGTTGTGTCGTGACAAGCCGAGGTTCCAACACTTCCCCGCTGGCGTCATCACGGTTCAGCACGCAAGCAAACCTTCCAGAACTCTTCGCCAGTCTCGCAACGCAACGGGAAGCTGATCAAGGTAAACGACAGCGCTACGATTCTGAAGACAGGACCAAGCGTTCGGTGTCCCGGCGTCGAGATGACCCAACGACGACGACTTCGGGGAGAACAACGAAGGCCAAGCGCGATACGCGGCTGCACCAACGTCATCGGGCACCAGCATCGTGCTTTGGGACAAGGAATTGCTCGTGGCTGTCACTCTCAAGCCGTCGCTGGACGAGGGACGCACTTTTGGTAAACGGGAGCTAGATCCGAAGGATGTCGCTGATTCCACCGTGGTCGTCATGCGGAGAAGGCGCGAAAAGTTCGCCTTCGGAAGGAATCTGGTCGAAAGCTGTCCAACTGCTGCGTGCCTAGTCCTCCTTGTGTCCGACCATCAGCGAGGCCTTGGTGATGACCTAAGGTGCGCGGAAGACGAGGACGACGACGACGACGAATACGAAGGCAGCTGCTCACCGGCTTGTCGAGAGCGCAGACGTGCAGGTCATCTATGACAGGGTTCGGCGACCGCGCACGGCTAGTTCGTGGTGGCTGTCCCATGGTGGGGCTGCTGGCGTAGACTCCGGCATCTGGCGGCTTTCGCACACTTCGGGCGTGCACGACGAGGCTAAGCTACGGCTTTGTCGGCGAAAGAGCGCGTCAGACAAGACATTCTTTATATAGATTTCGTTCCGTAACTGAATAAACTTGGCGTTATATGGCTTTGGTTGCATGTACAACACCTTGATGCCGGCAAAACGGCACCTGCTGCATATATGCAGCGATTGAGCAGCGATTAGCACGTAGTTCCGTACCGTAATGTTGCGTATCGAGAATCGGTTCACATCGAGCCACATTCAGAATTACCATTCGTAAAACATTCGGTAATGTTACGTAGTACCTGCGGTTACATCTTCTGGCATGCTAGTTGGTACTAAATAATTCATTGGTATAGCAGGGCAAAACACAACGAAAAAACGCAGTAGAGTGCTCTACCGTGACACCGTTCTGCGTCCTCTTCGTTAATACGTCCTGGGATGCAATGGCAATGAACGTATTTTTTTCCTTTATATTGGTTGCTTGGCTGACACGTTTCATTGCTATAATCTTGAGTGTGTGCTGTTGATTCCCAGTAACGTGAAAGAGAAAGGGAAAACCTAATTTTTTGTTTTGTATTTTTTCTCGCTTTCTCTCTGTCTGTATGTTTTTTTCTTTTTTGCATTAGCTGTATTCAATATAAATTCATTCATGAGCATAGTTGTAACGCTCGCAGAAAAAAAGTACTCAGCGTTTTCTTGGCCAATCCCTCAGAGTGGTTATTTGCCAAGGAGGAATATAGAAAAATTGCTGGAGGTAAAAGCTCCAGCAATGCCTTGCCAGAAGAAGCGATGCCACCTTTTGCCACTGCAAAGATGGCGGAAACATGCTCTTTTCTAATAGTGCCCACTAAAAATCAAGTAACTTTGATATCTTAAGTAAATGCCATGTGAGTTCTTATTAAAACATAGGTGTTCCCGTCTAAGTAAGACGCAGAAGCTAGTATGGATGACTGGATCTTCAAAGAACTTTGCCTCTAATTAGAGGCTCACTAATGAAAACAAGTAACGCTAAGACGCACTTGGAGCGCTATGTGGTCCGAAAAAGGGAAACGCTTCGTTTATCCCGCACTACAAAAAATACGGCTCATTGTGTCGAATTACCTAGATCAGCAGCTGGAAACGCACTGCGAGGAGGCCTTCCTTCGACGATGACACACACGTTTCTTCAAATTAAGAGAAGGATAGCTGAGGTTTCCAGTTGTCCCGTATTAGCCACGTGCACACTCAAGTACGCATGTATAAGTGTTATGCCGTAAAATGTAAATAACTTGATTCATTTTAATTTCATTTTACTTGTAATATTTGAATACCCAGTGATCAATTAGGTTTTGGTGCTCACTTGTAAGATGTATACACTGTCTTCACTTGTTATCGATGTTCCGTTTGTGTACGTACAAGTTAAGTGCACAACAAACTTTCCTATTTAGAGGCGAAACTCCTCATAGCGGCACCCGTTTCGTCCCTCGTAGTCTGTAACAAGTATAACATTTTGACCTCCAAGGTGGTGCCGGTGAGAAACTTCTTCTGTGCGTTGTTGAACAATAAAAATAGTGCTCAATGTACATGTCAATGGCTGCTCATGGGGAATGAGAGACAGGAGCATTCGGCTTTTAGTTAACGCTTAGGCTGCGATCAACATTAGCAGCCATTGGCATGTACATGTACATGCCAATGGCTGCTAATGTACTATCTGACAAGAAAGGGTTGCTACGTTATACTTGCTGGGTGTAACCTCCTTAGCTTTAGAAAGGTTTAGCGAGCGTTGAGCCGCAGTGCCATGAATACAATGAACTTGTATATACCATGAATGAACTCGAGGTGGTTAAAAATGGGAAGTAGATACGAAGCGTAATCCGTATAAAGTGAAAGCCGAATTCTCCGCCTCTCATTTCCCATTAGCAGCCATTGGCATATACATTGAGCACTATCTGACCGAAAATGTTTGCTACGTCAAACTCGCTGGGCGTAACCTCCTTGGTTTTCGGAAGGTTTAGCGAGCGTTCGGCCGCAGTGCCATGAATACAGTGAACTAGTATATACCATGAACTCGAGGTGGTTAAAGGTGGGAAGTGGACCCGAAGCGCAAGCCGTAAGAAAGTGTGCGTGTGCCACCTCTCGTTTAGTCCTTGGAATGTCCGCTGGATGGCGGTGCTTCTATATGGGGAATATATGATGAAAAGATGCGAGATGGTGGTACTTGGAGTGTTGAACAGATGGACGAACGGACACATAGACAGATGCATGGATGGACGCATGAACGACGCAGGGGCGGCGGCATGGACGAACGCAGGGACGGACGCACGAACAGACGCACGCACGGACGGGCTGATGGACGCATGGACGGTCACACTGACGGACGCATAGACGGACGGAAGCAAGAACGAAAGGACGGACGAATTATTTGCCCCACTTTCCATCATTCACTACGTGGATAGGCTGCCAATCTTTTAATCGCTGAATGGTGATAACTCATCATGCCTCTAGTAGGTGGCAGCCACGGCCGCCATCTTGCTAGATAAACAGCTTCACTTCTGCGCAATCATGTCCACTCTTGCCATTTTTAAAATCCTCCTTGGTATGTGCCGTATTTTCAAGGAAACAAAAAAAAAACGAACAAATCTGTGTAAAAGACTATACATACGTTCCCGCTAAAACAGGGCAACGCCGTCTGGTGGGGCCTCTATTCGTGAAAAGATGGTGCGAGCCAGCGGTCCAGTAACATTCCAGAAAAACCTGTGCACATAGATTTAGTTGCACGTTAAAGAACTTCGGGAAGGTAAAATGCATCCGCGTTAGAAGGCAAGTCAGCAAATGAGAACATTGGGGACACTTAAGCTCCGCCTTTGAGAGCTGAACGCAAACGTGATATTCTATCCGTATAGGGGCGTGCTTCAGCCACTTAGTGCGCATTTCTTACTGCATGATGTTACTCAAGAAGAGTTTGAATACTACTACATAATCGATGAAGTTGAAAGCGTCTAGCGTCAGAGAGGCTTTATGGCTGCATTTTCTGTAATGAACATCATGCTTCGAACCACCATGGCCACGCAGAAGACCCGCGAAGGGTCTGCCAAGCTTGGGAGTCCCAACCAAGACTAGTCGGATGGCGCGGGGTCCCCCTTTCGTCTTTTCTAGACCCCAATAAAGTTCTTGCCGTCATCTCATCATCATAATCATCATCATTATCATCATCATTATCATGAGTTATTATGTCCGCGAAATCGTTTCGAACTTGCTATGCACCCATTATGTGGTATTCAGGGAATACGCGCAGTAACAGGTGTGCCCAGAATGGATGTGAGCCATGCATATACTGAGGCCATCGTCATCATCATGTTCTGACATCCGATGGCAATGTGCGCTTGTACCACGCAATACTACTGCAATATTACATGTAGTATTTCGAAGCCTTTATACTAAACGTGTGTGCTTCTAAAGCATGACGTTGTTTTCACTGCATTTCCAAGCAGACAATGTTTTTTGAGTGTTTCTCCAAACAATGCGGGAATTTGTGGTAGGAACCACTCTTGCCGAGGCAAACGGCCTGGGCTTCGATACTCACTGGGACTCTGAATTTTTTAACATTACTTTTATTTACATCTCTCTATTTTTTGTCAAGGACAAAACGATGATTTTTCGTTCACAGTCAACGACGCCCACGCGAACTGCAAGCACCTAAACGGAGTCCGTACTGGCTCTAAATACTCACAAATGTGTTAGCAAAAATTAAATCAATAAATAAAATAAAAAGTTAGCGCATTTAGCATTAAGTGGCACAAGGCTTGGTCACACCAGCACTGCTAGGCATCTGGCTGCTTCTGGCTTGGCTAGGCGTTCATTACCTTAACCTCATTTCCGGCAACTAATTTCATCTTGAGTGATTTCAAAAGGGCGCTCACGAACTTCGTAATGGGTTGTGTTGGGTCTATCGCGGCTGGCAACATCAAAAATAAGAAACGAAGCAATCAGATACAACGTGCATGGGGGCCCTCTCACACGGAGAATGCAGGTGAGGGGGCGGTCCACCACGTAGCCCGAGGTTTATGAAACAGGGATGTGGACTACTGAACACTGGACTTTTCGCCGGATGGGATCACCTAGAACAATAAAATTACAGCTTATTATTAAACAGAGAATCTCAAGACATACGCTGCCCTGTTTACATAAATTGCAAGGAAACGGGCAACGATCTGGAGGCGAATCCAAACACATTCTTTTCACAGCCACCATCGCCCGTCTAAAATTTACCCTGAAGACAGTCGATCAAACAGCCGACATTGCGGCTCGTCGTCAACTGAATACCATTTTTAGGAAGAAGTGGTTAATTGAGCCGAAACGTTCGTGGCAAGCTTTTTCCGACTACCCGAATGCCCTCAAACACAGGAAAAATGAATTCTGTGACGTCATTGTGGCAATTTTAAAGTTGTTTCTATCTGTAATAATGAACGCAAAATAACGAAGTGTGGGCAAGGTATTGGAGTGATTAGAATCCTTTTGACGCATCTTCCAGAAGAACAGCAGCCAGCTGCTCCTATTAGGCGTCCGAAACGGAGCAAGAAAGAACGTGCTGCCATCTGTCGACGAAGAAGAGAAAGCCGATCGTGGTTATCGGCACTGGCCACGAGCGCGCGTGCGTGCGTGCCCTCGTGCTCCATGCGCCTGCATGTGTCCGACTCGAGCTTGAAAGAGCAGTGGAATTCTCGATGGACTGGCGGGGAGGACTTGAAGATTGATTACGGGTCGCGGAAGGCGACAACGACGACGACAAAGAAGATGAAGGAAGCGGCTTAGCCTCGACAAGGACGCAGACACCCAGGTCGCCTACGACAGGATTCAGCGACACGGTGGACCAGTTCGGTGTGGCTGTCCTTTGGTGGACGGGCTGCTGCGGTTCCCTTCATCCAGCGGGCATTTCCGTGACTCCAGCGTGGATGCCGAGGCCAGCGCAGCTGCGTCGGCGCCACTGAGCGTCTGACCGTATATTGTTGTATATATATATATATTTCGTGCCGTAGCCTATTAACCTTGGCGTAGTTTGTCTATCGTTATGTGTACTTTTTCCTGAAGCCAGCAAAACGGGATCGTCTCTGTCTCTCACATAGTGGTTGAGTGGCCTTTAACGTATAGTATTACAGAGTAATGTTGCCTACAACATTAATTTGACATTCTGTAAAATCAGAATTCATACTGGAATTTAGAATTTACATTGAAAACATTTGGCAGATCCCACATACTTTGGGAAATCGGTGTTATGCGAAGTATGCGTAGACAAAGTGACTGTGTTATATTTTTTACGGGTGAAGCTCCAAATAGCGTGGGTTTGTCCATCCTTTGTATGTACGTGTGGGATTTCCTGTAGTTTCAGATTTTCCAACTGCCTACTACTTCGTTCTTGCAAACATCCCTCTACGCCCGATCACTAATCCGCCACTTCACCGATCATAAAGCAATACCTGTATATAAGTAGCCAATATGAAATGCAAGATGGTCGTGTACTTGTATCCAGGTGCGCGTTATACAACCATAGATTATGCCATTGTATCCATTCCTTGTTCGTACGTGACCACCTATAGTTCCACCTTTGCAAACTGCCCACTAATTCTTCCTTGCAAACATTCCACTACGCCCCAATCACCGATCCACCACTTCACCGACCATAAAGCTGTTATAATGATGAGGGAACGGAAGCGACGTATAGCTACCACTTACGAGTAATAAAATTTCTTGTGTAAATATATACAGTGTTTGTCACGTCTTTGATGATGCAGTGGGTGATATTAGCCGATGGTTCACAGTTTAGCGATGAAACCCTTTAGAGCTTCGCCCCATTCATCATCATTCACTCCGTGGATATGCTGTGATTTTTTATTAGGCCACACGTTACGCAATGATGCTAAAATATGTACAAATATTCGCGGACATAATTTAACAGTCACGTGCTTACTGTTGCGTGAAGATACCAACAGCAACATGTGTATTAGCAACAACAGATGAAATGGCCGATATGTATAGCGCTTCTGGCAGCGAAGATGGCGTCCCTTGACATTGCTAGATGGCGTGGCAATGCTGGACAGCTTAAACCACGTGCCGTGCATGCATCGGCGTAATAACGGCGATATGTTTATACATGCCTTTACCCTTGGTCAAATTACATGAGTCGCGAGCTCACTCGGAACGAAAAGTGGCAAAAACGGGCATTAACGCCCGCCGACACGTGAAGCACGTCTAAGTGAGGAGGGGAAAAATAACAAAAACCAAAAACTCAGTGTAATTGGTTGTAATAGCCGTAACTTTATGTATGTCACTGTTAACAATAAATTTAGCCAGGTGTCAGAGAAACCACCAAGTAAAACTTTGATTGCCTCAATTTTCAGTTAAGCGTCGTATATAAAGCGGTGATCTACGTCATTACGTAGATCACCCCCCACTACGTAGATCACCCAT
This sequence comes from Rhipicephalus annulatus, assembly GCA_013436015.1. NCBI lineage: Eukaryota > Metazoa > Arthropoda > Arachnida > Ixodida > Ixodidae > Rhipicephalus > Rhipicephalus annulatus. The sequence goes on along the minus strand of WOVY01012848.1, from coordinate 271,208 downwards.
AATACACCCTTTGCTGATTCACAAAGTCAATAATGATGTCGTAGTGGGCACTTGACCATTCTGCTTGAAACATGCATTCAATGATACTTTAAAACGGTCAATATTACGCGCACAATAATTTGTTATTTACGGGCACAGTTAAGGCATGCACCGAAAACTCAAACAAGCCGGAAGGTTCGAAGGCGATGGGCGCAAAATCCAAACTAATTTTTCGCGATTTGCCCTTGAAAGAGAAACTCAAGAGTGCTCCAAATTTTTTTTCTGCCATACTAATATACCGTTCATTCACTAAAGATCTCTCCAGCATTACTAATCATATTCAGCTGCGTTGGTGTGCCTGTTGCCTTGCTCATCCGACACCGAATTCGAACCAGCGACCACTCGCTCCGCAGCGCTCTGCGTCAGACAACTGAACCACGCGCCACGCGTGCGTTCGGTGTAATAACGATGAGATATTTAATTATACCAATTACCGCTGACGGTATGTAGATGTCGGGGGAGGTTGAGCGTATTTTCGATTACGCAACGTCCGACACTTCTTTAGGAGTCCGCTCGCCAAGTGTCTTATGCTCGCGCCTTGTCAGGCGGTGGCGGCCGGACAAGGCGCTCTAAACACTCAAGTTCTTGGGCAATTCGTGTGTACAACGCAATTTTTGGAGACTCGATCAATTTTATCGCACAGCTTGGCACATGCCGAGTATATCGAAAAGAAATTTAATGAACAGTAAGTCAAGGTGGCTGTATAACGGCGAAGCCTAAGCGATTCAATACCCATCCTTTCTCTCGGGCCTTTCTGCGGATGTGCTGGACTTCAGGCTGAATGCGGCACTGTGCGTTTGACTATCCAGAGCTTACTCGGTCTGTCTCTTGCCCCCTGGTTCTTCTTCCTCTATCTTTGCTATTCACCAAGTCTTGGTGTTTCCACAGATTCCTTGTTCTGTGGCAATGAAAGAAGAATGTTACAATACACTATATCGTTATAAAGTAATTTTTGCAGACAGGTCTGGAAGTAAACGTTCTTCAAACGATCTTTCATAAATTGGTACAAAAATTCTGTAACCTAAACTGCATCTTTGTTTAAAACGTTTTTACATACGTGACTCACATCACTCAGCTCCTTGTGCGCTGTATTGACCGCGGCGGGTCACGGCACTTTGTCAGGCATTAGGTTGCCTTTGTACCAACCCTCCCCTTTATACGTGTGATCGATGCGATAGAAACTGTGCTGTGTAGCTGTTTAATTGAGTGAACGTGATCTCTAAGTAACGCGAATTAATGAAGTGCGGGCAAGATGTTGGAGTGGTTACAATCTTTTGGTGCGCATCAGCCAAAATAACAGAAGCAAGCTGCTCCTTTAGGACATCCTGAACGGAGCAACCAAGAACATGCCGCTATTTCTTGACGAAGAAGAGAAAACCGTTCGCGGTCATTGGCAGCTGCCATTAGCGTGCTTGCATGCCCTCGTGCTTCTTGCACCGGTGGCACGGTCTCGACTGCCATTCGCTACTCGAATCTTGCGAAGTTCAGTCGTGCTCGAGCTCCGCGTCCTGGTGCTCGCGGCCAAACCATTCCATGACGCCCGCCTTCGGAATCTAACTGCCAGTACTAGCCCGACCGAATCCCTCGGCGGCACTCAATCGAAGTCTCGAACTCTAGAACCGAGACATGACATCCATCGCTGCACCAACGTGCCACTAGGCGAGAAGGAAGAAGAAGAAGTCCCACTCGAAGTTTTCATTCTCGGATTGCATCACGAACAGCCCAGGCCCTGGCATTTCGTCACCGGCGTCATCACCGTCCAACACGCAACAAAACATTCCAGAACTCTGCGCCTTTCTCCCGATGCACCAAGAAGCTGAAGATAAGCCTCAGTGCGACGAGTCTGAAGACAGGACCAAGCCTTCATGGACCAAACCTTCGATTTGCCGGCTTCGAGGTGGACCTCCGGCGACGACAACGACGACTCCTGGAAGAACGCTCAGTGAAAAATGCGGTACTCGGCTAGACCACCGTCATCGGGCAGTAGCATCGAGCCCTTGGACAAGAAAGTTTTCATGGGAGTCACTCTCGAAATCGTCGCTGTAAGGGGAATGCACTTGTATTGAACGGGCGCTGGAACAGAAGGCTGTCGCTGATTCTACCGCTGTCGTCGCGTGGAGAAGGCACCGTCGGAAGGAAGCCTGGCCGAAGGCTTTCCATGTGCCGGAAGACCTGTCTGCCTGGTCCGCCTCGGTCAAACTCTTGATTGTAACGTAGTGAAGAGGAATGCCCACTAGTGCAGTGACATCGACACGTTGGCGCGAGGCACGAGCTAAGGCTGCCTGGTTGCTGCTGCGACGCTTCCGGTGTACCAGACCAGCTCTCGCTGCTTCTGTACCGACGCTGATACCGCTTTTGACCTTGCATTTACATTATAATTTGGTAAAGAGTGCTGCGGTCTTCCCCAGTCTTGAAACTGCGTAGCCGAAAGCTGCCATCCGTCATGCCTGACGACGCTGTCTTCACACTCCCACCGGCTTCGCCCCGCAGGAGCCGTCCCGGTGCCCAGCTCTTGCAAGAACCCGACATCTTCAGCGCACCGACGGGAAAGACGTTGTGGATCGGCTGGAACCTTATGAACGAGCCAGCGCTACTAACATATGGGACGATCCCACAAAGCTTGATACCCTGATGTTTTACTTAACGAATGTTGCCAAGCTGTGGTACAGAAAACATGAGGCGGATATCACGAGTTGGACGAAATTTAAAACCTTCATCGCACATGTTCTAGGACGCCCTGGTTGTTGTGTTCTGGGTTGTCAGTTTCGGTTTCGGAATGACATGTGAGAGTGCCAGGGGGCACCACTCTTGCATCCAGGATTTCAAGGCGACTCTAAAATAAAATGAGTGTGCATTGGGTAACCATGGAGTGCGGTTGTTGTTCTTCTCTTCGGCGCTTTGCACCAACCCGCGTGTTCGGGCTGGTCGGTGTCCCCGCCGGCCGCGTGCGTCTCCGTTGGCCGTCTTCTTCTTCTACTTCGTCGGGACCAGCCAGCCACCAACACAGCGATGATGACGAGGACGTGTAAGAACCCATTTCATTCTCCGTGTTCGTATTTTTCTTGCTTCTTGCTTCGCGCACTGCACAGACCAATACAGTCACTATTTTAAATGTGGATGGCCTCCACACTACGTCCGAGCCCAGCATCGTAGCTTCAGTGGGCCATGTGCCCTCGTCATTTCTCGTGGACACTGGTGCCTCAGTCTCTTTATCAGTGCCGCTAACTTTCATAGGCATTTTTACAACATTCGGCTTTCGCCTTCACACGTCGTTCTACAAACATATTCCAAGGAAACGATTGATAATTTAGGTTAATTTACAGCTCAGGTCTCCTATCGCAGTCGCACTGCTTCCATGACTTTTTATGTAACTGCCAATGGCAGCTCGCTTTTGGGACGTGATGCCATCAGGGCTTTGTCCATCAACATCGTCGGTGCGTCTATGACGTGTGCTCAAGTCGACGTCCAAGATGATCTTCCGGTCAACGCGTCTTCTGAATTCCACAACCTGTTCACCCGTGAACTGGGTTGTGTGCGCGGTTTTGTGCATAAAGTGATGCGTCGACCAGGTGTGTGCCCTGTGCGTGCCAAGCTGCGCCGCATTCCTCTTCTTCTCCGTGAGCAAGTCTCTGCGGAACTGTCTCGCCTTCAAGCCAGCGGAATCATCGAGCCTGTTTTTGCTTCCGACTGGGTTTCTCCACTGGTCGTCGTCAAGAAAAAAGATGGATCCCTTCGAATATGCGTCGACTTACGAGAACCGAACAAGGCGATTGTCATAGATGGTTTTCCACTTCCTCACATTGAAGAACTGCTTCATCAGCTCTCCGGAGCGGTATGTTTCTCCAAGCTGGACCTCGCGTCAGCTCAGAAAGTTGAACTTTCTGAGTGCAGTAGAGACTTAACCACATTTGTATCGCACGAAGGCTTGTTTCGGTTTCGCCGCGTGTGTTTCGGGCTTGCATCTGCCTCTGCAGTGTTTAAGAAAATGATGTCAATTATTCTTAAGGGATGTAATGGCACCCTTTGTTACTTGGATGACATTTTGGTGTGGGGATGTACTCGCGAAGAGCACGATGCTAACTTGCATACTGTTCTCAACCGCATCAGTGAATGTGGTATGAAACTTAATAACAAGTGCATTTTTTCTGTGAATGAGTTACAAATTCTAGGACATAATGTCAGTTCGCGCGGCTGGACACCTGTTGAATCTAAAGTTCAGGCCAGTGTTAATGCCCCACGGCCTACTGATGCCAAAACCTTGCAATCTTATTTAGGTCTTGTTGGTTATTATGCCAAACTTTTTGCTCACTACGCTGATGTTGTTAAATCACTGCATACTCTATTTCGTGAAGCACAGCCTTTTAACTGGTCAGCTGAAGCTGAGCAGAGATTCATTCGAGTTAAGTCAATACTGGCCTCAAAGCCAGCTGTTAGTATTTTCAATGAGAAGCTTCCCATCGTCATCACGACGGATGCGTCCGATGTTGGAATGGGAGCAGTGTTTCAACAACTCAGAGATGATCAGCTGATCACTATTGCTTTTGCATCTCGTACATTGACCCCTGCTGAACGCAGATATTCAGTAGGAGAGCGTGAAGCTCTCGCTTGTCTTTTTGCCTTTGAGAAATGGCATGTTTACTTGTGGGGCCGGCACTTCACATTACGTACAGATCACCAAGCACTAGTTGCTCTTCTTTCTGCAGGATCCGAAGGCCACCGCCCCATTCGCATTTCCTGTTGGTGTGCCAAACTCATGTATTATAATTTCAGTGTTCAATATTGTAAGGGTTTTAATAACGTGGTTTATGATGCACTGTCGCGCCTTCCTCTTCAGATACCGGTTACTGAAGAGCGGGATGAGGAAGTTGTTTCATTAGTTACTTCCTGCATTACTAAAGCTGAGCTTCAGGCAGCTACAGCTGCAGATTCCACTTTGTCTCAAGTTCTCAAATATTTACGTGAAGGATGGCCTTTCAAAGGTGCTCTTGCTTCTGAATTCTCGCCTTACTTCGCAGTCCGACAGGAACTGTCTTATGTCAAGGACTTGCTTTTCCGCGATGAACGCGTCATTCCCCCTGCTTCTTTCCGTAACAAGCTAATACAGCTTGCCCATGAGGCCCATTCAGGCATTGTCCGCACCAAACAGAATCTGCGAGACAGGTACTGGTGACCAGCCTTAGACAAGCAGGTCAAGCATGCAGTTTACAACTGCCATATATATGTGACGCTATGATGACTGGGTGACGTGGCGTGGCTCATACCCCATGTTTATTCTGTTCTGCACTTCTTCCTCCTCTACTTCTCCTAACCATCACTTGATACGCCACACGATTCGATTCCCCCCCCCCCCCCCGAAAGAATGCGAGAGCTACAAACTATGATGCATGAACAAGTGGTGTCTCATCATAGAAAAAATATCACAAAATAGAGTAGTTCCATGTAACACGGCAGTTCCATGCACTTGCACAAAAATCTTCACAGGGAAGGCAGTCCAGTGACATCTAGGAGACCTCAGGTGGACGAGGTTGGCTGTTGCGTTCTGGAGAGCATAACCTTGCATTCGACGTGGAAAATGATGATGACACAGCCTGGATAGTAGCGAAAAACGAACAAGGTTGGGAGTACTTGTAGCGTTGGAAGGTTGTATGTCTAATGCGTCGGATTTCAAGTCGTGGCTGCGACAGACGCATTGTATCTAGAATGCTTGCTTCTTGAGAGATGGTGACGGCTAGATGCCTGTGTGCTGGCGGCGTGCAAGAAGTGCTTCTGCGTCTTTCTGGGCGTTTTCCATGGTGTTGTCTGTGTAACCGCAGACGCAGAGAGCGTCTGTGGCGATGTTCCTTCATCCGGAAACGTCCTACTTCTTGAAATGACCCTTGGATCAAAGTCCTTAATTTTTTAAGTAGTTCAAGTCGTGAGTGTGCTTCTGTTGAAGTTTTCGTTCCTCGTCGTATTTTCTTGGTTTGGTGATGGCTCTGAGAAAATTGTGGTTGGTCATCGTCGTTGAATAAGGAGACGCTGTCGGTAGTGCCAGCATTATTTACGAGTGGGATGCAAGCATGATTTCTGTCAAGAAAAGCAGTAGATACATTTTCGTTTTTATCGGCGAGACTCGCATTGAATGGTGACTCCGTAATGTTTCCACTTTCGGTTGGTCCGGTTCCTGAGAATGACATCGCCGCAAACATCGCTTGACGTGGTTTCAATTCCATAGGTTCGTTTCTTTGCGGGAGAATTGAGCCAAGCGTTCCTGAAGTACGACCGCTTTCGAAATGGCAGTGGCTTGACAAGTTATTTGGCCGATATTTCAGGTGGTCTGTTGTGTATGCGGCGATATCTTGAGGGGTGCGATGAGAGTAACGAGCACCAGACGAGCTACTTGGCTCAAAACCAGGTGGTGGCTTACGTAAGCAAGATGAAGAGTCAAGTACATAGGGTGCTTGAATGTTGTCTTGATTTGTGTATTGCATGGAAGAGGTTAGCGTTGGCGATATTTGTGCAGATGCGAAATCAGGTGGAAGGTTGGGCCTTGCAGAAAAACTGCTGGGATGTCTTTCCAAGAGCAGATGACTGACTTCGCCTGACGGGAATTGTAAACTTCTGCTCTGTGCTCGAATGCGTGAAGGCTGCGTATGACTGTGATTACTGGATTTGAATGCATCGATTTGGCTGGTTGTAACCGAATCTTGATTATAGTCTTGAAACCATATGATCATGTTTCCTTTTATCTTTTGCCAAGACTCATCGTTCTCGAAGATGTGGGTGAGGTAAAACTTGAATGCCTCACCTGAGATGTAATCAGTGAAGTTTATGATCATCTCCCGTTCCGACCAGGATGCAGCGGCGGCGTGGACCTCGAATAGGTTGAACCAGTCCTGTACGGGTCCGTCGTCCGCTGATCCGGTGTACTTGGGGATGTCGAGCTCAGTCGATGGTTCTGTCATGGTGCCGGTAACTGAATGCGCCTGAGATCACCTCTTCTGTGGTCGATATTCAGTTGAGGCGTACTGCAGGTGGCTTCGTGAATGATGTGAGGTTGATGAGTGGTGGCCAGGTCTTCATCCTGCCGACTTGTGTGACGCTATGATGACTGGGTGACGTGGCGTGGCTCATACCCCATGTTTATTCTGTTCTGCACTTCTTCCTCCTCTACTTCTCCTAACCATCACTTGATACGTCACATATATCGGGCAGCTGACAAGTCTGCCAAATCTGCATTTTCTCCGTTGCAGCCAGTCCAGTGGCCTGATCGGCCTTGGCATAAACTCGGCATGGACATCATCGGTCATATGCATATTTTCCGCAAAATGCCCGGTTAATTGTTTCTCTCATCGACTACCATTCCAAATGGCCAGACCTTTGTTTCACACATACGGTTACTTCTGAGGTCATCATTGAATTTCTGTCTTCAATCTTCAGCCGGGAAGGTTTTCCTGATGCCATAGTTACGGACAATGGTCCATAGTTTCAGTCCCAACATTTCGAGGCTTTTCTTTCACAACGAAGAATTCAGCACTTGAGGTCATCAGTTTTCTATCCCCAATCAAATGGGCAAATCGAGCGTTTATTCGCGTTCTGAAGGAACATATCCAGATCGCCCAATTAGAGCACCGTCCCCTCAAGCAAGTCTTGACTGAATGTTTAGCTTCGTACAGGTTCACACCACAAGGCACCACTGGAGTTTCTACTGCTCAACTTCTCCACGGTAGGCAACCGCGAGTTGCTCTCGACATAGACTCTTTGCCTCGTAACATAGCAGTGTCTTCTCCTGATCAAATCCGTACCAGAGTTTTTTCTCATCAACAAGCGATGAAAAAGTATGTCGACAACCATCGAGGTGCAAAGCAGTCCGAAGTTCGCACTGGCGATCTAGTCAAGGTTCGTGTGCCAGGCAAGCGCCCCAAGTATCGGGATCCTTACAAAGTCTTGGGCCAGGTTAGCCCCACTTCGTTTCACTTAAGTGATGGTAACACCTGGAATGCTTCGCGCCTTGTTATTTTTCATACGGATTCGCCTTCAACACCTAAAGGTCTTCCCCTTCACGTCCCGTCCGCGCCTTTCAACTATCCATCAGATTATTACATGTGGCCTCCATGTACAGGCATTTCTTCAAGGCGAGAGGAGTTCCCAGTCGGTGTCGCTGGTTCAAGTACACCAAGTCATACGGTTCACTTCGAACCTTCAAATACGGCTGAGACCGTTGAACCAGACTCCGGTCCGAAAAATTCTTCCGAAGCTCATGCCGCGAGCTCTGATGAGACCGCGAATTTTAACGCTCCTTCAGAGCCTTCACAATCTTCTACTTCTCTCGATGTGTCACATCAGAGCACAAGTGACCAAGGTGCAGAGACACCTGATTCTACACCCAAAAGGGCCGCCCTAAGCAGAAGCGGCAGAAGCCGCGTCGGTTCGAAGACTACGTGATTTAGAACTCTTGTTCATTACTGTTTTGAACATTATTGTTCTGTGAAAAGGTCCAATGCATTCAAATCAATATTGTACTGAGTTGTATACATTTTTTCAGTGCATTTTCAGGACTTTCATTTTACATTATTTCAGTGCATTTTCAGGACTCATAGTGTATGAGTTCGGTGTGCCGTGCCCTGAATATTCATGTGTTCTAACGTACATACCTTGTATATTACGTTGGTATAGATCATGTATAAATATAAGCAGTGTATAGCTGAACTTCTTTCGAGGAGGGGATGATTGTTGTGTTCTGGCTTTTCGGTTTCAGAATGACATGTGAGGATGCCAGGGGGCGCCGCTCTGGCACCCAGGATTTCAAGGCGGCTGTAAAATAAAACGAGTGTGCGTTGGGCAACCGTGGAGTGCGGTTGTTGTTCTTCGCTTCGGCACTTCGTGCTAACCCGCGTGTTCGGGCTGGTCGGCGTCCCCGCCGGCCACGTTTGTCTCCGTCGGCCGTCTTCTTCTTCTGCTTCGTCGGGACCAGGCAGCCCCAACACAGCACAAACATTAGCCAGGTCATCCAGGAGCAAACTTGCGCGGCTCTGCCATCCGCCCGCGACTCTTCACCCTTGCCGAGCCCTGTTGCTTGTGCCGAGGTAAATGCACCTCTACGCTATGCTGAAGTGGCGGCTCGACCACCTCTTCAGACTTTTATGTCACTACCCTCAGCCGTGCCGCTGCGACCCACTCCTCGGTTCGCTCAGCCAAGGTCCGTCCAGAGCAGTGGACAATGGCGTACACTCGACAATCACCCAACATGCTTTGCCTGTGGGCTACCTGGCCACATAGCGTGGTACCGCCACCGGCGCGTCCCTGTCTACCGCCAGAGCTACGACCAGAGCTTCGAACCTGCCCATTATGTGCCACTGCGCCCTTCGTTCACAGGCTCTCAGCCCCCCGACCAGGCGTCATCGTACGCCGACCACCACCCTCCTGTTAACCGCCGCTCGCCAACACCTCGATGCCGCTCCCCATTGGCGATACGTCGTCATCCTTCATCACCGGAGCGGAAAAACTAATTGCCGCAATTCCAGAGGCAGGAATTGCGTTGCCCGCAAAAAGACCAAGGCCTCTCACTTCACCAACAAATGTTCTGGACGTACTTGTGGACGACGTAGCTGCACTCGCTCTTGTCAACACTGTTGCCGCAGTTTCAGTGATAAGTGCTAGACTCTGCCGCTTGCTCAGAAAAGTTATGACTCCACTAGCAAGTATGTCACTTCGTACAGCCAGCGCAGATCATGTCACACCGGCCGCTGCCTGTACTGCTCGCATCGCGATTGATGGCCTCATTTATGTCGTTGAATTGCTAGTGTTGGATTCCTGCTTCCATGACCTGTTTTTGGGCTGGGATTTTCTTTCCGCTAATAAGGCCGTCATCGACTGCTCTCGCAATGAGTTGGCATTTGAAGGGTTTGACGGTGCTTCATTATATGATGCTCATGAAACCGGGGACAAACTATTTGTTGCTGAAGACGTCACCATACCGCCGCACTCTTTTGCCCTTACCATGGTGTATTGCAACTCGCTCGCCGTGTTTAGTGCCCTTTTCACGCCATCTGCTCTTTTCTTTCATCGCAAGTGTTCGCCGCTACGTTATGCCCTTATAGAACTTCATGACGGCGTCAGCAGACTGCTCATCTCGAAACTCTTGTCATGTCTTGTAACACTACTTCGAGGTGAGTGCGTCGGGCGTGTTTACGGTCTCGACCCTTCTGCAATTATCGACATGCCGACTGGTCCTTCCGTGGAACACGAAGTCTCCAGAGTGACCTGTGCCTCTTCGCCGCAGACTACCAGGCCTGACGTAGTGGGCAGCTCCATCGCTGACACGTTAACTGTTTTGCAACGTGCTCAGCTTCTACGACTGCTGAACAAGTTCCGTTCTTCCTTCGACTTCCAGCATACTCCCCTCGGCCGCACGTCAGCTGTGTGTCACCGCATCAACACGGGTATTAATGCGCCATTGCGTCAAAGACCCTATCGCGTGCCCGTAGCCGAGTGCCAGGTTATCGATGAGCAAGTAGCTGACATGCTCACGCGTGGCGTCATCCAGCCTTCGAATAGGCCCTGGGCATCTCCAGTCGTTCTCGTTAAGAAGAAGGACGAGTCAATCCACTTCTGTGTTGACTACCGTTGCCTTAACAAAATAACTCAAAAGGACGTTTACCCATTAGCAAGAATCGACGATGCCCTTGACTGCCTCCAAGGTGCGGAGTTCCTTTTATTGACCTACGGACTGGCTACTAACAAGTCCCTCTGGCATCTGAAGATCAGCCTAAGACAGCCTTTGTCACACCTGATGGCCTTCACGAATTCTGTGTCATGCCTTTTGGTCTTTGCAACGCACCGGCAAACTTCGAGTGGATGATGGACAATCATTTGCGTGGCCTGAAATGGAAAACATGCCTGTGCTACTTGGATGACGTGGTTATATTTTCACCGGATTTTCCAACGCATCTCCGCAGGCTAGATGAAGTGCTGCGGTGCCTAACTGACGCCGGCCCTCAGCTCAACCTGAAGAAACGCCGCTTCGGCGCAAGTCAGCTCACCGTCCTCGGTCATGTTGTATCTAAAGAGGGTATTCTTCCTGACACCACAGAGCTTCGGGCAGTTGCAGAGTGGTCATGTTGTATCTAAAGAGGGCATTCTTCCTGACACCGCCAAGCTTCGGGCAGTTGCAGAGTTCCCTAAACCTGCGTTTCTGAAGGATCTGCGTAGCTTTCTTGTCCTCTGCTCGTATTTCCGCCGCTTTATTCAGAGTTTTGTGATGATCGTGCACCGCCCCCTCTATTGAACTTCTACGCAGTGACTCGAAAAGTTACGCTTGGTCACCCGCCTGTGACGATGCTTTCGAAAAGTTGCGCCACCTGTTAACCTCGCCGCCACTCTTGCGTCACTTCGACCTGACTGCTCCGACGGAGGTACACACCAATGCCAGCGGTGTTGGACTCAGCGCCGTGCTCGCGCAGCGCAAATCGGGATGCCAGGAGTACGTAGTCGCATACGCAAACCGTACCCTCACATAAGCAGAGAAGAACTATTCTGTGACAACGAAGAAGTGTCTGGCAATTATATGGGCTCTAGGTAAATTTAGACCGTACCTATATGGTCATCCCGTTGGCGTAGTCACCGATCACCATGCGCTTTGTTGGTTATCCACGTTGAAGGACCCATCCGGCCGTTTAGCTCGCTGGGCTTTGCAGTCGCAAGAGTTGGAGATGCGTGTTGTCTACAGGTCTGGCCGACATCACACTGATGCCGACGCTCTGTCACGCTCACTTGTGTCCTCTGAAAGGTCTGCATGTTTATCTGCCGTGAGCGAAATGGTTGCGTTCCCAGAAAACTGTGACATGGCGTCTGAGCAACGTAAGTATGACTAGATCAGCTCTCCTCTGCGATTCCTGTCAGATCCGTCGACTTCTCCATCTTCTCGAACGTTGCGCCATCAAGCGGCTCTCTTTGAGGTCCGCGATAGCCTCCTTTATCGCAGGAATAACAAGTCTCACGGCCGAAAGTGGTTACTGGTCATACCTCGCCATCTTCGTGCTGCAATATGTTCAGCTTACCACGCTGACCCTCAGTGCGCACATGCGGGCATCTTCGAAACATGCGCTCAGCTTTCCTCCTGGTTTTATTGTCGAGGAATGTACACCTTTTTGCGCAAATACATTCAGTCATGCCCGCCGTGCCAACGACGGAAAGCTCTGCTCATCATACCTCTGGTTCGATCCAGCCAATCTCTTGCCCAGCCAGGCCTTTTGACCGCATTAGAATATCTGTACGGGCCTCTTCCGTTCACGGCTTCTGAAAACCGTTGGATTGTAGTCGCTGTCGACTATTCGACACGATACGCAGAAACAGCTGCTTTGCCTGCTGCCACAGCACGCGACGTATCTTCTTTTCTACTGCGGAACTTCATTCTCCGTCACGACGCACCGCGTGAACTTCTCAACGACAGAGGACGTGTATTCCTCTTTGAAGTCGTCAACGCACTCCTTGCTGAATTCCGTATCATTCACCGGACAACCACCGGCTACCATCCGCAGACAAATGGATTGATGGAAAGATTCAGTCGCACCCTAAGGGACATGATATTTAAGTATGTTTCCTCAGACCACTCCGATTGGGACCTCATTCTGCCTTTGGGACGATGCACATAACACTGCCCCACAGGCAACTACGGGCTTTTCACTATTTTTCCTGTTATATGACCAAGACCCTTCCACCACACTAGATACCATTCTACCCTACCACCAAGATTCCTCCGAGTCTACGCCTATCTCTGGAGCTGTCCGCCGTGCCAAGGAATACCGTAAGCTAGCCCGGTCATTTACAAACGTCGACCAATGGAGACAAAAATGCCGACGTGTCGATAACCAGCCGTACCCTAACTTTGTTCCGGACACTCTTGTGGGGCTTTGTGTTCCCGCTGTGCCCACAGGCCTTTCCTCGAAGCTTGTTTCAAAATACCAGGGACCCTACCGCTTTGCCTCACAGACTTCACCTGTTAACTACATCATCGAACCCGTTACGCCTTCCACAGACCAGCGATTTCGGTGTCGTGAAACCGTTCACGTACAGCGGTTGAAACCTTGTTACGATCCGCTTGTACCCTGTTCACCGTGAGTCGCCGGGATGGCTCCTTTTCCGACGGGAGACGAAGTGTAGTGAAGAGGAATGCCCACTACTGCAGCGACAACGACACGTTGGCGCGAGGCACAATCTAAGACTGCCTGGTTGCTGCTGCGACGCTGCCCGTATACCCGGCCAGCTCTTGCTGCTTCTGTACCGACGCTGATAGCGCTTTTGACCTTTCATTTACATTATAGTAAGAGCATCTGAATACTTGATAGACAGGCAGCGAGGACTTAGTGACGACGTACAGTGCGCTGACGACGAAGACGATGGCGACGATGACGTGGATGATGAAGGGCGTGGCTTAGATACGTGAATGACGCAGACGTCCAGGTCGCCTCGACAGGTTTCGGCGACACCGGTCGCTCAGTTCGGGGTGGCTGTCCTATGGTCTACTGGATGGCGCGGGTTTCATTATCTGGCGTTCGTTTCGGCGACCCTGACGTGGATGACAAGGTCAAGCACAGCGGCGTCGGTGCCACCGTGCGTCAGACTGTGCATTTTTATGTATATATTTCGATCTTTAACTTATTAAATATAGCGTAGTTTATATGTCATTACGTGTATTTCTTGAAGACCACAAAACTGCAATTGCACCATCTATCGCGCCGTAGTTGAGCGACCATAAACACATAGTGACGTACAGTGACGTTACGAATCAAGAATCTGTTCACATTTAGTAAAACTCAGAATTGACATTCAGATAACATTCCTTAACCCATTAAACTTAGCGTAGTTTATTTGTCATTGCGTGTATTTTTTGAAGACTGCAACACTGCAGCTGCTCCATCTATCGCGCCATAGTTGAGCGACCATAAACACATAGTAAAGTACAGTGACGTAACGAATAAACAATCTGTTCGCATTAAGTAAAATTCACAATTGACATTCAGATAACGTTCGGTAACGTTTCAAAAGTACTGAAAATTGTGCGAGTCGGTACTGATTGAGAGCTATTTTGCGCGCAACATACACACGTACGAAAAGAAACAGACACCACCAGCGCAAACTCGCAACTAATTGACAACAACAAATGCGATTTCACCTGCGAGACTAACAAAATGTTGCGCCCGTGGTGTCTGTTTCTTCCCGTTTGTGTGTAGGTCGTGCAAAAAAAACGTGAATTGGTAATCTTGCGTGGTAACTTGAAATCTTCTGGCATGCTGGTTGGTAGTGCATAGCTCACAAGGAGACGCAGGAGAGTTGTTCGTTGCACCATTCTGTGCCCTCTTTGTTAATAAGTCTGGAACGCAATACCGATGAACGCAGTGGTCGCTTGGTGGCTGAGAAGTTTCACCACTAAATACTGGAGCGCCTAGGTATGACTCCCGGTTGCGTGAAATTCCAGAATACCCATGCAAATAGATTCAGGTGCACGTCTAAGAATTTCAGGAAGGCAATGCTCATCCGCCTTTTAAAGCGGCAGGAGGCACGTCAACACATGTAAAATTGGGGGAAATTTAAGCTTGACCTTTGGAGTTGAATGCGACAGCGATATCCTGTTCCTGTAGGGCGTTCTTCATCCACTTGGTGCGTAGTTTATTATGGTACGATGTTTCTTGAGAAGTTTAAATTGCGGATTACTGCAGTGTAATTGATAGAGTTGAAAGTAGCTTATGTCCGTGAAGCTTTAGCACATGGCTGCAATCTGTAAAAGGGGTAGCGTGCTTTAAACCAAGAGCAACTATGGGCGTGAAGTCTTTTCGGACTTGCTATGCACCGACTACGTGGTCTTCAGGGATTACGTGCATTAACGTGCGCGCCCAGACTGGGCGTGAGCTATTCATAGAGATCATCATCATCATCATCATCATCATCATCATCATGCTCTGACATTCGATGGCAATGTACGCTTGTGCCATGCAATAATACTGCGATAATACATGTGTTGCAAAGCGTGTACACAGAACGCGTGTGTTTGCAAAGTACGAATACTACTTTCTCTGTATTTCAAAGCAGAACAAGCTGTTTTAATTGTATTTTCAAAAAGATGCATGGCTTTGTGGAAGAACACCTTCTTACCACGCAAACGGTCTTGGTTCGATGCTCACCCAGACTCGGAAATTTTTATCATTTATCTTTCGGTCACGGACAGGGTGACGATTTTTCACTCCCAACCAAACACGCTTCTCGCCGACACCAAACACTTAAACGGGAGACCGCGCTGGCTATAAATATTCACAAGCTTAATAGCAACTAAATAAATAAATAACAATAAAAGTGTTAGCGCCTCTACAACAACGTGACAGAAGGCTTGGCCACACCATGCAGCGCTGCTTGGCACCTGCAGCTCTTGGCTTAGCTAGGCTTTCACCCTCTCACCTGAATTATGACTACAAATTAAATCTTGAGTGTTTCTCAGACGGCTCTCACGAATGTAATGAGCTGTCTTAGGCCAAGCGCGGTTACATCATCGAAAATAGCAAACGAAGTAATAATATAAAACCTGTATGAGAGCCCACTCAGCGGGGACTCTATAGGTAATGAGGTGGCCCCCAGTGTAGCCTTAAGTTTAATCAACAGGGAGATGGACCACCCAAGCCTGCACTTCTTTCTAGGAGGATTCACCACATGGAACGAAATGACAGCTTATTACCGATATAACAGCAACACATACGTGGCCCCACATACAGACCTCACAAGGAAACGGGCTACGATGTGGAGGAAAATTCAAACACATCCTTTTTCAAGCGCTCATCGGCTATCTGAAATTTACCCGAAACGGTC
This sequence comes from Rhipicephalus annulatus, assembly GCA_013436015.1. Taxonomy (NCBI): domain Eukaryota; kingdom Metazoa; phylum Arthropoda; class Arachnida; order Ixodida; family Ixodidae; genus Rhipicephalus; species Rhipicephalus annulatus. The sequence goes on along the minus strand of WOVY01012848.1, from coordinate 255,335 downwards.
AACTGAACTGCCAACATGGCGGTCACGTGAAAGACACTCAAAAGCACTTTTCTTGGGAATGCGAGGGGAAACATTACAGAAAAAAATACTACCAGCTTCGTCCCTGGCGGCGTTGGATTCGCCCCTGTCGTCAACTGACTCTACCCTCTTCATGCCGAAGTGATTAACAGGGCATAGATGGTCGTGGCAAGCTTTTGCCAACGCGAAATTACGGGGCAGAACGTGAAATAGGGAACTGCGGGCGAGATATTGGATTGATTACCATTTTTATACGCATTGGCCAGAATAACAGCATCCGGCTGCTCTTTTAAAATGACTGGAATGGAGCAACCGAGGACGCGCCGCTATTTCACAATGAAGAAGAGAAAGCCGTTGGTTGTTATCGGCAGCTGTCGCGAACGTGCGTGCCTGCCCTCGGGCTCCACGCACTGGCGTAGCACTGGCACAACCCCGAATGCCATTCGCTGCCGAATACTACGACGCACGGTTGAGCTCGAGCTGCGCGTCCCGGTGCTCGTGGTCGAATTGTTCTACCACGCCCGTGTTCGGAATCTGGCTGCTAGTATCAGCTTCACCGAAGCCCTCACCTGTGCTCTATCGAGTCCCCGACCTCCAAGGCTGCGACATGGCAATCGTCGCTGCTCCAACACGCCGCGAAACGAGCAGCGCGAGGAGGAAGTCTGACTCAAAGTCTTCATTCACGGGTTGCAGCACGAGCAGCCGAGGTCCCGACACTACGCCATCGGTGTCTTCACCGTCCAGCACAGAAGCCTACCTCCCAGAGTTATCCGCTATACTCGCGACGCATCAGGAAGCTGATGAAAGTAAGCGACAGCATGGCGATTCTGAAGACCGGACCAAGCCTTCAGTGTCCCGGCGTCGAGGTGGACCTCCGAAGACGATGAACTCGGGTAGACACCGAACGGCAAACGCGATACACGACTTCGCCACGGTCATCGGGCAGCATCTATTGGGCCTTCGGACAAAGAAGTGTTCGGGGCAATCACTCTCGAAGTCGTCATTGGAAGGGGGACGCCCTTGTGTTGAACAGAAGCTGGAGCAGGAGCCTGTCAAGGAGTCTGTCTTTTTGTCCAGAAGGCCGGCAGTGTTCGTCGTCGGAAGGAAGCCTGGCCGAACGTTGTTCATCAGCTGGAAAACTCGCATTCTTGGTTCGTCCCGTGCCCCGCCGCGGTGGTCCAGTGGCTAAGGTACTCGTCTACTGACCCGTAGGTCACGGGTTTTTATCCCGGCTGCGGCGGCTGCATTTCCGATGGAGGCGGAAATGTTGTAGGCCCGTGTGCTCAGATTTGGGTGCTCGTTAAAGAACCCCAGGTAGTCGAAATTTCCGGAGCCCTCCACTACGGCGTCTATCATATGGTGGTTTTGGGACGTTAAACCCCACATATCAATTGGTTCGTCCCGAGCCCGGCTCTTGCTTGAAAGCGCATTGAGATCCTTGATAGACCGGCTATGAGGACTACGAGGCGACTTACGGTGCCCGGAAGACGACGACGAAGACGAGAGCAGCGGCTTAGCTTCGTCAAGGACGCAGACGTCCAGGTCACCTATGACAGGTTTCGGTGGCACCGGTTGGCCTGTTCGGGACGGCTGTCCCATGGTGTACCGGCTGGCGCGGGCCTCTTCATCCGGCGGCCATTTGTGCGACTTCGGCGTGGATGACGAGGCAAAGCTGCCGCTTCGTTGCGGCAACTGCACGTCGGACTATATATTTTTGTACGTAGATTTCGTTTCGTAACCTGTTAAATTTAGCGTTGTTTGTCTAACGTTGTGTATGTTATTTGTCGAGGCCAACAAAAGCCAGCTGCTCCGTCTATTGCGCTGTGGTTGAGCGGCCTTTCACACACAGTAAACATTGAAGTCACATTCAGAAACATTTCGGAATTAACATTCGTAATATTAGTAATTTCACCACTTACATGCATATACCAAAAATTACTCTTACGCAGTAACTTCATTAAAATTTCCCGTTATGCTAGGTAATATTTAATACCGTCAAATGCTGAAAAGGTGCATCCCTCCCCCCTAAGGTGTAGCCTAATCCAACCAGATTTATGCGAAAGACGCTTGTTTGGCAATTCATAGTATTACAGGTATCACAGAACGAACCTATAATAAATAATAAAGTGAATACTATTACTACTACTACTAATAATAATAATATTAACAATAACAATAATAATAATAATAATAAATTTGGCATATTCCACGTACTTAGGGAATCGACGTTATGCGAAGCATGTGCAGGGAAGGTGACCGTGTTAGGGACACATTAAGAAATGACGCTAAATGTACGTACAAATGTTGCCCGCACAGACGTACGTTGAACAGTCACAGATATTTATACAACCAGTTGTTTGCACTTGCGCAATGATTCCAACAGCAGCATGAGTGTCAGCAACACCAAAAGCGATAAGCTAATTGTTACATCGTACATAATGAATAGCACAGCATAAACGGAGACATCTTGTTTATTCCATCTTCTTCTTCTCTCCGTGGCGGCCACCGAGCGCGTGCCACCGCACAGCCTGTAGTCGGTAGCGACGCCTTATACCACATATCCCCTCTTGCAAAAAAAAAAAATAAAATAAAATAAAAATAAATGGTAGAAACACACAAAACTGTTTTTGTCTACTTCCTAATGAAGTCCTTCAATTTCTTTGGGGTCTTCTTTTTACGCTTGCTTTTCCTTGCAGGCGCATTAAATCCTGGACTGGTCAAAGCTTGCGTGCCGTCTGGTGGAGATGATACGGGGTCTGCCCTTTCATGACCATCCGCTCTTGATGTGTCCCATTGGGGCGCACTAGATGACCGATCAGATGCAGGGGACCAGTTCATGAGAGCAGAGGTTTCAGGCTGTAATGCATGAGAAGACCGATTAAATGCAGGTGTCCAGTTCATAACAGCAGGAGTGCCCGATTTCATTTTGTTGACCGCTCCGGGGTGAACTGCGATTAACTTGGATGCGTTCCACACACGCCCATCTTCCAAGAGGTACGAGGCCGGTCCACGTTTTCCAATGATCTTCTTGGGCGCGGAGAATTGTGAAGACAGCTTACCGTGAGCTGCAGTTGTCTTAACGCGCACGTAATCACCAACGACGAAACTGGGTTCCTTGGCTCCGCGTTTTCCATCGGTGTAGCTCTTCGAGATCATTTGCTTGTTTTGTACGCGCTCTCGCAACTGTTCAATCGCCCTTGACGGGTCCGTGCTGAAGCATCTGTCGGGCAATCCCAATATGTCAAGTCTGGTGCGAGGTTGGCGTCGATGAAGAAGAACAGCGGGTGTCGCACCAGTAGTCGCGTGAGGCGTACAGCGATATACTTGCAGGTAATCAAGCATGGCTGTTCGTACGTCACGACGTTCAAGCAGGGCTAGTTGAATGTACGACTTCAGCACCCTATTGAATCTTTCCACCAAGCCGTTAGCTTGTGGGTAATACACGGAAGAGTTGTAGTGCGTTATTCCACGCTCCGTGAGAAACTCGTCAAAGCTTGCTGAAGAGAACTGTGGTCCATGATCGGATACAATACTACGTGGGTAGCCTTCTCGCGCAAAAAGTTCAAGTAAAAACTTCTTCACTGTAGAAGTGGTCGCATCTCGCACGAACGCCACTTCAGGCCACTTGCTATAATAGTCAATGGCAGTAATTGCATAACGGTAGTCGGCCGAAGCTTGCGAGAATGGTCCCACAATGTCGATGGCAATTTTTTCCCACGCCGCGTCAGGAAGAGGAACAGGTTGCAGTGGCGCTGGAAAGGTACGTGCGGACTTGTCACAAGACTGGCAAATCACGCATGTGCGCACCAGTTCTTCAATGTGACTATCCATGCATGGCCACCAATAGGACTCTCTCAGGCGAGCTTTGGTACGACTAATGCCTGGGTGTGACTCGTGGGCCAGATCCATAAGGCGGCGTGTCAAAGTTGCAGGCACGACAATCCTGTCACCCCGGCATAGGATATCACTTACGACAGAGAGTTCAGCCTTCACGTAAAAGTAAGGTAGCAATTCTTTTGACAGTGATTTCTTGTCAGGCCAAGAAGTAGTCGTGAAGTGCTTAACTTCACAGATAATCTGATCATTGGCACTTGCTTCTTGAAGTTCTGGCATGGTAACTACGGGAGACAACAAACAGACAAATTCCTCTTCTGGTGCATCGCGGATTAAACTCTGGACGGGTAGCCTGGAGAGAGCGTCAGCCACGACGTTTTCGCTACCTTTCCTGTATTCGACGGTATAGTTGTAGCAGAGCAACCGTGAGGACCAGCGCGCAATCCTTAATGGTCGGTGACCGGTGCCTTTCGTCGAAAGGAGCGTAACCAGCGCTGCGTGATCCGTTCGTAAGATGAAAGGTCGTCCCCATAGATAAACGTGCCAGTGTTCGCAAGCCCAGACGCAGGCAAGGGCCTCACGTTCGCCGACTGAGTATTTCCGCTCATGCGGTTGAAGTGTGCGGGAGGCGAATGCGACAGTTTGCAGTGAGGTCCCGTTGTCCTGCTGAAGTACTGCACCTAATCCATATCCTGAAGCATCAGTTGTAACGAACACAGGCAAGTGAGGATCGAAAAGATGAAGCACTTCGCAAGATGTGAGCAGAGATTTCAGGCGCTCCAAACTGCTCTGTGCTGCCGCACTCCAAACGAAAGAGGCTTGTCCTCGTAGCAAGGCGCGCATTGGCTCGACAACATCCGAAAAATGAGGAATGAACTTGGAATAGAAGCCTGCAAGCCCCAGTAGCGAGCGGAGTTCGTTAATATTTGTAGGTGATGGTGCCTTTGTTATCGCCTCGATGGATGACATCAACGGAAATAATCCTTTGGCGCTCACAACGTGACCTAGAAAAGTCAACTCTGCCACGTCAAAGACACACTTGTTGTTGAGCCGGAGGCCAGCATCAGAAAGACGTTGCAATACAGCGCGCAAGTTTCCCAAATGGTCCTCTCGGGATCGCCCATACACGATGATGTCATCAATGTAAAATAGGACACATTTGCACCCTTTCAAGATCATGTGCATCATTTTCTGGAACGCTGATGGCGCCGACGCCAGTCCGAAGCAAACCCTCTTGAAGCGAAATAGTCCATCGTGAGTGATGAACGTGGTAAGGTCACGGCTCTCTGAACTGAGCGGTAACTGGTGATATGCAGAAGCTAAGTCTAGCTTCGAAAAACGCTGTGCCCCAGCCAGGCTGTTCAGGAGCTCCTCAGTTTGTGGCAAAGGAAAACTGTCTACTACCACAGCTTTGTTTGGCTCCCGTAAGTCAACACACATGCGAATCGAGCCGTCTTTTTTTCTGGCTACGACAATAGGGGAGACCCACTCAGAAGAGTCGACACGCTCAATGATGCCCTGAGCTTCTAATTTCTGAACTTCTGCCGAGACTTGCTCGCGAATGACAAGTGGCAGTCGTCTCAGTTTGCTGGCCACCGGTTGTACAGACGCGCGAACTCTGACTTTGTGAGTGAAACCTCTCACAGTTCCCAGCTCTTTTGCAAATAGGTGCTCAAACTCAGAACGTAATTCTGGAGGTAGCACAGGAGTTTCTTGCGTCATTAGAAGACACCTGAGCGGTGACCCTTGGATCTTCATATCCAGAGCAGCGATGCCGTCTAATCCCAGAATGGTTGTTCCCCCAGGCACAACGTATAGTAGAACAGAAGTGCATCGGCCGTGAAATGAGGCAGTAGCAATGAAGCATCCTTGTATAGGAATTGCTGCCTTCGAATAATCGAGAAGCTGGACGGATGTAGACTTCAGTGGATACGCTTTAGAAAAATAGCGTTGGTAAAGTTCTTCGGCCAGGATCGAAACCGATGATCCTGTATCGATCAAAAATGGTACAGAAATTCCTTCTATTTCCAACGCTGCGTAAATTCCCTTCTTACGGCTCCAGATCTGACAAACACTTAAATGGTCGTCTGGATCAGCTGTATCGTTACCTTCCGCTACATGCTGAACATTCTTCTCAAACTTCCGCAATGACTTGCACACCTTTTCAAGATGGCCAATTTTCTCACATTGTCGACACCTATGCGCTTTGGCCTTGCACAGAGAGCTATTTGCAAGGTGTGCCGTAGAACCACAACGATAACATACTTGCTCTTTCGGAGATATGCGACTTTGACCGTGCATGTTATAGCAAGTACATGTGCTACAATGCCGTTCTCTGTGATTTGAAGTATCTTTTACACGATGAACTTGCAAGTCATTTTGTGCAAGTTCTCTTGCTTCATTAGTCGCTTGATCATGCTGTTTGGCAATGGTAAGAGCCTTAGAAAGCGTGAGAGACTCTTCCAGCAGAAGGCGTTCACGTAAGTATTCACTTGTGGTTTTCTCTATGAGCTGGTCGCGTATCATGTCGTCCGTTAGATCACCGAAATTGCATGCTCCTACAAGACTTCTCAGCGCGGTGACGTAATCAGCCGCAGTCTCACCTGGGGCCTGCGTACGTCGACGGAAACGGTGACGCGCTGCAGTGACGTTCGACGTGGTTTTGAAGTGACCTTCCAGCGTCGCGATGGCGCGGTCGAACACATCAGGACTAGGGGACGTCAGTGTACCTGCCGCAGCGCTCGCAGGCACGAGGCACGGGTCGTCAGTAGTCGTCAGAGTCTGGAAGATACGTTGTCCTTCCAAGCCCAAGCAGTTGAGCAGGATCGCCTTCCGACGAATGGCAGGTAGGTCGAAGGCGCCCGAAGCAACCATGTAATTCTTGAAAGCCTGGATCCATTGCTCCCATGGAATGTCCGGGTGTCCAGGTGACGACAGGAACGGAGGTGGCGGCTGTAGCCCCGAAATACTCATCGTAGAAGATGGTAGGCAATAAACGAGGGCACAGATGAGGTTCAGGCCGGTAGCACATGGGCTGGTGAATCCTCGTCGCCAAAATATGTTACATCGTACATAATGAATAGCACAGCATAAACGGAGACATCTTGTTTATTCCATCTTCTTCTTCTCTCCGTGGCGGCCACCGAGCGCGTGCCACCGCACAGCCTGTAGTCGGTAGCGACGCCTTATACCACACTAATATGATGCGCTGGTGCTCGCGAGAATGGTAGCCCGTAGACACTGCTAACTAAATCGACTTTAATGCATGACACCTACCGAAAATTTACGTTCAGCTAACGGGACAGCTGCATCATAGGAGTACGTATTTAATGTTCGAAAAATTGGATAGCCGTCACAGCCACCAGAATGGACGTTTCACGAACATTCAAACATTAGGGTTTACTTAAGAGTAGTTCCGAAAAATGGCGTGGCTCTGTGGTAGAATGCTGATTGCTACACAAAACGATTGGGTTAGATTGCTGATGGGACCCTGACTTCTATTCTTTGCATTTGTAGGGTCAACGCTGCCTATTAGAGATTTTCCTAATGTTCACACGTTAAAATTGCCCATGCATGTTCTCGTCATTCCTGGGTAGATACTAAGTGTCAATCACTTGTGGCACATACCCACTTACCACTCGCACATACCCGCCTGCGGGTATGTGCCAATGTCTGGCGCGAAGCATTCGATGACGTATGTGACGGCATTTTCACATGATTTATGCATGTTTTGACCAGCGCGTCACATTTGTGAAGCCATCTTACCCCCCCCTCCATACTAATTTTGGTTGAAGCCAAGTTAAGAGTGTGATCACTAGAGCACCCAGACGTAAGCAGATAGATAGATAGATAGATAGATAGATAGATAGATAGATAGATAGACTGCAGTAGTGCTTGCAATACGCTAAAAATGCTTCGAATTTAATAATAACCTAACAAGACGCAAAGAATAATATGGACGGTGCTGTTCAGTAACACTCTTCTGCGTCTTGTTGGTTATTGTGGCGCCTGCGCCTTAACGCTGATGAACGACGTGGTCGCTTGGCAGCTGACATGTTTTAATGAGAAACTTGCGAGCATGGGGGTTCGCTTGCTTGCTTGAAAACGTTTATCGCCGGTGCAATAGTAATAAGTTTGAGAAGGGCCAGAAGAGGCCACCCCTTATGATTCCTAGTTGGGCTTCCCATTTGATGAGCCCGTTGGCGACCGCCGCAACTCGGTCTCTGTCGACCAAGGCCTTCTGGCTGGCCAGGTCGGAGCAGCCGAGCAGGGCCACTTCCCAGTCCTCCCGGACGGGGTGTGGTTTTGGGGGAAAGGTCCGGGGTTGATTGGCATGCCCACATCACGTGGAAAATGCCCGAAGACACCTCGATTACTGTCCGCTGTGGCCGCATTTTGATGAGTTCGAGAAATTCCAGAATACACGTGAACATAAATTTTAGTTCACGATAAGGAACTCCGGGAAGACAAAATTACTCTGCAGTTATATAAGAAGAAATACTTGCGCCAGGATATGTAGTATTTACGCGATAACGTTTAAGAGCTCGTTCCCTGGTGTTGGCGGTGTCTTCGCTGGTTGCCAGTAAAAAATCATTATGTTCTTGTGACCGAAACAGCCGAGAAAGACCCAAAAAATAATTAGTAAAATTACCTGTTCTAAGTGACTGCCAAACTGGCGCAGCAAACATCATGACGTCACATATTCGGGTGGCGTCTCCTGGTGCCTACATTGTTCTTGATTCGTAAAAATGTAATTTTACCTCTGGCGCTAGAGGTGAAATTTGTGCAACCAAATGTTTAGAAGCTTTATAAGCCCCTTTGTGCCAATGTCTTTCATACTACGATCTTCCATATAGGGCTATGTTCATTGTAACACATGTTTTAATAAATACCATGAAGGAAAAAAAAACAAAGCCACGCTCCTGCTTGTGAATAGAGAAGAAATAACGTCCTCTTAATTGAAATGGAGAGCAAGTAACTTTCATGCTCTACAAACACTTGTATGCATTCATCACAATGCAAAGTGAAATATTGCAATATTTACGCGTGCTACAAACTTACATTACTATTGGGCGTCAGAACATGTGATTATCCTAATGACTTCATGGTTTAAAGCCGATCACCCACAACGAAAAGAACACACGCTACTGTGCCAATTCCCTTAAAGCCACGTATAGTGGGTGCATACAAGTTCGAAAAGAAGTCATGCACTAAGTGTTTAAAGTATGCACTAGGGACAGGTTATCGCCATCGCGTTCAACTCTTAATGGTGAAGCTTAAGGATCCTCTAATTTTTAAAGCGTTTGGAACGGAGCAACCACGAACTAAGAAAAGAAAGCTGTTCGCGGTCATTGACAGCTGCCACGAGCATTCCTGTCTGCCCTTGTACTCCATGCGCTGGAACGGCGCCGGCTGCCATTGGCTACCCCAATCTTGCGATGCACGGTGGCGCTCGAGCTCCGCGTCCTCGTGCTCGCGGCCAGATTGTTCCACGACGCCCACCTTCGGAATCTGGCTGCCAGGACCAACCCGACCGAAGACCTCATCCACGCTCCATCGAAAGTCGCGACCACCAGGACCACGACATGCCAATCGTCGCTGCGCCAACGCGCCGCGAGGTCCGGAGCAACAGGAAGAAGCCCGGAAATCTAGGACTTCGTTTTCGGGTTGCATCCCGACCAACCGAGGTTACGACACTTCTCCGCCGGCGTCATCATGGTCCAGCACGCGAGCAAAACTCCCAGAACTCTTCGCCTTTCTTGCGATGCAACGGAATGCTGATCAAGGTAAACGACAGCGCGACGATTTTAAAGAGCCGACCAAACCTTTGTTGCACCGACGTCGAGGTGGACCTCCGACGAAGACTACTTCGGGGAGAATGCCGAGTGACATACGCAATATAAGGCTGCGCTTCCATCATCAGACTGTAGCGTCGGGTCTTCGGACAAGGAAGTGTTCGGGGCACCAGCGCTCACTCTCGAAGACGTCGCTCGAAGGGGGACGCTCTTGTATTGAACGGCTACTGAGGCCAAAGGCTGTCGCCGATTTCACCGCGGTCGTTACGTGGAGAACGCGCGAAGAGTTCGCCATCGTAAGCAAGCCTGGCCGGAGGATGGCGACCTTCAGGAATACAGGCGTGCCTGCTTTGTCTCAAGCTCGACTCGATGTCGAAGGTACACCGACAATTGGGGCAGACAGGCATCGTAGACTTCATGGGCTGGACTCTGCCCTGCTCGGATTCGTCGTCATCCGGCCCCCAGAAGACGACGACGACGACGAAGACGATGACAGCTGCTTGCCGCCTCTACGAGGAGACAGCCAGACGACGACGTCGTCTGCGGCAAGTTCCTGCGACACCCGGCGTCTAGCCCCATGATTGTTTTCAAACGGTGTGCTGGCTTTCGGTGGCCTCTTCATCTGGCGCTCATTGCTGCAAGGACGACGGGGACGACGAGGCCAAGCGACAGTTCTGACTGGGACTGTTCTCGTGTTTTTGTATATAGATATCATTCCGTAGCCGATTAAAATAGTGTTATTTGGCTATCGCTGCATGATGTTTCTTGAGACCACAGCAAACTGGTCACATCTCCGTCTATTGTGCAGTCGTCAAATGGGCCTTGAGACCATTGGCATAAGTATTGGGTGTTAGGGAAGGGGGGTGTCAGCGTAGTCTGAGCTCCCCTCTCTCAATGACGAGGCAACGGGGGGGAGGGGAGGGGGACACCTCTTGAGATTTATGTCTAGAACGTCATATATTTGAGCGAAGCATAGCACATTCAGCTTCTTTAAAGGTTTATTCCTCAATGTGTACCCATCTTCAATACCTCTCATCGGTACAAAACTACGAAAATCGCAGAAGCCACTCGATTGGTTCAAAGAAAATAATTTTTTTCTGAATTTACGTGATTGTTGAAACGTAGTCTGGTTGGCAATTGTTACCGTCCGCCTGATTATAATAACACATTTGTACGTGATCTTCGTCATAGCATCAAAAATGCCAAAGATCTTTGCCCTACTGGTGTAGTTTACCTATTCGGTGACTTCAACCTCCCGCTGATTGATTGGACAAACTTCTCATCACCATGCTGCCTTTCCACAGAATTCATTAACTTAGTCTTGGACTTTAACCTCTCGCAAGTCATTGATCAACCAACCCGTGGTTTAAATACGTTAGACCTATTACTAACTAACGCTCCTGATTCAGTGGGGACAGTCTCTTGCCTAAAGGGCTTCAGTGATCACAATTTAATCGAGGTAACGTTGGACTTACCTGTACCATTTGCAGGAATATCCAAAAAGAAAATTCGGGACTACAGCAAAGCAGAGTTTGACAAATAAGTGCACAGCTCGAAGAATTTTTTAGCAATGTCCTCTTTCCGTCATTCTACAACAGGTCTGTAAATGAAAACTGGGTGCTTTTTAGAGACAAGATGTCTTCATTGATAAACCAATATATCCCTGTTATCACTGTTTCTAATGATCTATCTAATCCCTGGTTCACTAAATCCCTCCGTAAGCAAAGAAACAAGAAAAAACGCCTGTACTGCAATGCCAAACGCAGTGCTACGCCATCCGCTTGGGAAAAATACAAGCAGTACTTGACTGACTACTGTAAAGCAATATGCAACGCCAAAGAAAAATATTTTCACAACGACCTACCTTCTCTTCTGCAAAATAATCCAAAGAAATTCTGGCGCCTCATATCCCCTGACCACGGTTCCAACCAGTTGTCATTACTTAATGAAAACAACATTCCGCTTTCAGACTACGAGTGCTCCACTACTTTTAATACCTTTTTTTCATCTGTATTTAGCCAAGAAGATTCTTCTGACGTACCACATATCCCTGATTACAACTTCCAATACATGCAGCCTATTGAAATCACGGTGGAGGGTATCGCGTGTCGAATTAAACAGATTAAGGCATCCTCATCAGCTGGTATAGATGATATCAACTCTAAGGTAATTAAAAATACTGTTTCCATATCTAGCATTACATTATACCACATTTTTCGACAGTCGCTATCGTCTGGAAAACTTCCAGACGACTGGAAAATAGCCAAAGTAGTACCCATTTTTAAATCCGGAGATAAGAACTCACCTAAAAATTATCGCCCAATCTCGCTCACATGCATATGTTGTAAACTCCTCGAACACATAATCGCCTCCCACGTATACAGTCACCTCGAGACTAACAAATTCTTCTTTTCAAACCAGCACGGATTCAGAAAGGGCATGTCATGCGAAACACAGTTACTAGAATTCACTACAGACATTCATTACAACATAAATAATGGCCTACAGACTGATTGCATATTTCTTGATTTCGCCAAAGCATTCGATCGTGTCGCCCATTGTCGCCTTATTTCAAAATTATCTGCCCTCCAATTAGACTCCCTCACTTTATCTTGGCTACGCAATTTTCTGTCACTTCGCAAGCAGTTCACAATCGTTAATAATTCTTCCTCTCCCTCTTCGTATGTCTCTTCTGGCGTCCCACAGGGGAGCGTTCTTGGCCCATTACTTTTTCTTATCTACATCAACGACCTCCCAACTAACATATCATCGCATATCAGAATCTTCGCTGATGACTGCATGCTCTACAGACCTATAAACTGTCCTAACGATCACTCCATCCTTCAAGATGATCTGAACACTATTTCTAACTGGTGCAGCACTTGGCTTATGAGGTTGAATACTAATAAGTGTAAAGTTGTTTCTTTTGGACGTAAACAGGTCATATCTAACTTCACTTACCATATGCAATGTGACAGGCTCTCCACGGCGACTTCTTACAAGTATCTTGGCATCCACCTTACACCAGGGCTTTCCTGGTTTGATCACATCACTAACGTTTGTGCAAAAGCCTCCAAAACATTGGGGTACTTACGCCGAAACCTTCGTTGTTGTCCCACTAACATTCGCAAAATGTCATACCTAACTTTCGTCCGCCCGCAACTTGAATATGCCTCATCTGTTTGGTCCCCTTCCGCTCAGTATCAAATTAACATGCTGGAAACAATCCAGAACAGAGCCACCCGTTACATTTCTAGAAACTATGACATCAATTCCAGTGTGACTCAGCTTAAACTCCATCATTCCCTCCAAGCATTAAATGTTCGTCGTCACGTGTCCTTGTTATGCCTATTTCATAAGTACGTCTACAGTAACAAAACATCGTCGTTGCACCTTCAACGCCCGCTCTACACGTCACGCAGATTACATAACCATCTCAGCTTCACTCGCATTTTTGGAAACACGAACGCGTTCAACACATCCGCACTACCACAAGCCATCCGCATGTGGAATGATCTTCCCGACGATATCGCCTCTGATAGCAACCCCAACACGTTTCGGCAAAAAATTCAGACGCATTTCCCAAATATTTCATCTTGACGTTCTTTTACTTCTTTTCCGAGCGTTTTTATGTTACGGAGTGTTCTTATATACTTCATCGCCATGTTTACGTATTGCTGACTTATTGCTTTGTTAATTTTTTTTTATTACTAACCGACATTGTACCGTTTTTATTTTGAAATTTACATGCGATTTTTCACTGTAACCCCCCTTACTCAATGCCTTCTGGCCTGTAAGGTATTTTCAATAAATAAATAAATAGTGATTACCGTGTATCAGTGCTGTTGTGGCGTGAACGCGGTGTAGATTTCCGGCCATGGCTGTGGCATTTCGATGAGCGCACGCAAAATTCGAGAGAATGGACGCACATAAATTTTCATGGACTTTATATCACCCCAAAAGTTAAGTAATCGGAAGCACCTTCACTATGGCATGTCTCACAGCCATAACTAAGTTCTGGGGCATCATTAATCATTGCCAGCAATATAATCCGTCAAAGCGTGCAGTTGCGTTGGTGTGCATGTTGCCTTACGGGACGCGTAGTGGGTAATTCGCCAATTTACAAAAAAGGCAGATCTCACGTACAGTGGGAATCGATGATATGCAAAGCACGAATGAGAAATGTTTATATATCACTTTAAAATCAGCCCCACGTTACGAGGTAGAGGTAAATAATGCCGGACATGCCTTCCATGTCATGATTATTATGTTTGGATGTGTCATTTAACTTCGTCATCTGTTCACGTCACGCGATACCAAATTTAGCATATGTGGAGCTTGCAAAACGGCCGTGAGCATGCTATGAACGAGGCATGTTGTCATGTTCTTACATGACACGAGTGTCAGGATTATCAAGTTTGCACCAGTCATATACTTTGTCATCCATTGACGTCACGTAACACCAAATTTGGTATATGTGGAGCTAGCAAAACGGCCGTGAGCGCAGTACGAATGGTCCAATATACTCTAACGTAGCGTTGACGCATGTGCACGCTGGGCACAGTGATGCTATTAGCGAAACGCGAGCACTCTATAATCTGACGCCAGGCGCGACCAGCGTTCGTCGGCGCGGCCCGACGGCAACCCGACGGCAACCAGGGCGAAATGCCCGGCGGCAACCAGGGCGGCAACCAGGCCGACGGCAACCAGGGCGACGGCAACCAGGGTGGCGCGATGACAACCAGGGCGAAACTCGACATGCTGCATTTCGTGCCAATGCGTTACCCAGACAACACTGCGTCTCCCTCTTTTCGTGAAGAAGGGACGCCGGACGCACTGAAACGCGCATGCGTCATAGCGACACAGCGTGGCGTGCGCCTGCGAGTATATGGCGGGACAGGCGCCTGGCGTGGCAACGTCAGAGCGACGCACAAAATGAACGCCGGTGAGCACGCGCACCGCGTCACGTCGAAATGTATTGTCGTCTTGACTGGGGCATGTAGTCATGTTCTCACATGACACGCATCTCATGATTATCATGTTTGCACTAGTCACATATCGGGGTCATCTATTCACATGAAGAAATGCCGAATTTATCATACGTGAAGCTCGCGATAGTGCCGCGAGCGCGTTATGAGTGTGGCATGTATTCATGTTGTACATGACGCACATGTCGTTATTATCATGTTGGATGTGTCATTTACCTATGTCGTCTGTTCGCGTCACGTAATACCGAGTTTCGTACATGTGAAGCTGGCGAATCGGCCGTTAGCACGTCATGAGCGTAGCATGTACTCATGTTGTTACATGAAACGCATCTCATGATTATCATGTTTGCACCAGTCACATACCTCCGTCATATATTCACATACAGTAATACCAAATTTGGTATATGTGACGCCAGCGAAACGGCCGCGAGCCCATCATGAGCGTGGTATGTAGTCATGTTGTACATGACACGCACGTCATGATTTTCATGTGAAGAGGTCTGTCGCTTGTGTTCGCCATGCAATCATGTCATATCATACCACGTTTGCAACGTGCCATGTGAACGAAACTACCGCAAGAGCTGCAAAACCATGAAATGTAAACCATAACATTGATGACAGACATATCATGACCTTCATGTCATGACTAGTCAAATATGCTCTTCATAGAGTCATGTTATGCCATACCAAATTTGGTATCAATACCATTATTGAAACGGCCAGGAGAGCTAAATGTCGTAGGTGGCTAGATAGATAGATAGATAGATAGATAGATAGATAGATAAAAGAGCTGCAGCACATTTCATGGTGCTGCAGCTCTTGCGGTGGTTTCTTTCACATGGCATGTTGCAAAACTGGTATGGTATGGCATGACTGCATGGCGAACACAAGCGACAGACCCTAACATGGGAATCATCACATGCGTGTTCACATTAATACATGACACACTCATGACATGAATCATGACATGAATACATGCCGCACTCATGATACGCTCGCAGCTGTTTCGCTAGCTTCACTTGTATCAAATTCGGTAATACGTGACGCGAACGGAGAACATAGGTAAATGACCAATCCAAACATGATAATCACAACATGCGTGCCATGTAACAACATGACTACATGCCACTCTTATGATGCGCTCGGGGCTGTTTCGCTAGCGTCATATATGCCAAATTTGGTAATACATGACGTTAGTGACTGGCGAAAGTATGTGACTGGTGTAAACATGATAATGATGAGAGGCGTGTCATGTGAGAACATGACTACATGCCGCAGTCGAGGCGCCAATACATTCCGACGTGACGCGGTGCGCGTGCTCACCGGCGTTTATTTCGTCGTGTCACGCCGGCGTTGCCAGGCCAGGCACCGGTCCTGCCATGCATATAATCGCAGACGCGCGCACCGCATGCGTTGCTTTGACGCATGCGCGTTTCAGTGCGTCCGGCATCCCTCTATCGCGAAAAATGGGAGGCGCAGTGTTGTCTGGGTAACGCTTCGGCGCGAAATGCAGCATGTCACATTTCGCGCCAGTTGCCGTCGTACCGCGCCGACGGACGCTGTTCGCGCCTGGCGTAAGTCTATATAGAGTGCTCGCGTTTTGCTAACGAAGCGTCGCTGTGCCCAGTGTGCGCGCGCGTCAACGCTACATGAGAGTATATTGGGCGCTTATAGGTGCGCTCGCGGCTGTTTTTCGAGCTCAATTTATACAAAATTTGGTGTTACGTGACGTGAGTCGATGACGAAATATATGACTGGTGCAAACATGATAATCCTGACGCGCGTGTCACGTAAGAACATGACAACATTGTAGTGTTCCTACTTAAAATAACGGAACAGCATTAACGGCTCATACCGCTTCAAACATACCACGCTCAGAGCGTGCTCGCGGCCGTTTCGCTAGCTCCACATATACTAAATTGGATATCACGTGACGTGAATAGAGGAAGAAAGTAAATGACACATCAAAACATGATAATCATGACGCACAAGCCATGTACGGTATCCATTACCTCCACATCGTAACGTTGGGCTGATTTCAAACTAACGTACACATTTCTCATTCGTGCTTCGCATATCATCGATTCCCACTGTACGTGGGATCTCCCAATTTTTTATAGCCTTAAGCCGCATTCAGCTGTGTATCGGTGTATCGTTCGTTTGCGGTGTATCGTTCGTTTGCGTATGTTAACACTGATCCTTGCACTGAACGCATGTTAACACTGATCTTTATGGTACGATACGTTTTTGACGACGCGCCATTCAGTGCCAATAGTGTGCGTTGCGCCCTCGCTAAAATTGTTGCTGACTAGCAAGCTTCTCGAGTTTAGCTATGAATGGGCTTGTTCGGCTACAGGGCAGGTGTGCCGTGCGCTGTACTTAGAATGAGTACGTCTGTTTTCTATTCCGGCAAACCAACTACACAGACACGCTACTGTATGGCTTTCAGGACGCAAAGGAAGACGCCTACTCTAGGGAGGTCGGAATCCCCGCGAATAGAACGTGAAAACCGAATCTGCTTTGCCGATTGTTCGTACGTACCGATCGCATCAGTACATATATAGAAATGGTCAAAGGGTGTGCAGATCACTAAGAAATGCTTCAAATTTATTATCTCAAGTTAGCAGTGCATGCTTACACCTTTTTTTGTGTACAGCGTGTACAGGATTCTCGCTGTGCAACTCTCAGTGTTTGTTTATTGTATTTTTTATTGCGAAACGTTTCTATGCGTACTGCGCGCATTACTATCTATCTATCTATCTATCTATCTATCTATCTATCTATCTATCTATCTATCTATCTATCTATCTATCTATCTATCTATCTATCTATCTATCTATCTATCTATCTATCTATCTATCTATCTATCAATCTATTTGTTTGTCTGTATGTCTGGATATATGTATGTAAAGTAAGAAGGTAGCGATGGTTGGTAGAAGCTGAGGAGGAAGACGTCAGAATGAATATACATGGCGTACGAGCCAGGCCACGTCTCCCATTCATCGTAGCGTCACACGAGTCGACAGGATGAAGACCTGGCCGCCGCTCATCAACCTCACATCATGCACGAAGCCACCGACAGTACGCCTCAACTGAATATCGACCACAGAAGAGGTGATCTCAGTTGCATGCAGTTACCGGCATCATGACAGAAATATCTAGCAACCTTCCCATCCCCAAGTACACCGGAGAAGCAGACGATGGACCTGTACAGGACTGGTTCGACCTGTTCGAGCTCCACGCTGCCGCTTCATTATGGTCGGAACGGGAGATGGTTATAAACTTTAGCGACTACGTGACTGGTGAGGCTTTCAAATTTTACTTTACCCACATCTTCGACAAGGATGAATCGTGGCAGAAGATCAAAGAAGAGATGATCGCCCGTTTTAACGACTACAATAAGGATTTCTTCATTACCAATCATGTGGAGACAATCCCACTCAGCCGCCACAGTCCACGCTCTTTCCTTAAAAGACATAGCCTTTCATCAGGTTTCTTTTCTGCATTAAAATTCGCATTTTCTAAGTCGTCGCTCTAACATATGACACGAGACGTTGCTCACCCTACTGCTGCCCAGCATGCTTCGTCTCGCATACATGGTCCACCACCTGGCTTTCTACTACGTAGCTCTTCTAAGGCTCCTAATGGTCGCTATTCTTGTCATAAGGACGCCTTGTTCATGGTAGACCAGCTAACGCATGGGGAACATACCAAACAAAACCATGACGACTCGAAGAGTGAAAATCAATCTTCACGCATTGGAGCACCTTACTCCCCATCTCGCACACTTGGTCCACCTCCTTGTTTTCCCTCACTTGGCTCTTTCGTCGCTCACATGCCCACTACGGTCGTGATAGGGCTGCCGAATTCCGAATATACTCAGCCAAGCCCAGGGCCAACCGTCCACATTCATGCATCAGAACAGCTTATCTACAAATTTGCGGACACAGAAAAACAGCCCAAAGTAAAATCTGACCAAACCAATCCTTTCGCAGTGTCGCCATCAAGTTCCCAACCACCTGAGAGCCCAACCAACACAGAAGGCTCAGAAAGATCAACTCTCAAGCACTGCCCTGTGCCAGAAACGTGATAAGAGCGTCGTTGCAAGAGCCTCAGAAGACTTTTCTGTCAATTCTGGCACACTATCTTAATTGCCTGACACGAATCGCCAGACCCTAACTAGTGTCAACTATTTGCTGGTCACATCAACCTACAAAGAAAAGCCGGCTCATGTTTTTAAAGGAAATTCACCTCGTCAGATAGTGCAACATCAGCAATGCCAACAAAAGCAACAAGGAGATGCTCAACAGCTAGAACGGCCACCCCGACAAGGACAACGAAGAACTAAAGCCACATCGCAAGCATACTTGCGGCGTAAAGCATGTCGCGAACAACGTCTACTACAGAAAAGACTGATTCCGCATCTGAGTCATTTTCGCAGAAAGAAAAACCAAAGAACTTTTCGGCACCAAACGAGCCGGCCCAATTAAAGACGTGTCTGGCCGGTACCTTAAAACGCTTCGACGACAGATCGAATTTGAGGATGATGACAGCCGCTCCGCCTCCGGAATTGAGGACACCCCCCTCCCCGCGAGTGCTGGCTCGGGAGCACCGCCACCGCAATCGCTCGTTAACTCCACTGACCATGGCGGGCACCCTTAGAATTCGGAAGTCCCCACGATCCAATACGGCCACTCCCATCCAAATCACCCAGTGGAATTGTCGGGGCTTTAAGGCTCACACTAAGCGCGCACACCTCCGGCTTTTCCTCGCAGCATTTCAAAACCTTCCTGCTGTGGTAGCCCTCCAGGAGCCAGGGAGTGCTGCCACACTCACAAACTATACTACTTTTCAGCAGGACCCTTTATCTTGCATCTGCGTGCACAAAAATTATACGGCCAACCTAGTTGATCTCGACCTTAAGCCAGCTTTCTCGTACGTGATGGTGACACTCCTTCCGCTGCGTAAACAGGACCCGCCACTGCACGTGCTAAATATTTATTGCTCACCGAAACTAAGCAACATTACATTCGCAGACCTTTTTAGCCGCGCCTTAAAGGCTGCAGGCAGGGACCCTCTTGTGATCGTGGGTGATTTTAATGCCCCCAGCACACTCTGGGGGTATGCACGTGAAGAGAAACGTGGACGTAAATTAGCGGAACTTATGTCCACGCTGGGCCTAACTCTTCACACCGACCCTGCCTACCCAACTCGCGTGGGTAACTCCGTGACCCGGGACACATGTCCGGACCTTACCCTCACAAAAACATTCAGTATGCGGATTGGGTCAACACTGAAGAGACTCTCGGCAGCGACCACTGCATACTCAACACTACCATTCGCACCTATCCTTTGGCAAGACCCTACGGAGAGGCAAAATTACCCGATTACACGAAGTTTCGGCAAGTATACGCCAATTCGACACCCATTGAGGAACAAGGATACCATGCTTGGTCCCAGCAACTGGTTTCCTCATTACGCTCCACAGAAACACAAATTAAACTCTCCGAGGCGACTCCGGCGGTGAATAACCATCTCCTTCACCTCTGGGAGGCCCGGCGCAGCCTCGTCCGCCGATGGCGCCGGCAAAAACACAACCGAAAGCTCAAAATTCGCATCGCTGAGCTCACCCAGTGAGCAGCAGAGTACGCGGCCCAGCTCGCTGACTCTATTTGGGTGGACCGTTGCAACACGGCCGCTCGACAAATGTCCAGCCGGAGTACCTAGCGCCTCTTCCGCGCCTTGATTGATCCGACCCAAACTCGAACAGAGACACAAAAGCATCTGCAACGAGCATTTCACAGCTTCGACGGAGACACAGCCAAATTGGCATGTAAACTCCGAGACCAATATCTATGCACACAGCAGGACTCCCGAGGGCCGGCGTACTCGTATGCAGGTACCGAGAACGCGGAGCTGGATCAACTGTTCCAGTTACACGACCTGAAGGCAGCCCTAGCAAAAATGAGGCGAGGAACGGCGCCGGGAAGGGATAAAATCACCGTGAAATTACTTGCCAATCTTCCTGACTCGGCCTACACCATGCTCCTTGCCTACATCAATTCCATTTGGATCGGGAAAACAAGCCTACCAATTGAGTGGAAGACCGCCCTGGTCACTTTCATACCCAAAGCGGGCAAAGCCATTAACACGGACAACCTCCGCCCCATCTCCCTTACTTCTTGTGTGGGAAAATTAATGGAGACGATGGTGCGCGACAGGTTGTGCGCGTTCCTGGAGACCAAAAATGCATTTGCAGACACCATGTTCGGGTTCCGCCCACACCGGTCCGCGCAAGATGTCTTGCTTCAGCTCGACCATGAGATCCTCGATCCAGTCGAGTATCCCCTGGATGACAAAGTTGTGCTCGCTTTGGATCTGAAGGGGGCCTTTGATAACGTGACCCACGAAATTATTCTAACACATCTCTCACAGGTGGATTGCGGCCAAAACACTTTCAACTATATTAAACAATTCCTCACTGACCGACAATCATACATTCGGATTCAAGGCATTGAACACGGCCCTTACCGATTAGGCACTAGAGGGACTCCGCAGGGAGCGGTCCTCTCGCCCCTCCTATTCAATGTGGCAATGATGAGACTCCCCGCTCAGCTGGCGAAAGTCGAAGGCATAGAGCATGCGCTGTACGCCGACGACATCACCATATGGGCGTCACACGGCTCGACAGGAGACATAGAGGCAAGCCTGCAGCAAGCGGCGGACATCGTGGATGACTATGCCCGTCGCTGCGGCCTTCAGTGCTCCCCGTCCAAATCTGAATTCGTGCACATACGCCCCTCACCAAAGTGCACCACAAAAATTGACCTCTCCCTTCACAGCGGACCAATACCCGAACGCGATGAGATTAGAGTACTGGGGCTTTTTATACACAAAAATCGCAGAGCAGACACAACATTGGCCAAATTGCGTAAGGTGGGGGACCAGGTGGGCCGGATGGTCCGCCGGGTTTCCAACAAGCGCGGGGGGTTACGATGCAAAGATGCCTTGCGGCTGGCACATGCATTCGTAACCAGCCGAGTCCTGTACTCGGCTCCATACCTCCACCTACGCAAATCCGACGAGAATGCACTCGAAGTCATTCTCCGCAAAATCTACAAGCGCGCCCTCGACCTTCCTGTCAGCACCTCTAATCAGCGCCTTTTGGGCTTGGGAATGGTGGACACCTTCAAGGAGCTGAGAGAGGCGCACTTGACAAACCAATATACTAGACTCTCTAAAACACCGTCGGGTCGCCGCCTCCTTGCCCGGCTACACATCAATCATTCAATACACACGGAAGAGCGCGTACGGATTCCAGAAGTTTGGCGATACTCCTTGCACGTGCGCCCTCTTCCGGCTAACATGACCCGAGACGACTACAGTGGCCGTCGCCTCGCGCGGGCGGAAGCCTTGGCTCGACACTACGGCCACAAATTCGGAGTATTCTACGTGGACGCCTCTGGCCCGCACCACGGTGGTTGGTATACGGCTGCGGTCGTCCACCAAAACACCGTTGTAAACGGACTCACATTCCGTGCACATAACATTACGCACGCGGAGGAGATCGCCATCGCACTAGCCGCCGTGGATCAGGACTCGAGGGTCATCATCACCGACTCAAGGGGTGCCTGTCGCAATATTGAACAGGGATACATTCCGTACCGTGATTACAAAATTTTGCAGAACAGCAGCTACCTAGGTGCCCCCGCGCACCGAACGATTATATGGGCTCCGGCTCACACGGGCCTTGATGGTAATGAGACGGCCGATGCCGCCGCCCGCGCGCTCACTCTCCGGGCACCATCCTCGTCCCCTACCGATCCGGAACTCGAACCCAATCCCGCCTACACCTTTAAGGAGGTCACACAATTTTACCAATCCGGCCATAACATCTATCCGAAACAGGATAAGGGCCTCACGAAGGCGGAGGAGCGAATCCTCCTTCGCCTTTATACTAAAACTCTATTGTGCCCGGCAATCATGAAACACTTTGACCCCGCTTGCACGGGGAAGTGCCCGCATTGTGAGGAAAATTCCTCTGACATTTTCCACATGGTGTGGGCATGCCAAAAAACCCCAAGCCTTACCCCACTAACCAACCCTTCGCGGGAGGACTGGGAGGCAGCCCTGCTCGGCTGCTCTGACCTGACGGCCCAACGGGCCCTGGTCGAGCGTGCCCGGACCGCGGCCAACGCCAATGGGCTCCCGTAAGAGGGAGCTCACCTAGAGTTTGTACGGGGCGGCCATTTAAGGACCGTTCCCACCCTCCCTGTAAATAACATCTGTAAATACATGTTTTTCATCATCATCATCATCGGCACCAGCGTTCAAGATTGCACCGTCGGTATGAACACATGTGCCATTGCCATAGAAAACTCCCTAAACGCCACAAAACAACCGCTTGTACTCTGCAGGAACACAAGCAGTGCCCAATCAGTGACGATCAACGGGCACGCAAACTGCATGCACAGCATTTGTGTCACTCACGGCAAAAAAACGTGACGACAACAAAAACTGTCAATGCTGCAAGGCATTCCAACCTCGTTTATTCCTCGCGAGAACGCCGGCTGCGTTTCCATCTGTTTTCACGCTGAAAGTATGCTTATGTTATCCAGAGCGTGCCAGCCAGCCCCGCCCACCAGAGCCGTACTTGATAACCCCGGATCGCTGCCCTCTCCTGTGAAGTCTTTGTGCGATATTACGGAACTTCAATATGATGTGGAACTATAGCCCATTTGGACATCTTTTTTGTGCTCTAAGATTGCTTGTTCATCATGTATTGTAATATGTAACGCGCACATTCTTTCGGGGGGAGGAGGAATCTTGTATCGTAAGAAGGTAGCGATGGTTGGTAGAAGCTGGAGAGGAAGAAGTCAGAATGAAATAAACATGACGTATGAGCCAGGCCACGTCTCCCATTCATAGGGTCACATGTATGTATGTTTGTCTGTCTGTCTGTCTGTATCTATCTATCTATCTATCTATCTATCTATCTATCTATCTATCTATCTATCTATCTATCTATCTATCTATCTATCTATCTATCTATCTATCTATCTATCTATCTATCTATCTATCTATCTATCTATCTATCTATCTATCTATCTATCTATCTATCTATCTATCTATCTATCTATCTATCTATCTATCTATCTATCTATCTATCTATCTATCTATCTATCTATCTATTTGATTGATATGTGGGGTTTAACGTCCCAAAACCACTATATGATTATGAGAGACGCCGTAGTGGAGGGCTCCGGAAATTTAGACCACCTGGGGTTCTTTAACGTGCACCCAAATCTGAGCACACGGGCCTACAACATTTCCGCCTCCATCGGAAATGCAGCCGCCACAGCCGGGATTCGAACCCGCGCCCTGCGATATTTATCTAGCTATCTCCCAAAGTCTGGGTGCCTTAGCCAACTATCCCTTATTTGGGTGTAACTCAAAGTTAGTGTGCGAGGGTAAGTACGTTTGACAAATAGGAGTCACTTGTCATAATGCGAATAATGTGACAATCCCTTCGCGTGCTTCGTCAAACCATTTCCGCATGACACGTGTGGCTCATACCTGTACACAACGTGTGGGTATGTGCCACAGGTAATTTACCATTCAAATCTAGCCAAGACATTTAGAACAGGCATGGTTACCCTAACACGAGAGCGCTAAGAAACAGGTGACACAGGCGTCGTTGCCCTAACAAATGCGAAGAATAAATGTCAGGGTGCCAGCATAAATGGAATCCCACCATTCTGAGGGGTAATCAAGTATTCTACCACAGAGCCAAACCAGATGTCGGAACTGCTTTTCAAATAGAGCGCAATGGTATTGTAAAACATCCATTGAGGTTGCAGGGCTGGTTATTCAATATCATAAACATTATCTATGAACTCGTAATTCCCTCATGCCTTTCTTTCCATGCTTTATGTTGCCCGTGTATTCTACATGCAGATACTGCCTTGCGCAATCCGCGGCAGAATGACCGAGACCATTCCAGATAGGTTTCGGATCATCTGTCCGGCTTGAGTACGCAAACATGAACTGCTGAGTTTATTTCGGAACAAACTTGGCGCGTGTCTAATTATTCACGCACGTTGCCTTAGATCAGTTGCAGCGGATCAGTTGATCGGTGGCCGACACTCTGTTCGATAACATCAGTGTACAGCGACCATTGCTAGCTACAATCTTGGTTTCTGTTTTTCCGGCAATAGTTTCGGCCAAATAAGGAGCTTCACTTTGAACACACGACTGCTGCTTTTGTGAAGGCCACGACAACATGGCACTGTGCGATGTCAGTGCACGTTAGATAACACCAGAATGTCGAAATTTCCGGAGCCCTCGCATCTCTGATAATCATCTGATGGTTTCGGGATGTAAACCCCAAGACATTATTATTATTATATAGTTCCTAATCGTCATGAACCACAGCATTCACAGTATGTTGGGATACATGTACACAAGAACTCAATGTAATATCATGATACAATGAATAGTATAACGATGTAATAGATGCCATGAAGCACAATTGGTTACAAACAAAATCATGAGTAACTACTCAACAGGAGCTACTTAGCGCGACGTCGGTCGGAAAATGAGTTGTATCCTTTTGTGAGTCAACCTTGACAAAAGGGCACGACCAATGCCGCAGAAACTCGTGCTACCCGAGAAAGAAAAGCTCCTCAGACAAAAACGCGAGGATCTCTCGTCTCATTCGGCCCAGTATCGTTCATAAAGCACGAAGCGGCAATTCGCAGCTAGAGCCTTGCATTGGTTTCACCAAAGGCCGAACGGCCCTGCAACCATTAAAAGAGCCGTAGAGCGTCCGCGTGTAAATCAGCCGTTGGAATCAAATGTTCACACACCCTGTCACCGAAAACCGCCATTGACCACTTGCCAAAAATGCGGGAGACCACACACTCAATCGATGCATTTCGATTGGTCTCAACTATGACGCAGTTGGTGCAAGTGGAAGTGCGAACTACCTGCCATCGCTGCAACCGATCTCGAGTGGGGAGCAAGCCGCAGCTCAGCCGCCAGACAAAGTAACGGAGATGCCTTGGCAACTTTGCTGCAGTTGTTGGTTTACAAGTCGGTTCATTAGAGGCTGAGGATGCTGGGGCACCAAAAGCCCTACAAGGACGACCATTGTGTCCAACACTTTACATTCAGCCACCTCTATTTCTCGGTAGCCTCCAACCGTCGGTGACATGCCAAAAAAGCTCGATAAAAAGATGGTAATTCAGCTGATTGGAAACCTAGGTTAATTTAGCTAGCCGGCAGTAAGACACGTCCCCAGATAGTAGTGAGCCAGTGTCTGAGTGGGCGGGCCATCATGGCTTAGTATTCGCAATAGAGTTCGGAGGCTTGAGGTAGAAGCCGTAATGGAAACGTCGGGGAATGCAAAACCGCCCTGATCTCGTGGTTGAGCTAACGCCGGACGACATAACGATTCTGTGCCACCAGACCGAAAAAATTAACTAATGCAGCTTTGCACTTTCCTGCAGACTAGGAGCGGCGGCTTAAGAGAATGGCAAAGGTGCCAAAATTTCCTGAGGTACACCGTTTGAGAAAGGTATCGGCGTTCCAAGAGGGGGAATCCGAAGAGCCTGGCTGTTTTTATCACTTTGAAGAGTTTGTAAGACAGATTACCTGATGTTGTCCTGTACTCGAAACGCAGGGAAGGTAACTTCCAGTATTGCAATGTTAGGAGAGCACTGTAAAGGTGAGGTGAGGCTGATACGACCACTGGGGTGCCCAATAAAAAATACGGGCTTTTACAAAAGTTTAACCTTGCACCGGAGTAAATACCGAAATCATGGAAAATATCAAGAGCGTGCTACAGCGCGTGTTCATTATGTACATATAGAGTAATGTCATCTGCATGTGCAGTGACCTTTGCTTGAGTGTTACCAGGTAGGGTATGCCTTGAATCCGCGGGTCACGTTCAACGGCTCTTAAGAAGAGTACTGATGCAAGTATGAATAAATCTGGGGTGAGGGGACACCCTCAACAGACCCCACGTGTTACATCATAAGGGTGACTCTCACGGGAGTATATGTAAAGGATACTTTCTGAATTGGTGTACATCGCCTGAAGGATATCAATGAACTTTTCGGGGAATCTGAATGCATGTAAAACATTCAGTAAGTAGCCATGTTCTGTGCAATCAAAAGCTTTCTCCTGATCTAACTAAACCAACAGTCCTCGGCTTGGAACAGTCCTCGGCTCAGAACAGAACAGACCTGTACGGGAGCGATTAATGATGCAAGAAACGCACTGATTCGGTGCACCAAGATGTTGGCGAAGAGCTTGCAATTTACATTAAGCAGGGTAATAGGGCACCAACCTTCTGGTCACGTGGACATTGGGTATTTATTGAGAACTAGTGTAAAACGGCCTCTGTGGAAAGACGTTGCAAGGGTAATATTTCGCAAACACTTGCGAATGACGCGTAAGATAAATGAACCAATAATAAAACTCTGAAGGGAGTCTATCAGGCCCATGGGCCAAACTTTTTTTGAGTGCGTCTAACGCGCCCTTTATTTCTTTATCGGATGACTGTAATAGAAGAACGTCGTGTTACACGTTGGAATCATGTGGTAGGTCTTTCTAGCAGTGGATACGAAGAAACAGACCCTGGGTAACAGACACTAGCAACAAATTGAGTCATTGACTGTAGGTGTTGAGTGAAAGTCTGAAA
The DNA here is from genome assembly GCA_013436015.1 of Rhipicephalus annulatus. Taxonomy (NCBI): domain Eukaryota; kingdom Metazoa; phylum Arthropoda; class Arachnida; order Ixodida; family Ixodidae; genus Rhipicephalus; species Rhipicephalus annulatus. The sequence continues at coordinate 227,994 of WOVY01012848.1, read as the reverse complement.
GTCGCACGTACCTGCAGCAGTTGGTGCGGTAGAGTTTGATGAGTGCGCAGGCGAGCCTTGTAGACGAAGAAGAGATCTGCGTGCATACCTCAGCGCCTCAGGCTGCGCACACGGTGCACGTCTACGGCACCAAGCTGCAGTCGAGAGTGAAAAGGCGCGCATAGTACGTTGCCATCGTTAGACGAGCTCCTCTCGCCATGCCCGCACAACGGTGGAAGGGTTGGGATCACGGTGGGCAATGCGTATTTTTTGGATTAACAACGACGTATTTTTGGAAATAGGAACGCGAAGTCCCCTGCCCGACGCACTGCAATGGTGGCGGCACTGTTCTTTAAGGCAATCCCGATCAGCTCTATCCGCCCCAATGAGCGATGCGCGTAACGCTCGGGACAATTCTTTCGTAAACTGAGAGTCCTGGAGGTCGCGGCAAACGAGACGTCATGGTCTGTGAATCGTTGGCGTCCACGCTGGCAGGCGAGAGAGAGCATAATCGAGTGGTGGTCGCTAATGTACCCACGGGTCGTGAACGTAGGAAATGAGATGCGTGTAGAAAAAAAATGTTTAACGATTTTGAGTACTTCGTACTCAACTATGGGAGCGCACTGAGCCGTCCCGCTAAAACAGTCTTGAACCCACAGCCTTGAGCCTGGCTTAAGCAGGCAGGTAGGCAGGGATCGGCAGGCAGAGATGTGTTTAAAATTGGCTAACGATTTAGAGTACTCGGTACTCTACTATGGGAGAGCTCAAAGCCGTCCCCCAGGCCCTACGTATATCACGTGAATGAAAAATAGGAAGAGTTACGACGGCGGTGAGAGTATGTGTATGTTTAGAAAAAGCGGGGAACGGTTTAGAGTACTAGGTACTCCCCCACGGGAGGGTTTAACGCCCCGTAAGCCTTATTGTGTTTAGAAAAGTCATTAACAATTTAGAGTAGAACGTACTCTACTATGGGAGAGCATAATGCCGACCAGACCACAACCCACAATGCGGTGGAAACTTCTGATTATGTTGGTAACATAGCTAACTTTCCGAAGTGCCGAAAACAATCTGGTTTCTTTTAGAAAATATAGTGGCACCAGAAATCTTGACAATGTTTTTCTAAACACACGTTTTTGAAGTGAGGCTCCACTGTGATAATCGGCAATTCTTTTCTCCACACGTGTGACTTCAAACATTTATTTCAAATTATAGGTTTAACTAAATGTACGTTGCGAAACTTCTCCGGACTTTTACAATAAAGCCCGTCCGCTTCCGCCCGGGGAACGATGAACTGCGGTCTCGGGGAGTTCGGCTGCACACAGTACGGGGGTTTTGCTATGTCTATGTTTTCACGACGTTTGAGGCTCAAAAGTAAGGGTCGTAGAGCAGAAGCGGCGTGTACTTACAAGAAGCCAGAACCACGCATAGTGGCGCTGCGATAGATTGGGTGGATGGATGTATATGGCTGTACCCTTTAGATTGGGCGGTGGCCAACGCCACCAAGCCGCAACACTTAGTGAACCACAAACTAGATATTTTTCCTTTATATAGTGCGGTTAAAGACTGGTACTCTGCAGTGAACTGTTTAGTTTTCACTCATGCCTTGACTTCAGCTAGCGATCAGAACACCTCCTTCTAGTCAATTTTACCTGCCTAAAGTCTATTTTGCCCTCCCTGTCCCTAAACCCCAGTGCTTTGAAAAGCTCTGTGCCATCATAGCACAGAGCTTTTATAGGGTGAAGCCCTTTACAAAACTATAGGGTGAAGCCCTTTACAAAACATTATCAAGTGTTCGGCAGCTTCCTCCACCTCCCCACCCGCACTGCATGCCGTGTCTATCCCTTCGTATTTGGCCCGATATATCTTGGTTCACAATATTCCCGTCCTCGCCTCAAACAGTAGAGAAACACACTGCGACTCTGCACAGGCAGCGCCACCTTTGGGAGAAAAGTAGAAACAGGCGATGTATATCGCGCGTTTTCCCTTCCCGCTAACGCGCGCGTTGCCGCTCGCTTACGTGCTCGTGCAGAGAGCGCTTGCTCCGTTTGAGTCACCTCTCAATGTACCACCTGCAGTGCGGCTTCGTGAAGATCTCCGAGCTGGACAAGAACTTACGAGAAACAAATCTAACAAACGGAGCAAAGTTCATTAGTCAAGTTTATGATGTGGAGCAGACGACGGAAGACGAGAACACCCGAGCCACTGCGAAATGCATTTGTTCAAGTCCGTGACAATACCGTGTACGACGTATGCCTCGAGGTGTGTCTCATTCTACCGATATGATGCTGCGTACATCTATAGATGTGCTGTGTTGACATTCATGGAAACCATATAATTGTTGTTTTGATGTGCTATATAGCAATAGCAGTCGTGTACTGTCATGTGCAAACGTTCGCGGTGTTTTAAATAATAAATAAAAACAAAAGGTGTGCAGTCATGGCTTTAAAATGTCTGAAAAACTTTAGAATCATGTCCTCCGTGCCGTGAGAGCATGACCCACGGACGTCACCACGAAGCAGCAATGAAGTTTATCCACAGCGAGTCAAGTTGAACTGCTCGTCGCGTTTTTTTTTCCGGCTCTCATGTCATGCTTGCTCTGTCTTTCACGAACGCGGCTGTGTTCGCCGGCTTTTACTTGCTGAGAAACTGATACAGCTTTAGACGTGGAAAGCGTCCCTTGATGTTGTTTTCATTGTTGTGGCAGCCCACAAAACAACAGTACTTTTGACCTCGCCGATGTTTCCGTGGGGCTGCTTCTTCTATCTCGGAAAGGCAACTTCGCATAGCGAGCGTCTAGTTTCAGCGCACCAAGCTGACGGCACGGAACCTAAGTTCCCCGCGCCGACTGCAGAAGGCGTTGCGAGCATGTCGCACGCGCTCTTGCTCCGGCGAAACACACTAACTCGACTGCAAACTCTCCCGCGTCTCTCCTCAAGTTTCCCAAATCTCGCCCCCAGGGCAAGACGCGGCGTTGTCGTCACTCCACAAACTTGAGCTTCGGTTCCCTATGGTTAAGTGCAAGTTAAGGTTCGTTTCCGGAACCCTCCGTGCACTACGGCATTTCTCACAATTATGTGATGGTTTGGAGACGATAAAATGAAACAATTATTATTATTATTATTAATATTATTATTATTAGGAACAAAAGTGACCAGGCCTGCTGCAAGTCTTCACGTCCGATTTGTCCTTGCTCAATCGAGAACTCATGACTTCGTATTGAACGTGACCACAACTTTAGATCGTTCTAAGAACGTGTAAAATGTGCAATTAAACAGTGCGTTCTGAGTGACATGGGTTCAATTACTCCTAGTAAAGATAAGAGCATGTAAAAGAAAGCTGTGCAGGTAGCGTGTTCTCAGTTCCATAATATTTAATAGAGACAAATGGGTTGGGGAAATTGCGTACAAACTATAAGGCACTGTCGCGCTCAGTTTACGTGACACCGCGTGCATGTGTGCGTGTGCAGCAAAGCAAACTGTTCTGTAATACAGTTGTGCTGACCGGGACATGTATTTTAAATGGCGGTTGAGAGCTCCTACGAGTGCTCATAGCATCCACATGCTTTAACGGCCGCTTTGGTTTTGGCCTGATCGTGATATCAGCGTTGAAAATGAACGCTCTGGCATCGATTTCCGATGAAACTTCGAAATCTTTTTTCAGCATGGCTGCATTAATGGCGAGAGGCTCTTTCAAACAATGGGAGGGTGTGGCTGAGCGCATCTGTATATTTGGGAGTGATACGCGCACACAGAAAGAAGCAAACCCTTCTTCGATACTTTTAAAGTATGTCATGATTGGCATCATTGCACATGATCGAGGTGCGATAGGCCACGCAAACTCATGGTGTAGCTCAGTAGTAGCTCATATTGAACGCGATCGTCGGCGATTGCAATACAGCCATACAGCATCGGTTCTACGCAATTTTTGTCGAGGGTAACGAAAAACGCCAGCTTTGCGTGGAACGCGCAGCGCAGTCACAGAGGAAAGCTAGAAGAGCGGCCTTTCAGAGGCTTTTATAAACACTCTGTGGGTAACTGCTGCAAGCACACTGCTGGGTACCCACTAGGCAATAAATAATCATAATTTTTGTGTAGTAGGCAAGCATTCGCCAAGCTATTCTTCGCCGTTCTTTCAAGAATCGTCGTAATGCGCTACACAATTGTTAGGAATTTTGTGCAATATTTATTACAGTGGCTGACGACGATAAAGAACATATGCCTGACGTGGGTATGCACCACAGTAAGTAGGTGACCAAGAACAAGTTTTCTAATAGGTAGGAGCATGATATGAGCTGAGTGCACCTCTGTGTCACTTCACAGGATGGAGGTCTTAATATAGACACAGTAATATTGAAACATTCCAGTCATGTGGGTTCTTTCATTCGCACCAGCCTGGCACTGAGGTCGAGCACGATACGCGCATGGGCTGACGCGCCAGAAAAGGCTGAAAACAGCGGTTAGTCCGCAGGCTCGCGTGTTCTTTCACATAAAAATAACAAAATTGTTGCCTACTGAACGAGCCGAAACAAATGTTCAATGTAGCCAAAAAGTAGCCATGTCGCCAAACTCAACTTTCCTTAGCCAGACGGGGTCTAAAAGTAGACAGTTTGGACCAGTATAGCCACCAACCACAACCCTGTTTTCACGCATTGTGTTTGAAGTGAATCGGCGAAGATATTGTAATCGTGACGACAATGTTGCGTTCAAATACCTGAATGGATAATTAGAGTTATATTTTTTTACATGCCAATTGTGATGCAGTGACAAAAAAGATTGCCCGCAGCTTCCCTCGGGGGAACACTGAGGAGGATGCGGAGCATATAATTGGTTAACGGGGTGTTAAAGTGCGACTTACTTGGGTCGATGGCTAAATTGGTTAACGTGGTTGTGAAATGGGGTGTTAAATTGCGACTTACTTGGGTCGATGGCTAAATTGGTTAACGTGGTTGTAGGAGGGGGTGTTAAATGAGTGAACACGTACACACGTATGCGAAAGGGCGGCGTTGGTCGAAGGGACGTCGATCATTGTGTTTGTGGATTCGTTGGAACTCATTTCACCGCGACCTTGGACGTCGACGCGCCGTACAAACCAACCGACGAGCGGCAACTGAGCGAGCGAGCGCCGACCTTGAGTATATATACAGCGCGACGGCGCATGCACTGTCAGCTGTTGAAGGTTCTCGAAGCGCGACGGCGCATGCGCGTCCACTGGAGAATCAGGAGAATTGTAGAATGTTCTCGAAGGGGAGAAGCGCGCGCGGCACAGATGGTAAGTGACGGTGCATGCGCGCGTCAGCTGTCGAATGTTCGAGAAGGGGGAGAAGCGCAACGGCGCATGCGCGCACGTCAGCTGCCGATGTTCTCGAAGCGCGATGGCGCATGCGCGCGCGTCAGCTGCCGATACAGCTAGCGAATGTTCGTGAAGAGGAGAAGCGCACGCGGTGTGTAGAGGAGGAAGGGTGCACAGATGGTGGAGGAGTGAAGCGCGTGCGGTGTGTAGAGGAGGAAGGGATGCACAGATGGTGGAAGAAGGAGGAGGAAGCTTGCGGACGGCGCCACATTACAAGCCTCGAGTATTAGATGCTCCGCATCTAAAATATGTTGAAAGCTGGAAGTGAACCCGTGCGAAATTTCCACGTTTGCTGAAGGTGCACACTTCTAAACCACGTAAGCACGCGTACCGCCAAATGCAGTCATGAACACATAAGGGTAACATTTTCTAGGAATGTTACCAGGTACGTACAGGCGTCTGCATGGGTAAGAGAATCACTCGTGTGTGGGGCATGTCCGTATTTCACTCCGCTGCAAAAGCAGAATGGTTTATTGTGTGGCACAAGGCTACTTGTGGTTGATAGGTATCACTATACATTTCACAAACTTGCACCGTGCACGAGCACTTCCATGTTCCATTGCATGCTATAGGCCAGGTGCTTATTCTAGCGCTTCCCTTAACAGTGAGTGTCCCGTGAATGTGACACGGTATCACCATACCACGTGTTGCTGGGACGTGACATAAGCCAAACAAATGTCAGTGTTAACATCATACCTATTGATACACCATATATCGATAACTTTTTGCTACACGTCACTTGCGTACAGCTCGTAGCTTCGAACCAGCTGAGACCACTAAATTTGATGGTGCGTATGTTCAGAACACACACATGGTAGCTTAGGATATAAACAAAATGACATCGGCCCCTTTGAGAAAGGAATAGTGTTTAGAAAAAAATGTTGAACGATATAGAGTAGGTTGTACTCTTCTACGCGAGAGCACTAGGCTGTCACTGTTATTGCGAAAAGTTGTAGAGGAAGGTCCCTTGAGAGAAGAGTGAGTAACAATTGAGAGTACTAGATACTCTGCTATGGGAGAGCATAGAGTCATCCACAACAAAATGTGGTTAGAAAAAAAATTAGACGTTTTCGAGTACTTGGTACTCGACTGTAGGAGTTGGCACACACAGCCGGGTTTAAGAGAATTTTATTTACAGCTATCTTACATAGCTTATGTGCACACAGAAAGCCGTCCCATTTAAGAGAATTTATTTCCGGATGTATCTTGCGTAGCGTATGTGTACACACAAAAATGGACAATGGTGATCAATGCGTATGTACAATGCAAGCTGTTATATGCAGCGAAAAGAACCTATTGCGTATGCAGTGATGTACAACGCAAAATTGTACAATAAAGACAGGACATTCATGACCATCGAGATGATTAAACTAATCAAACAGTAAGGCTATATGAACAAACAAGGGGGGGGGGGTCATTCACAGTAGGGGGATGTTTTTGCATTCACGTGTGAGGACAGTTTGTTCTCGCGCTCAAGAACAATATTGCACAAAAAGGTCATACTTTTAAAGAAGAAAAGGAAAATACATACTGTAGTGTCACAGTGGTCATCATCATCATCAGCCTGGCTACGTCCACTGCAGGACAAAGGCCTCTCCCATGTTCCGCCAGTTAACCCGGTCCTGTGCTTGCTGCTGCCAATTTATACCCGCAAACTTCTTAATCTCATCTGCCCACCTAACCTTCTGTCTCCCCCTAACCCGCTTTCCTTCTCTGGGAATTCATTCAGTTACCCTTAATGACCAGCGGTTATCCTGTCTACGCGCTACATGCCCTGCCCATGTCCATTTCTTCTTCTTGATTTCAGCTATGATATCCTTGACCCCCGTTTGTTCCCTAATCCACTCTGCTCTCTTCTTGTCTCTTAAGGTTACACCTACCACTTTTCTTTCCATTGCTCGCTGCGTCGTCCTCAATTTAAGGTGAACCCTCTTTGTAAGTCTCCAGGTTTCTGCTCCGTAGCTAAGTACCGGCAAGATACAGCTGTTATATACCTTCCTCTTGAGGGATAGTGGCAATATCCCTGTCATAATTTGAAAGTGCTTGCCGAATGTGCTCCACCCTATTCTTATTCTTCTAGTTACTTCAATCTCGTGGTTCGGCTCTGCGGTTATTACCTGCCCTAAGTAGACATAGTCTTTTACAACTTCAAGTGCACTATTACCTATCTCGAAGCGCTGCTCCTTGCCGAGGTTTTTGTACATTACTTTCGTTTTCTGCAGATTAATTTGAAGACCCACCTTTCTGCTCTCCTTGTCTAACTCCGTAATCATGAGTTGCAATTCGTCCCCCGAGTTACTCAGCAATGCAATGTCATCGGCGAAGCGCAGGTTACTAAGGTATTCTCCATTGACTCTTATCCCTAACTGTTCCCATTCTAAGCTTCTGAAAACCTCCTGTAAGGACGCGGTAAATAGCATTGGGGAAATTGTGTCCCCCTGCCTTACACCCTTCTTGATTGGTATTCTGTTGCTTTCTTTATGAAGCACTATGGTAGCAGTCGATCCCCTGTAGATTTCTTCCAGAATGTTTATATATACTTCATCTACGCCCTGATTCCGCAGTGTTTGCATGACGGCTGATATTTCTACTGAATCAAACGCCTTCTCGTAATCTATGAAGGCTATGTATAGTGGTTGGTTATACTCTGAGCATTTCTCTATTACCTGATTGATAGTATAAATGTGGTCAATTGTTGAGTAGCCTGTTCGAAATCCTGCTTGTTCCTTTGGTTGATTGAATTCTAATGTTTTCATTACTCTGTTAGCAATTACCTTTGTAAATAGCTTGTATACTACAGAGAGCAAGCTGATCGGCCTGTAATTCTTCAAGTCCTTGTCATCTCCTTTCTTATGTATTAAGATGATGTTAGCGTTCTTCCAAGACTCTGGTACTCTTCCCGTCAGGAGACACCTCGTAAACAGGGTGGCTAGTTTTTCTAACACAATCTGTCCTCCATCTTTCAGCAGATCTCATGTTACCTGATCCTCACCAGCAGCTTTGCCCCTTTGCATGCTCTCCATAGCTTTTCTGACTTCTTCTATCATTACTGGTGGGGTGTAATCTGGGTTACTGCTAGTTCTTATAGTATTAAGGTCGTAGTTGTCTCGGCTACTGGACAGATCTCTGTAAAACTACTCCGCTATTTTAACTATCCTATCCATATTGGTAGTTAATTTGCCTTCATTGTCCCTTAGTGCATACATCCGATTTTTACCTATCCCAAGTTTCCTCTTCAATGCTTTGACACTTCCTCCGTTTTTCAGAGCGTGTTCGATTCTCTCCATGTTATACCTTCTTACATCGCATACCTTACGTCTATTAATCAACTTCGAAAGCTCTGCCAGTTCTATTTTGTCTGTTGTACTTGACACTTTCATGATTTGACGCTTCTTAATTAGGTTCTTCGTTTCCTGGGAAAGCTTGCCAGTATCCTGTCTAACTACCCTGCCTCCAACTTCCACTGCACACTCCGTAATGATACTCGTCAGATTATCATTCATTGTATCTACGCTAAGGTTGGTTTCCTCACTAAGAGCCGAGTACCTGTTCTGCAGCGACACTCTGAATTCCTGTACTTTCCCTCTCAGTGCTAGCTGATTGATTGTCTTCTTGCGTATCAGTTTCTGTCGTTCCTTCTTCAAGTCTAGGCGAATTCGAGACCGTACCATTCTATGGTCACTGCATCGTACCTTGCCAATCACTTCCACATCCTGCACGATTCCAGGGTGTGCACTCATTATAAAGTCTATTTCGTTCTTATTTTTGCCATTAGGGATCCTCCATGTCCACTTGCGGTTTTCTTGTTTTCGGTAGAAGGTATTCAAAATCCGTAAATTATTGCGTTCTGCGAATTCTACTAGTAGCTCTCCTCTGGCGTTTCTAGTACCGATGCCATAATCTCCTACTGCCTGGTCTCCAGCCTGCTTCTTCCCTACCTTTGCATTAAAGTCGCCCATCACTATAGTATACTGTGTTTTTACCTTACTCATTGCTGATTCCACGTCTTCATAGAAGCTTTCAACTGAAGTGTCATCATGGCTGGATGTAGGCGCGTAAGCCTGTACTACCTTCATCTTGTATCTTTTATTCAGTTTAATTACGATACCTACCACCCTTTCATTAATGCTATAGTATTCCTCTATGTTGCCAGCTATGTTTCTGTGGATTAGGAACCCCACTCCCAGTTATCTTCTGTCTGCCAAGCCCCTGTAGCAAAGGACGTGCCCATTCTGTAGCACCGTATAGGCCTTATCTGTCCTCCTAACCTCACTGAGCCCTATTATATCCCATTTAACACCCTCTAGGTCCTCGAGTAGTACAGCTAGACTTCCCTCACTAGATAAGGTTCTAGCGTTAAACGTTTCCAAGTTCAGGTTCCAATGGCGGCCTGTCCGGATCCAGAGATTCTTAGCACCCTCTGCTGCGTTGCAGATCTGACCGCCGCCGTGGTCAGTTGCTTCGCAGCTGCTGGGGACTGAGGGCCGTGAGTTATTTGACGTAAGCATGTGGGAGGTAGTGGCCAGATACTGCACCAGGGTGGCCAATCCTTCTCTGGTGAGGGAGTGCGTTCTCGGCGGTGTTTGCCGGTGAGGCCACACCCCAGGCCTCTTAATGCAGTTCCATCAACACGCGGATTTTTTTTTAAATCTGGTTGGGAGCTGCGCGGTACCGGGATTTGAACCACGGACCTCTTGCATGCGAGGCGGATGCTCTAACCGCTACGCCATCGCCGCAGTCCAGTGGTACAAGCTCCTCAATAGGAGAGAAATGCATGGACACTGTTGTTTTTCACAATAATGAATTGCGTAGACCAGCGTCGGAGGAAAGTTTCCTCTCCCAGCATGACTAGTTCTGCGTTGAGATGCATAAGCATTACGTTTCGTAGCCGATGTAGCAGATGAAGCATGGCTCTCTGAGGGTGTCCCCTCAGGCGGGCCAGTCACCTTCGCTTCCAAGGACAAAGCTCCGATAGCCATTAAAAGTTCGACAAAGTTGTCCCTGTGGCGAGACTTCCACTGCATACTTATTCGGGACATACTGGTAACCATGCGTCAAAAGGTGAGCGCTACTATACATTCATGAAAGATATGAATCGGCGTTTCATTTCGGAAAACAAAATGGATGCCACTGGTTCACAGAACCAAGCAATGCTGAATTCCGCTTAGTGTACTACCCTTTTAACTGCACTTGTGGCGCAAGCTCCTATGACAAAGGTTTGCTGAAAGCAGGTGCTTACACTGAAAAAGCCAAATGAAATATCAAGTAATAAGACAGTTCTCTGCTAGAAACAGCAAATCTTATTCCAAAGTCCTGGTAATTGCTGAAGAACACGTTTGTAAGGACGAGAAACCGAACCACATTGTTGCCTCTGGCCCACGACCTCGGCACAGTCGAATGGTATGACCGTTCTTTACAGACCTAATCAGGATCGCGATACATGAGCATCGCGATTGCATCTTAAAGACACTTTTGAGAATCTATACTTCTTCATAGAGATACATTCAAAACATTTATTCTAAGTACTGAAATACTTTAAAGATGTATCGGTTTTATCACGATAATGTACACGACATGGTAATATCATACCTTTTTTGTCGCGAGTAGGCTGGCCTGTTTTTAAGAGGAAGAAGAAGACTTGTGCTACGCTGCAAGTCGCTTTCATAGGCGGATGCGGCATAAGGTTCCCCGCCCACACAGAATGGCGCATATGGTAAAGCGGCCAACGCTGAGACGGCAGAATTACGGAGGCAGCTGACGCTCTGATGACGAGATTCGCAGTGTCGCAGGACAGGTTATGCAGCCATAGAGTTTCTTATAAGTACACTAGAGAGAACTCTGGAGCTAGTGTCTATGGTAGCTGCAAAGCATGGCGCCTTAGCGAGTATAGAAATGATGGGCAGTGCACGGATTAGTCCAATAAATGCTAAGCAGCTCTTTGACTAGCCTCTGTCCCTCTATCCGCACCACTCTCCTCCCCGCAGGTTTTGGAGCGGTGCCAAGTAGCTCACGCGCTCCTATCGGTGCGCGGTGACGTCTCTCTCCCTCACCTGCCACCCGCTCGCCGCTTGTCAGCTCTCTTTAGCTTCGCCCTCTATACTGCTCGCCACGCTCAAGCTAACTTCTAACGTGGGCATCGTCTCACCCGCAGCACCTTCTTCTGTTTCTCGGTGAGAAGAAACCGGGAGCCGGAGGGTGCGCGACAAAGTGGACAGCGCACCGCTGTCCACCTTGCTTCCCGCTAGTGCGCACGTACCTTTCCCGGATGTCGTTGACGTTGTGAGGGTTAGTGAAACCGATCGTGTTCGCGAATGGCGACGTCAACACCGATAAGTAGTGACCCAGGGAAACCAATTGCAAGCGTCGGAAGTGGAAGAATCGCGACACCGACGAGGTGCGAGTCAATAACACCGATCCCGTTCAAGAATGCAGACGGCGCGCGGGCAACACCGATCAGACGCCAGCGAAGGAAGCTGAGTGCAAGCGTCTTCAACGCGTGGCGCCTTCCGTGGCTTTGCGTTTCAAGCAAACGTTTACTCGAGTAAACACCATACCGAGTTTCGCTTCAAGCCAATTTTCCAGCACTCGAATCAACACCAGTTTCCACCAGGGCTGTGTTCAAATTTTTAGACAGCACCCAGACAGTACTCGCAGACTGCTTAGATGACAGCACCGAGCTCATGCTGTCCGAGAATCGGAACACTTCTGGACGGCTTATACGCGGCGATGCGTCACCTCGCACCGAAAGTAAAAGCTAAAATAAAGAAACGTAGCAGTTTTCTTTTCTGGCTTATTTCGTGTTGAATTAAAAAACAAATAAACGTTTCTCACATTAAGCGTCTGGGAAAGCCCTGTTTTTGTGCAGATGAGCATTCCGGCGAGATTTGATCTATCTGAGCGATTCGCTGAGCCACCATTTTGTGTAGAAAGCAAAGGAACCTGCATCGTATTTGTCTGTGAATCGGTCTTCTTGGAGCTGTGTGTTTTGCCGGCTACGTGAGAATTGATTGATTGATATGTGGGGTATGTTTCCATGCTCGTAGAGCTCTATTTTCCGGAAGCCCATAGTGTCCGCTGCTACGGCTGATAGAAATTTAACGCTGCTCCTGGTGCTGCACGCCAAGGAGGATTCAGAGGTGGAGTTCTTGGCGAAGACAACGCAACTACCAAGTGGACTAGTGGCCACGCTCTCCAAGCAGAGGCGCGTGGCAGGGGTATAGTGGAGGGCTCCGGAAATTTCGACCCCCTGGAGTTCTTTAACGTGCGCCAAAATCTGAGCACATGGGCCTACAGCATTTCCGCCTCCATTGAAAATACAGCCACCGCAGCCGGGATTTGATCCTGCGACCTGCGGATCAGCACCCGAGTACCTTAGCCACTAGACCAACGCGGCGGGGCTATGTGAGAGTTGAAATAGGACATAAGATGGCCGATGTCCATTCAACTGTTTATTTAGCCGTCTACGGTGAGTACTAGAACACAGCCCAAGTCAACGCCGTGCGCAGCAATGCTGCTTCACATCCCTGTCAGGGTTCGATCGCTTCGGGCTTCGGGGAGGTGGGGCATAGTTTATTCGTACATTCAGGTGTGTTTGGTTTCGCCTGGCCTGTAGCTGCCTTGTCACGAAACAAATATCAGCACACGCTCAGCAGTGGCACTTCGCCACCTCAACCTTTTGGCCTCAGCAATCCAAATCTGGTCAAGAAAATGGAAACGGTTTGTTCTTCTTATTTGAAACAAACACAAAACACTGAGATCAAGGGATAAGCCACAAGTGCCTTCGAAGCACGCAAACACAAGGGCTAGACAAATCTCTGTGTTACCTATTATTCCCATGGTCGCTAAATCATGGCGGCACCCAAATACTTCCAAGCAAGTTTTAAGAAACTCGATCGATGCAGCTCTATCTTTTGCGAGCGGCAAGTCATTTCCGCTTTATTGCCGTAAGAATGAACTACCGTTGTACATAATACTGTTGCGGAAAAGAAGAGACGTCGTATCGACGAGGCTGTGGATTAGATGTATTTGAAACCAGTGGTAATGGCGTGACCAGTTCACCAGTAATCGAGCGGAGACCACCCTTCGTCTTCCTCGTCAGGCGCACACGCTGCGTCGCCCCCTAGAATCTCAGTATGCAAGCATGTAGCATAATCCCTGGCGGCTGAAGCGCCGTCTCGGTTCATATAAATGTCAACGTCGCTAGGAGAGTGGTAGGGCTTCAAGCGCGCAACATGTACAATATCGGTAGCCTGTTGGGCACATGAAGGCAACGGGGCGACAGGACCAATTTCAAATGTCCAGGAGTAACCATAAGAAGGACTCGGTGTGGACCTGTGTAGTGAGTAAGCAGTTTTTATGATAAGCCAACTAGACGGCTCGGAGAGCAGAGCAGGACCAAAGAACCGGGTGGAAAGTGTACTTCGCGGTGTCATTGGTCATACAAACGCCGTTGCTTCTCTTGAGAGGTCAGTAGGCGAGTACGGGTGATTTAGCGTGCGTGAGCAGCGCGAGTGATTGCGTCCATGGCATATTCACTGGTCGGTACTGCAGGGGACGAAAGATGGTGTCTAGAGGCAATGTTGGTTCTCGGCCAAACAGCACAAAAATGGAGAGTAACCAACAGTGTCCTGGGGCAAAGAATTATAGGCAAATGTGACGTACGGCAACGCAAGATCCCGGTCGTTGTGGTTGATAGAAACATACTTAGCGAGCATGCCTGTAAGAGTTCGATTTAGACTTTTCATGAGTCCGTGGGTATGAGGACGATATGATGTGGTCAGCTTGTTCATCCTTTGACAGGACTGCAAGATGTCGGCTACGGCCTTCGAAAAAGGTACGGCCGCGGTCTGCAAGCAGCTGCCGTGGGGCTCCGTGTTGCAAAATCACGTCCTTGAGGAAGAAGTCGGCGACGTCTGTGGCGCAGCTTGTCGGAAGAGCGCATGCGATGGTATAACGCGTGGCGTTGTCGGTGACCACAGCTATCTACTTCTTACCCGAGGAAGACAAGGGGAAAGGGCCAAGTAGGTCCAAGCCAACGCGGAAGAACGGTTCGGACCGAATGTCAAGAGGTTGAAGGCGTCTGGCGGGAAGTGTCGATGACGTTTTGCGGCACTGACATTTCTCACAAGCCGCAACGTATCTTCTGACTGAGCGTGCAAGGCCTGGCCTAAGAAGCGTCGGCGTATTCGGTCGTAAGTGCGTGACACACGAAGGTGACCGGCAGTCGGAAGGTCATGAAATTCATTTAGAACTTCCGAGCGAAGGTGTTTCGGAATGACAAGCAGCAGGGCCGGTCCATCCGGCTCAAAACTTTGGCAATATAATACACTATCGTGGAGCACGAATGAGCGATGGGACTGATTGGAAGATGGTGATTCGAGGCGCTCAACGATAGCATGCAAAGACGCATCATGGCGCTGCTCGTCACCGATGCATGATATTTGCGAAAGGGGAAAACACACAAGGCTCGGTGTCGGTAACAGGCATAGTACTCGACTCAGTGACCGGGTAGCGGGGCAGGCAGTCTGCGTTCTGACGTAGGCGTCCGGACTTGTACGTCACCGCGTAGGTATACTCTTGCAGTCGCAGAGCCCAGTGCCCAAGGCGGCCAGTAGGATCCTTCAGTGACGTAAGCCAGCATAGCGTATGATGGTCAGTTATTACAGAGAAATTTGTGCCATATAAATATGGGCGGAACTTTCGGACTACCCAAACGACAACAAGACACTCACGCTTTGTAATAGAATACTTGCGCTCAGCAGCTATGAGGAGGCGGCTAGCGTAGGCGACAACTCGGTCGTGTCCCCGTTGGCGTTGGGCAAGGACGGCTCCGATCCCGTGACCACTAGCATCGGTTCGGACTTCTGTTCGGGCGGATGGGCCAGAGTGAGCCAATATGAGTGGAGCCGTCAGAAGCGCGATTAGATGAGATAAAGCAGCAGCTTAGTCGGTACCCCAAGTAAACGTGACATCTTTCTTCAGAAGATCAGTGAGGGGTCAAGCGGTGGTTGCAAAACCTTTCACACACCTTCAAATGTAGAAACAAAGTCCTACAAAACTCCGAACGTCTTGACTAACCGAGGTAGAGGAAAACTGGTGACTGCACGAACTTTCTCCGGGTCCGCCTGCACACCCCATGCGTCGACAAGGTGGCCCAACACCATAAGTTTTCGGCCTCCGAAGTGGCACTTCAACGAGTCTAATTGAAGGCCTGCAGTGTGGAATATGTCGAGAATAGCTGACAAACGCTGAAGGTGGGTCTCAAATGTTGGGGAATGTACAATGACATCGTCAAGATAACAAAGACATGTTGACCATTTGAACCCTTGTAGCAGAGAGTCCATCATGCGCTCGAACGTGGCTGGGGCGTTGCATATCCCAAACAGCATAACCTTGAACTGGTACAGGCCGTCTGAAGTTACAAACACAGTCTTCTCTTGGTCTTTTTCGTCGACAGCAATTTGCCAGTAGATCTAATGAAAAACGTAGGTTTCAAGACAATCAAGAACGTCGTCGATGCGGGGGACAGGGTGAACATCCTTTTTCGTGATTCTATTCAGATGGCGGTAATCCACGCAGAAGCGCCACGTGCCATGTTTCTTTTTAACGAGCACAACGGGGGACGCCCAAGGACTTGAAGAGGGTTTAACAATTCCTTTGACTAGCATATTGGTGACTTCTTGTTGAATTACTTTACGCTCGGTGGCAGACACCCGGTATGGTTGCCGACGAATGGGAAGAAATTCATCTGTGTTAATGCGGTGCTTGACGACTGAAGTGTGGCAGAGTGGACGGCTGTCTGTGACACGAATGTGAGAGCTTTAGGTGGTATCCGGAAGAAGTCAGTGGTGCACGAGCTTTTCGGGAGTTCAGGGTGAGAATCCGGGAGATGAGGAAGTTCCAGGTAGAAAGTGCCGGCGGCACAATCGACTAGGGCAGAGTGCGTCGATAGGAAGTCCATGCCGAAGATTAAGACGCGAGGGCAATGTTCAATCACCGTAAATGAGACGGGGACACGGTGGCCGGCAAAACAAACGCGAGTGGTACACATTCCAGTGATGGCCACAGTTCCACCATCAGCGACACGGAGGGCTATAGTTGCTGCAAGTGTGAGGACTTTTTTGAGCAGGTGACACAAATTAGCACTCGTTATGGACACTTGAGCTCCGGTATCGACTAACGCCGTCAAAAAATACCGTCCACGTACACCTCAATCAAGTTTGTATCAGTGGGGAGCGTCAACGGGGGATTTGGATCAGTCGCAACTAATGCAGCACTACTTCCCAGAGCTGGATGATCCAGTTTTCCGTCCGAGAGGATCCATAGTTGACCGGTGCCGGATAGCGGCGCGGTTGGGGCGATGGGGAACGGTGGCGTTGTGGTGACAGCGAACGAGCGGTGGAGCGGCTGTAAGGGACGTCAGAAGAATGGTACACACGACTGGGCGAATACCGACGGAAGTCCTCGTATGGTCGAGTAGAGGAAAATGGGCTCCAGTTCTAGGGCGTCCAACTGTGGCAGTAGTTGCGGCAGAGTTCGGTTCGAACTGTCATGGTGAATGGACGTGTTTTTTGAGCGCTCCCGATCGATTGTGCAGATAAGTGGTGTTGCATGTTTTGAGGTTGTCTTTATAATTATAAGGCATAGGTTAAAATTTTTGTAGCACTTATTTTATTGTACAGTTTTTTCGGAGGTCAGTCACCAGGTATTAGTGCATGTGTGTGTGAATTTCGTTTTTCTTGTTTTTTTCTCTTTGCCACCCGGTGGGGGAGTGCACGTACATTGAACACGCAAATTTTTGTAGTAGAACTTAGCTTATAGTAGGGCAGGGCGCGATTTTTGTAACTATCGAGTGAGATAAGTGATAGGGACAATCGGTGTCAGAAAGACATGGTTAAAAAGAGTGTAAAGTGTTCAGGATGCGGGGTGGGTTTGATTGACCCAAGTGTAGAAGCGGATGGAGAAGAGGCTGAGGCGAACTGTAGGCAATGTGAGGTCGAGGAAAAAAATGGAGAAAATGATAGTTGCCCAGAGTAAAATGCTAATGAGAATCACCGAGCTCGAAACTGCGTTGGCGACAGAGCAAGTGTAAACGAGGGATATGAGAGAAAGGCTGAAGTCCACCGACGAAGCACTAGCCATGGTGAACAGAGGAGCGGCCTAGGGAGAAAACAGTAGGGAATCGGCAACCGGAACAGCACAGCAGAAAGATCAAGCAAGTTTGGAAAAAACAGGTTCAACCGGTTCAATCGTCGCAAGACCCAGCTTCACCAAAGTAGTGGTGGGGCTAGGAGGGGACAAAGCAGCCGGCGTCACAGGTGCAAGTAACCCCAGGTGCAGGATGCTCCAGCTGAAAAGTCACAGCATGTGATAATCGCCGGGGACTCGAATATAAATTGATGCACAGAAGCCATCAAAAAGAGGATAAGAGGTGACAAGAGGGTTGCAGTAGGGACGTTTCAAGGACGCAAGCTGGAAGCAGTCATGAGGCAAGCGAGCACAAAACTCAAAACTACAGCTGATAGAAGAAATCTCGTGATAATTTCAGGAGGTTTAAACGATGTCTTGAATGAAAATACAGCAGGACTAGCAACCACACTGGCGAAAGGGGTCGATAACATGCGCGTCACTTCTCCTCAGGTACAGGTAGGGATATGCACGATACCAGAGGTACCGGTGCGTGATAGCAACCTGCAAAGAGCGGTTGTCAACGCAAACCAAGAGATATGGCGGATGAGTCGAGAGAAAGGCTTTGAGGTGGTGAAAATATGTTTAACAGAGAGGTGCATAGGTGGGTCGGTTTTCAACCAGAGAGAATTCACTTCGATGGGCAGCTAGGTCATGAGGTGGGTTTGCAACTTGCAGGACGCGCAGTAGCTTTTTTTGGGGGCAAGCGGGCCCTTCGGGGTGCAGGAAATCTAGTAACGAGGAAAACAACCAAAGAGACTCTTTGAATGGTGGTGTGGACAGATACGACTCCAAAGTGGCACCAGTATCTAAGATAGGTAGAGTCCGGGGAAAAATAGACGTAGCCACGAGTGCCGAGCCAATTCAGGTATAGGGTATGTTAACATGCAGAGTGGTAGGATTAGGCTGAAGTGGGAAGAGATAGGAGAACGGCTAAGGGAGGAGAGGCCGATGGTGTACGGCCGATGGTGTACGATGGCATCCGGACGATGCGTGGGAATATTGTAATAGAGCAGAAGGCAGCAGAAAGGGGGGTGGTATCGGGGCATTCATTCATAAAAGTACAGACTGGGAAAGGGTCAAGCGGGAGTGCAAGGAACATTTATGGCTAAAAGAGAAAGTGGCAGGGCAAATGACACTCCTTGGTTTCGTGTACTTGTGGACGGGAGCAAAGGCCAGAGAGGAAAACCAGGCAATGGTAGAGTGTATATCAAAGGGCATTCATGAGTTAGATAGATAGATAGATAGATAGATAGATAGACAGACAGACAGACAGACAGACAGACAGATAGATAGATGGATAGAGAGATAGACAGACAGACAGATAGATAGATAGATAGATAGATAGACAAACAGATAGGCAGACAGATAGATAGATAAATAGATAGATAGATAGATAGAAAATTTGTTAGATAGATACGAAAAGTGCTTGCAGTACACAAAGAAATGCTCCGAATTTAAAATAGAGACGTTTAGGCCGCCATACGGGTTCTTTGTTCACAAAGAACCCGCATGGGTCCAAGTGTGAACAAGGTCCATGGTGTGAACAAGAAACCCGGTGGCGTCCCGAAACGTCTCTGTTTCTTTTTTACCTTCACTTTGTCAGTGACCTACATTGTTATCGTGATGCCTGACCAGACGAACTTTCGTGGAACTCTTGACTCTCTCATGGTGCAGTACTTCACAGCAATATTCCGAGATGGCGAAATCACCACTACAAAGTATTTTAATCAGTTTCTGTCGCAATTTTTTGAACGGCCGTTTATTTCCGCATGTGTACCTTCTCTCTGTACAAAGACGGCTACACGCATGTGCGAAGCTCTGTGAATGAATGAGTGAAACAATGCATCAATGAAACAACCTTTTTAACATTCACGTGCTAGTGTCCTATCCCGAAGCTCTTTGAATGCCGTAATTTTATTCGGACATTAAAGTAAACTTTCGTATGGCACACCTGCTGACATCAACACTATCTTGACCTCTGGCTACAATGCCAATTTTGCTGACACCACGCAGCAGCAACGCATCGTGTAATGACGTCAGGTACCAAAACGTTCAAAATGGCCTCTCGTGCGTCACGAAAGGAGTCACGGAGGGGAGCGGCCATGGACACGTCACATCTTGCGCGAACACCTGAAGTGAAGCTCATGCCGTGTTGTGACGTCAGGGTACAGTAGGTGCAGGAACTAATCAAGGTGGACGATTGGGCGAGTTGGTGATGCATGATCGACGTATGTAACTGCGCGGTAGTAAACACGGACGACAAGAAGATACAAGGACAAGCGCAGACTATCAACTGAAGGTTTATTTTTCACAAACCACATATATATGTCTGAAACAGAAAAAGAAAACACAAAAATCTACAAAAAATGATAACTTAGCACTTAACAATCAACAAAACGTGAACGTTAGACAAAAGCAGATTCATGGAACTACCATTTTATAAAGATCTTGCGAGTACTCATTCGCAGTGCGCTAACAATCATCAGTGCATATTCTAGGCTTTTGATGCCTTTGCCTTTCATTGAATGCAAAAGTAATGCAGCTATAAGTTTTAGTTTTCGTACCCTTTATTTTAATAATTACTGATTCATTTTCTAAAAGCCTTTAAAATGTAATTGAATAACGTTGCATGTTGCAAGATGGCCGATATCCCTGAAATTAAGTTGTCGCTGGTTTTGTGAAGTGATAACCTTGCTTTAAAATGGTATTACTTGCTCGTACTCATGCAGCACATTTTATTTTTAAAGCCCACATACACTGAACATTTAGAGATCATTGCTAAGCGTCCCGCGCCTGAGGTTTGGCAATCTGCTTAACTGGGGTTCATTACTATTCTTTCTTTTTTTCTCCAACATTTTTGTGACAGTCTTTTAAAATAATTTATTACGCTGCTGTTTACATAAATAAGCAAGGCAGTTACTGCTGAGTATTGTACTCTAAATTTGTTTTATTTTGCTTAACAAAATAGAATACTCATCGAAATCACCATTGTATTCGCAGGGAAGCCCCACCTCCTTCTTTCCCCCTTTTTTGTACGTGTGCTGGGAGGGCTTTTTCGCTTACGACCTCGCAACCAAAACCTGCGATTTTAACAAGCTTCGATGAATTTCCCAGTACGGAACAGACATCGCTGGAAACCAAAGAGGTTTGTATAACCTCCTTGGTGGAAACAATTCAGCAAGCGCCAGCTAGCAGCCAATAACATTGTTCTCTTCTGCTAGCGTGGTTTTACTTCTAGCTGCTAGGCGGCAACACAAGTCCCGCGTTAGGGCCGTTTCAGGACCCTGGAATCATTCCTCATTCCGGCGCGCTGCAGCGTTGTGTGGGTGTGCGCTGTCGCTTTGTTCACTGAATTGTTCGAAAATAAAAACAGCAACACACCAAAGGCTTGGGCAGAATGTACAAATAGAGATGTAATTGTAATGACATCATAGTGGTTCTGTACCACATCAAGATTTATGTTTAGCCATTAAAGACACCACTACAGTCTTAGACTGTAGACACCCCCTACCCTCTCTCTCCCGAGTCGTCTGCTACGCGAGACGAATCGTCTGCTCGTCCATTTGTCGTCTGTTGCACTCAGGCGGCATTCGGTCTGCTCAGCATGGGACAGTGGGGAAACTGTCGCACGGTATTTCGATAAATTATATATATTTAAAAAGACAATAGTCTTTCTCTGGGACCTTCAACGCAAAAATTTTGGTCTGTCTGTCTGTCAGTACATTTGTCTATTTGTCCCTCTTAACGGCACCAGGTATTTGAAATGATTAACCCCATCCGCAGCGCCCACCAATGTTGCTCAAGCCTCAGCGTTCATACTTGTGCAATTGTCAGTTAAGAAACAAGTATTGCGCATGTCTGGGGCAACATAACAACACGTATATATTCTGCATGTGCGTCGTTTACTAGAAAAGGCATACACAAGTAATTTTAAGGACCGTAGCGCTTATCACGCCACGCTTACAATGCAACCCTTGCATGAAAAGGCGAGTGTTTCCAACGCTTTGCTAAGGTGGTGGCACCTACCCGTCGCCTTGCGTTATACATCTTATCACCTCTGAGGTGGTCGCGCACACCCGTCTCAAAGCCACGCGCTTCGTTTTCCGAAAAAAAACTGCCAGATGGCACTCATGTTTGACGTGTGACGTGACGATGCGCTCGTTCGCTTCCGCTTCACGCTCGAGGCACTCTAACGCGGCGCTTCCAGAATACCATTCACCGATTTTCTTGCGCAGAACATCAAATAAATGTTTTGTTCCCTCTCTCCACACGCAAGACTATCGTATTTCGACGACGTTTGCAGCTTAACATGCAGATACGTGGCCCATTTTTAAATGCCTTCCAGGTATTTTGTTTTCACCAGGCTTAATTGTTTGTTTTCCTTAAAAGGCGGTCTCCCCTGCTTCCGCATTTAATATTGCGAGGAGGCCAACGGCCTCACTTTGGTTGCGTGCCTGGCCATATATCCAGTGATCGTTGGCGCGCAGCAGAAGAATTATTGAGAAATCAAATGTACAGGCAGATTAAGAGTCATAAACAGAATGGAAAGAGAACGTATATATGTATAGCTCGTCGAAAAATCTGGAGCACCGTCAGTCACACTCGAGATATATATTTTGCACTTAATTCCTGCTCCGGTGCTAAACACCGAGCGTACATTCACCGAGCGTACATGGCGCATTTTTCGAGCGTACTCACTCGGACTAAGATTCAAGAAACGTTTTTGTCAACTGGACTGACTCGTACTCAAGTTCACCATAGCTCACTCGGACTCACTAAGACTCAAAGCCATGGCTCGATCTCCGTCTCTATGAGGTTGAGTGAATCTACTCCCGAGTCCGTTAGCGTTGAACTAGCTTTTCCAACCGTGGTGTTGGAAGAGCTAGTTAACACAAATGTATTCTATAATTGGTGCTGTACTTGACGCATACATTGATCTCGTAGCTTAAAATACGAGTTATATTCTTAGCAAACCAGTAACGACTTCTTTATTGAAAAAGATGACTCACACGAGATGTTTTATATCAACAAGTTTCTGTGAAGAACTTTGCATATAGGATTCCCCTTGTGCCAAGGCGAGGAGGCAGGGGGGACCCCAAGCAAGTGTTCCTTCTAAGATATATCTTTCTGACAGCATATATATGAATTGGTTGACAGTTCACTACATGGATTTCAATTTTTTCAAATGACAGTTTATTTTGTAGAGTGTACCAGTATTGATTCGCCTCAACTCTGCCAGACTATTAAATCGCAACTGCCGCTCCACTACTTTCAAGGAAGACTCAACAGAACAATGCATATACACGAGCTGGGAGCCTATTATCATTTTCAATCATATTTTGAAGCGTAATTAGGTTAACGTGTAATACAATTGAAACGAAAACATACATGCAAAAGAAAACAAAATGGCTTCCATGGCGAGATGTCGGTCGCCATTTGTGATTTTTCTGGACTTCCGCCGCTGGTTGTACGTATTCCTGGATTCACAAAAGCAGCGTCAGATCAGGTCGTCAAAATTCGGGCAGTGTGAAATCAGAAAATGTCTGTATTTTTTATTTCTGCTTTTCTTTCAAGTCTGTGCTTGCGAACCAACGTTTGATCCAATATCCGGAAATCCCAGTGCATGAGAATGTGATCCACTCAGAAATCTTTTTCCAAACTATGTTGCTTTTGCCCGCCTAAAGCTTTTTTTTTGAGCATCCCATCTCCGCCAAAATGCCGCTACGGAAGCGTCGATTGCAGTGAGGATCCTTGAAAGTATTGGTTCCGTTTCCGAGGAGATAGGGGACATTTAGCGTGAAGTCCTCAATTGAAGACGCCAGGACCTAAAGGGTCAGATTATGAAGGGGACAAAGAGAAAGAGAGAATACACTTCAATGTAACAAAGCAAGTTGTAGCGTGGGGCGAGACGTGAGATGTCGAGAACGCGGCCGCAGGGGCCGTGCCAGAACCACCATTCCATTTTTAGGGCCGAAGCACGCCGGCAGCGGCTGTACTTATGTTGCTTCCGTAGCACCAATAGCGTAAACGCTAGGCATGAAGTGAGCGAAAGTTTGGTAAATGATGATCATAATTATGAATAGCGATGATGATGACACTGCTGGCCACAGTGGCTCTCCGGGCTTATTTATAGCTAGGAGTCTCCAGCTCACATTCCAGGAACAGGCTGGCAAGTCACGTCTTCCACGATCATGGTCGTGTTGGTTGTGCATTTCCAGTACGAACTGCCAGTTTGAACAGTAGGAACGGGGCAGTGATCGATGAACGCTTGATGCCACGTCCCGAAGAAAAGGAAGCTGTTATCCTGGGTCGCGAGCGTGCGTGCCCTCGTGCCCTGCCTCAACGCGGCCGAGCTGCCATCATTCGTCAGCCCGATCTCTCAATGTCTTGCCCGAGTTTCATGTCCCTGCTTCCGCTCAAATAGTTCCACTTATGCAGTTCGAACCTGGCTTCCAGCACCAGCAAAGCTCCCGAAGCACCGCCTGGCTGCCACGCGACTCGGGACTTGTCGACCCTTGCTGCTGCGAGGTACCAGAGGTCGTGGACGAAGATAAAGCCGAAGTCGCTGTTGCTGTTCTTTTCACGCATGCAAATCACCATCTTACAAGGCGCAAGAAAACCTTTCAAACTCTCGGATCTCTTCACGTACTGGCCTGGTTACGCCTTCGGGTCAAGTCAACCATCGAGGTACCTCAGGTCAGGAAAGAGGAGAAAGTCGAAGTCGTCGTCATCCTCCGGCCCCAGGAGTGGGGCAGCATGCCTTCGACCTTGTCAAGTACTCAATCTGTTACGTGTTCACAACCTCCTCTGAGACGTTGCACCTCGATGGATCACACGTTCGAAACGAGGTGGAGGAAGTTCCAGTCAAAGTCGTTGTCGACGCCCTACGGTTCCACGCTAGACACTCGCCGTCGTCGTCCAGTACGTCATCAAACTTTCCGGGACTCTTCGAGCTTCTCACGACGCGGCTACACGAAGCCAATCAATATGAGGGTCAGTACAAAACCGCCATACACGCAAAACAACCAGCCGCCGTTGCCCGGACATTTCGTCGTGGTGAGCTTTCCGACGAGTCCAGGCAGAACACCAGGCGATATGCGCGTTGTCCAGCCGCTACCATCATGGGACCCCTCTGAGCCTGGGGACACCTGGAAAAGCTCGACGGGCGCGTCCAAAGTCTTCCTTGGCTATGAAGATGTCGCCTCTGGACAGAAGTCAGAGCCTTGGACTCTCACCATTTCCGGCGACGTCGTCGAGAAGGCTCGAGCGTCTCTGGTTCGAGAGGAAAATTCTTGGTACTGCAGTAAGCGTCCTGGAAAGGAGGACCTGCTGGTTCTCCATCTCAGGTTCACCCAGCGACGTGGAAAATGTGTGTCTACATACTTTTCGCACTGGCAGCCACGATGACTACGAAGAAATCATGATTTTTTCGTGCCCTCTACCAAGGACTTGAGGACGAATGCAGCGTATGCGGCTGGAGCAACGTCCCGTTGGCCGCGTCGGTATCTCTTGCGCTATCTGGCGATGGTCACATACACCAGTTAGCAGAGCCACCACGTGCTGAGAGAATGGAACTCGTAGGATGTTACAATGCCCTTCGGTCACAGCAAGTTGACAGTTGGTTTTATTTGTTTTCTGATTTCTAGCATTCGCTAAATAAATATGTTACTATGTCGATATTGTCGTCGTCTTTCGTAGATGCATATCGTGCTGCCACCTGTGTTGTGCGAGATCTCTGGTCTGGAATGACCTGGATTGGGTCGAAGCTCTTAACCACTTAGCAAAGCCTTCTCAATTGGCAGCATCGCTTTGTCTTCCGAAGGACACTTCAGCCATCCCGCAAGAAAACGGCCGTGCGAATAATATTGGCCATATAAACTATCCTACAATGCCTACTGTTAATGTGATTACGAACTGCCCACTACGTTGAAATTTTTGCTTTTGCGTATGTGCGAACTACTATTTGCGCGTTCATAAGAGAACACGCGAACCTATGCAGCTGCTCAATTTGTTCACAATTTTGCGGACGATGTTACTAAGTTCGCCTGAGAGTTCTGTAACAGGCGGGCCATCGGAACGACCGCTCTTTGTGCAATTCTCATGTCGGGACGCCTGGCGTGATTCCACAGGCAATATTCTGACAAGCAATATCACATTCGTTAAGGAGGCTTCTCCCCCTAATTCTTATAGCATTTTCCCCCTCCCCCCCAAGCAGTTTCTAGCAATGGTGTGGCTGTTTGGTAGGACACATTCTTACCACGCAGATGGCCTGGGGTCCACTCAAACCGAAAAAAGAATATTCTTTTTCTATTTTCAACTTTCTAGATTTTCCGCACGCGAACAACGGTTATTTTTTTTTCGCAACCATTGACGCTGGCGCTGACACCGGAAAACCTGCCAAACGATGCTGCCGCGTTACAACAACAACAAAAAACGCAGGGTATTTCAGCCATTTTGCGCATACAAGATCGCAGTAAGAAGCACACATGTACGAGCCTAATGGCACTCGTCAGCGTGCACTCCTTCCTTCGTCCTGATTTCTCTTGCGCAGAGTGGCTCTAGGACGGATTAGTTCCAAATATAGACTGGCTAGCAGTTTTTATTCAGTATAGCAAAGAGAGATGAAAGTACCGTTTCATTTCGTCGCACTGGAGGACACTGGTTCACACCGAGAAGAACTTTAGAAAATTTTTTTTGAATCTACCTTGGCTCACACGTTTGAGTGTGAATAGCCACACGCTTGATTATGAGATGAAATGATTGAAAAAGAATAATTGAAGCAATACTGGACATGAAAAGATGTGTAAGGTGTGAAAACGTCGACGTTTAAAAGAAGACAAGAGCTGACAAACTGGGCTGTCCGTACCCAGGAAACTTTTTTAGGTTGGGGGAGGGGCGTTTACTAGTAGAATGGCTAGCAACTGATGGTCGTTGTGAAGATGTCCAAGTACCTAACTATCGATAAAAAAGATAAAGCGTGAAAAACTTTTTGGGGATGTCAGAACCACCTCAACTATCTCCCAATCACTCATCCGCTGACAAACACAATGGCTTTTTTAGTGGTTAATGATGATTTGTTGTTCACCCGTGTATCTACATCTGTAACGACATTGCCTTGCTCTCAGCATAAAATCGACATCGTCGTCATTTTTTAAATAAAGAGTTGCGGGCTCCCTTCAATTTGAATTCGACTCGATGTGAGTATTCGAAGATGCATGGCGAGGCTTCGATAGGCAGCAAGCATTCCTAACGCTTTCCGCGTTGACAGTAGTACAAATATTGAGATTTGACGTCGGATACGAAGACGCGGTTAGGGATCACTCGCTGGATTCCGTGCCGACCGGTTGTGTCCTCACAATCTCCGATGACAGCGCAGCTCTGGCCGGCTACGTTGGCCCTACGCCACCTCCTGCCGCCGGTCCCCCACGAAGACGACAGCACAGCTTTGGCCGCTTGGATTAGCTCTACGCCATCTCCTGTCGCCGACAAGAGCTTTCGCAAGTGGTGCCCCGTCCTCGGACTCCTGTGACCGTGTTTCATCTTTCCTATCTCTTCTGTCGTCTCCCGCTGTTCTGGCACATATATATATCTCTCTCTCTCGCTTTACCTTTAATCCTATCCTTTTAATCCCTCCTTACCCTATACTTAGTGAGCTACTGTTGAGGTGTCGCACTCTGATGCAGACAGTTAGGGGGCTCACTTTCCTCTTCTTTTCTCTTTAAGAATCACATAAACCTTTGGGACGCTTGACGACTTTGCTGGCTTGGAAAATTGATCGTGCGTTACCATTGGTCGACTCCTTTCAGCGGCGCAGCCAATCTCACTCTTGCTCTCTACTCCTTTCCGTGCCAATGGCTCCGCCATTGCCACAGCTTCGACGTTAAAAGAACACTAAAGAGGAACAATGATTGATTTAGATTTACAAACGGCCCACTGAGAACTCTAATGCCATATGTTTCACTATCACAAGTTAATCATTATCCGAGAAAATCAAGGTTGAAGTTTCAAATGCTCCTTATTTAAGCCTCTGCTACAGTTGAGCAACCTGGAAGGTGCCAGTATTCTTCGACGAAGAAAACAACATTCGTGGTTATCGGCACATAATGGTGCCCCCCTCACGACTTAGAAGTGTGCATCACAAAATTTTGATGCTGGATTCCTCTTCTCAATATCTCATTATACAAGCCTGGTCAGGTGCCATCTCCCCTTTCTTTTTACTGTCCCGAACCTGAAAATATTGATAATTTTTTACCTATTTGCTGACGTTTCAAAAGCCGCAGGAAGAAACATTTGGAAACTATATTAAGAAAACTAAACATTACTCCTGATTCTGAACATATCTTTCCGCTTGGGGCCCCTTCTTATGGCATCATGATCGTCTGCGTGGCAGTTTGTTAATTTCTCAGAGACACAAGAAAGTTTGCTTTCTAAGTTTTCTTGTTTTTACTAATAAAATTCTCTTTGGAATTTCCATCGATTTATTCATTTTAGTTGTTATTAGCTACTTAACTGGTAAGTCACCTTATCATTAAGCGCACTTATATTTCCTAGATGCCTGAATTTATTTATTTCTTCATCAAAACTTGAAATTTGTTTTTCCCCATTAAAATAACCACCGGTTTAATGGCCAATGCCCCGTAGTGGGTACGAGCCAAGACACACAGGAACACGCAATCAAGCTGCCACGAGAGTGCGTGCATGCCCTGGTGCTCCTTGAGCCGGGTCAAGTAGCGGGTGCTCGCGAAGCAGGAGCTGATGGTCTTCTTCAAAAAGCCGTCGCCGTCGAACGCCATCGGAGATCGGCTCACCATCGAGCGGCAGGATCCTTGTATCTAAGATTTGGTTTGCTTTTCATTCCTCGTATTTCTTGTTAGTTTCTCTCAACTGAAACGTGTTGC
Organism: Rhipicephalus annulatus; assembly: GCA_013436015.1. Taxonomy (NCBI): domain Eukaryota; kingdom Metazoa; phylum Arthropoda; class Arachnida; order Ixodida; family Ixodidae; genus Rhipicephalus; species Rhipicephalus annulatus. The sequence goes on along the minus strand of WOVY01012848.1, from coordinate 199,579 downwards.
AGCCCTTTGGAGGTCAGGCAAGTCAGAATATTCTGATGTCTTTCTCATCACCCGGCCAAGGGCACTCCCCTTGGCTGGCCTCTCTAGCGGTCAAGGATTGGCCGCTCGAAACCTTGCTACGCAGTGGAGATAGCTATGTCCCTGTGGCTCTGGTTCCTACAAATGGGGGTTCCATTCCAATGAAGAATCCGAAGGTGATACAAGTGGAGCTTCAGAAAGCCTCGTCGCTTTTCCAGAAGATTATGGAGGTCCGCCAGTTCGGCCGAGGAGGTATCCTGTGCTGCTCTTCAGACCAGGATTGCGTCCGAGAGCTTCTGAATTGCTCTGAATTTCTGCACAGCCGGTGAGCCCGTTTATTCCAGCTCATCTTACATGTACGAAGGGCATAGTCCGTGGGGTGGATACGAGTCTGGCACCTCAAAAAATTCTTGGCTTATTTGCTGTAGCTGGGGCAGTTTGTCTATCGATGCACCCGAAAGACTGATAAAACAAAATCGCCTACTGAATCAGTTATAGTAACTTTTGCAGGAAGACTTATGCCAACAGAAATTAAGGCATGGCCACTAATCTACAAAGTAGAACCACTTTCCCTGAAACATTTACAGTGCTCAAAATGTTGGCGATTTGGCCACAGCATGAAAGGATGCAGATCACAGGCTAGATGTCGTCTGTGCGGAGAGAGTCATGACAGCTGCGATTGCAAATCTGATGACCAGAAGTGCTGCTTGTGTAATGAGCACACCCTGCAGACTCTGCTGAATGTGCCGCAAAAGAAAGAGAAATTGGTGTTTTAGAAATCATAGAACACAGGCGTTGCTCTAGAAAATAAGAAAATGCTTTTCAGGTTTTTACGTGCGAGAAAAATGATTCCACAGACAGAAAGCAGTCATTCCACCATTATGTCTCCTCGCGAACTCTCTGAATTCTTGGAAAATATTTCTAAAGGCTTGCAAACCAGGTTTACGACAATTATGCCAAAGTCCATGGTGAAATTAAGGGTGCATTGTGATTTCCAGGAGGTATCTTTAGCTGAACTGGCGGATGTGAAGGGCTTACCGCCCACTGCTCCCGTACCTGATGGGGTGACCTCTACAATAATTAAAGTGTTATACGAAATATCGCCACATGAAATATCACCACAGTTAATTATTCACTGAAAAATTCTTGGATTCCGGCCGATTGGAAGCCTTCCGAAATAATTCCGATATTTAAAAAAAGGGAATGGAGTTTACTCTGGATAACATAAGGCCTAACTCATTGACATCTAACCTGGTCAAGCTTGTAGAGAAAGTCTTAAATGCCCGTATAATAAACTATATCAATGAACATACAATACTAAACCCCAGACAAATTGGATTTAGATCGGGATACTGCATTTGGTGTGCACATGTGGATTTGGAAAGTCGCATATAGCTGGCTCGGCATCGCCGCGAATACTGTGCACTAGTCATTCTAGACTTAGCTAAAGCGTAGGACAAAGTGGAATATCCTATCCTTATCCAGCAGATGCAAGACCATCGCTTTCCAAAATATATAACAGCATCGATTACAGAGTTTGTGAAAGACAGAGAATTTTATTGCTTCTTGGATGGATGCTCTTCTAAAAAATATAAGCAGACACGAAGTGTACCTCAGGACTCAGTATTATCCCCGGTGTTATTCAACATATTGCTAAGTTCAATTCCAACTCATCAGGATAACCAAATTTAGGTATATGCATGCAGATGATATTACTTTCTTCGCAACAAACAGTGATCTGCACTCATTGTATCAGGCATTACAGAATTACATGAACATGCTAGAAGATGGCTTGACAATATCCATATGTCATTGAACTTCAAAAAAGCGCGCTTCTGCCATTCTGTTTTAAGGATCGTGTCAACATTTCCCTGATGTATCGTACCGAGCTCATTCCCCAGGTCGATTTCCTGAAATACCTAGGCATCGTATATAATAGGACGCTAAATTGGAAAAGCCATATAGACGAGGTTGGCTGTAAAGCGTCACGTGCCTTGGGGTGGTTACGCAAATTGGGAAACAGAAAAATAGGTTTGCGTAGGAGTTCATTGATAATGATTTACAAGATGTATGTACGGTCTATAATGGAATTCGGGTGTGTATTATTTTCAGGCAGCGTGGCTTACAAGATGAGACAATTATTATTATTAGAAAGAGAAGCTTTGCGCTTGTGTCTTGGACTCCCAAAATTTGTGGCAAATAATGTTTTGTATGTGGAAGCGCGCCTTCCACCTTTGTTAACTCAGTTTAGAATACTTACAGTTCAAAATTTTTTAAAAATATACAATTCGCCTCTGCGACAAGCTTCATACGTTTTTATTCAAGAACCAACCGCATTCTTTGGAACACAATGGTCTAGACTACACTCCTATCAGATTAGGTTCGTCCAAGCGTTGCTAGATCCTCTCAATGTAAATATTTATCAGATTTGCATAACGAAGATACCTAATTCTAAACTTGAAATTAAATTTGAGGATATTTTTCCCTCTAATGCAAAACAACTGCCCCTTCGATATTTAAATATTTGGTTAAGAGATTACTTGACTCATCTGTCCATAAACAACATTATTGCGACGGATGCATCCGTATTGAACGAGAAGGCTGGAATAGGCATCTTCTGTACTTCTCTCAACTGGTCAATCTCTGTTCGATTACCAGATTACACGCCTATATTCATCGCTGAATTATTTGCTATAATTCTGGTGCTTCGTAAACTTCCTGCAAGCGAATCAGAAGCGGTCATACTCACCAATTCTCTCTCAGTATGCACTGCATTATCTACAGCAAAAAATTTGACATTAGTGTGTATGATTAGCAGTTTATTACCAGAAAACCTGAAAAAATTTCACTTGCTATGGATACCCGGCCACTGCGGGATTTATCCTAATGAGATGGCAGACTCGTTAGCCAAAGCATCTTTAAGCGGACCAATCTTACCGATTTTACCTGATTTCGCCTACGTAACAGCACTCAGATATAGAAAGGCTTGTTTGCACAAAGAAATAGAAAAATTATCATTGGATAAAGTCAGAGACTTCGTACATCTAAGATATTGCTGGAACAAACAGTGGTGTGTATCTCGGCAGTTAGAAACTACAATCACCAGATTACGATGCAGAATTCCGCATCTGAATTACTACCTACATATATCTGGACTAACAGCATCTCCGTTGTGTCTCTTTTGCAAGGAATCGGAATCAATAGATAATTTCTTTTTATCCTGTAAACGTTATGCTTATCAAAGGAAAAGATACCTGGTCGGACCAATTGAGAAGCTAGGTTTAAAAATGAACGTGGAACTAATTTTATCCTTCGGAGAGATTACATTAGGTTATAGCCACAGGGAGGTTTTCTCTGCTGTGTGCGAGTACATAAGGGCAACAAAGAGATTACCCTGTTAGCCTATTGTTATTATTTACGGCTACGAGACTACCTGAATGCCTGACTGAACATACTTGATGATCCTGCCGCCTGGTTCTTGGCCGATCCCACTTAGTGGGCAAGTGCCAGCTAAGCCGAAGGTTCATCATCATCATCATCATCATCATCATTTGAGCCGGCTCAGCCCCGGCTGCCATTCGCTACGCGAATCTTCCGATGCACGGTAGGGCTCGAGCTCCGCGTCCTGGTGCTCGTGGCCAAATTGTTCTGCGACGCACGCCTTCGGAATCTGGCTGCCAATACCGAACCCACCGAAGCCCTCGCCTGCGCTCCATCAAAGTGTTGACCTTCAGGACCGAGACATGCCAGCCGTCGCTGCTGCAACGTGCCGCAAGGCAAGGAAGAAGAGGAAGAAGTCCGAGTCTAAGTCTTCGTTGTCGGGTTGCGTCGCGACCAGCCGAGGTTCCGACACTTCCCCGCCGGCGCATCACGGTTCAACACGCAAGCAGACCTTCCAGAAATCTTCGCACTTCTCGCAATGCAACGGTAAGCTGATCAAGGTAAACGACAGTGCGATGATTCTGAAGTCAGGACCAAGCGTTCGGTGTACCGGCGTCGAGATGACCCTCCGACGACTACGACGACTTCGGGGAGAACTACGAAGGCCAAGCGCGATACGCGGTTGCACCACAGTCATCGCGCACCAGCATCGTGCTTTCGGACAAGGAAGTGTTCGTGGCTGTCACTCTGGAAGCCGTCACTGGACGAGGGACGCACTTTTGGTAAACGGGAGCTAGATCCAAAGGATGTCGCTGATTCCACCATGGTCGTCGTGCGGAGAAGGAGTGAAAAGTTCGACCTCGGAAGGAAACCTGGCCGAAAGCTGTCCTTCAACTGCGCGTGCCCGGTCCTCCTTGTGTCCGACCATGAGCGAGGCCTTGGTGATGACCTAAGGTGCGCGGAAGACGAGGAGGACGACGATGACGAATACGAAGGCAGCTGCTCGCCGGCTTGTCGAGAGCGCAGACGTGCAGGTTGTCTATGGCAGGGTTCAGCGACCGCCCACGGCTGGATTGTGGTGGCTGTCCTATGGCGGAGCGGCTGGCACAGGCTGCGGTATCTGGCGGCTTTCGCACACTTCGGGCGTGCACGACGAGGCTAAGCTACGGCTTTGTCGGGGAAAGAGCGCGTCGGACTTGACATTCTTTATATATATTTCGTTCCGTAACCGAATGAACTTGGCGTTATATGGCTTTGGTTGCATGTACAATACCTTGATGCCGGCAAAACGGCACCTGCTGCATCTATGCAGCGTTTGAGCAGCGATTAACACGTAGTTCCGTACAGTAATGTTGCGTATCGAGAATCGGTTCACATTGAGCCACATTGAGAATTAACATTCGTAAAACATTCGGTAATGTTACGTAGCACCTGCGGTTACATCTTCTGGCATGCTAGTTGGTACTAAATAATTCATTGGTATAGCAGGGCAAAACACGACACACAGACGCAGTAAAGAGCTCTCTTGTGACACCGTTCTGCGTCCAGTTCGTTGATATGTCTGGGATGCAATGACGATGAACGTATGTGTTTTCCTTTATAGTGGTCGCTTGGCGGCTGACACGTTTCACTGCGATAATCTTGAGTCTGTGCTGTTGATTCCCGGTCACGTGAAAGAGAAGAAGAAAACTTAATTTGTTCTTTTGTATTTCTGCTCGATTTCTCTCGGTCTGTATGTTTTTTTCTTTTTGCATTAGTTGTATTCAATACAAATATATTCTTAAACATAGTTGTAATGTTCGCAGAAAAAAAAGTACTCAAAGTTTTCTTGGCCAATCCCTCAGAAGGGGTATGCGCCAAGGAGGAATAAAGAAAAATTGCTGGAGTAAAAGCTCCAGCAATGCCTTTTCCAGAAGAAGTGATGTCACCTTTTTCCACTGCCAAGATGGCGGAAACCTGCTCTTTTCTAACAGTGCCCACTTAAAGATCAAGTAACTTCGATATCTTATGTAAATGTTATGTTAGTTCTTTATTAAAAGATAGTTGTTCCCGACGAAGTAACATGCAGAGACTAGTAAGGATGACTGAATGTTCAAAAAACTTTGCCTCCAATTAGAGGCTCAGTAAGGAAAACTAGTAACATTAAGGCGCACTTGGAGCGCTATGTGGTCCGAAAATGTTCTCACATTATAACTCGTTACTCGTTGGGCGTGCAAGGGAAACGCTTCGTTTATCCCGCACTACAGAAAATACGGCTCATTGTGTGGAATTACCTCGATCAGCAGCTGGAAACGCACGGCGAAAAGGCTTTCCTTCGACATTGGGACACACGTTTCTTAAAATTTGGAGAGGGACAGCTGAGGTTTCCACTTGACCCGTATTAGCAACGTGCCTCTAGTACGCATGTATAAGTGGTATGCCGTAAAATATAATTAACATGATTCATTTTAATTTTCTTTTGACTTGTAATATTTGGATATCCAGGGATCAATTAGATTGTTGTGCTCATTTGTAAGATGTATACACTGTCTTTACTTGTTATCGATGTTTCGTTCGTGTACGCACAAGTTATGTGCACAATAAACTTCCTTTTTTTTTAATCGCTGAACGGTGATAACTTCTCATGCCCCTAGAAAGATGGCAGCCACAGTCACAATCTTGCCAGATGAACGGCTTCACTTCTGCGCAATCATGTCCACTCTAGCCATTATTTAGGTCCTCCTTGGTATGTGCCATATTTTCAAGGAAACAAACAACAAACAAATCTGAGCAACTGACTGCGTTTCCGCTAAAACAGGGCAACGCCTTGTAGTGGGGCCCCTATTCCTGAAAAGATGGTGCCAGCCAGCGGTCAAGTTACATTCCAGAAAAACCCGTGCACAGAGATTTAGTTGCACGGTAAAGAACTTCGGGAAGATAAAATGCATCCGATTTAGAAGGCACGTCAGCACATGAGAACATTGGGGGGGGCACTTGAGCTCCGTGTTTGTGAGCTGAACGCAAACATGATATCCTATCCCTATAGTGGCGTGCTTCAGGCACTTTGTGCGCATTTCTTATAGTTTGATGTTACTCAAGAAGAGTTCGAGTACTACTGCATAATCGATGAAGTTGAAAGTGTCTAGCGTCAGAGAAGCTTTATGGCTGCATTTTCTGTAATTAACATCGCGCTTTAAACCACCTTGGCCACGCTGATGTGCCTGCGAAGGGGCTGCCAAGCTTGGCAGTCCCTACGTAAGGCTAGTCCGATGGCGCGGGGTCCCCCCTGCGTCTTCTCTGGACCCCAATTAAGTAATTGTCATCATCATCATCACGAGTTATTTTGCACGCGAACTCTTTTCGAACTTGTTATGTACCCCACTACGTCTAATTCCGGGAATACGTACAGTAACATGTGGGCCCGGAGTGGGTATGAGCCATGCATATATGGAGGCCGTCAGCATCATCATGTTCCGACATCCTATGGCAACGTACTCTGGTATCACGCAATATTACTGCAATATTACATGATGTATTTAGAAGCCTCTAAACTAAACGCGCGTGCTTGTAAATCATGAACGTTGTTTTCACTTCGTTTGCAAGCGGACAACGTTTTTTGAGTGTATCTCCAAACAAATGCATGGATTTTTGTGGGAGCCACTCACTCTTGCCACCGCAAACGGCCCGGGCTTCGATACTCACTGGGACGCGGAATTGTTTTAACATTACTTTTATTTACATCTCTATTTTTCGGTCAAGGACAAAACGATGACTTTCCGTTCACAATCAACGACGCCCACGCCGACAGCAAACACTTCAACAGAGTCCGTACTGGCTCTATATACTCACAAACGTGTTTGCAAAAATAGCATTTAGCTTTAAGTGGCACAAGGCTCACTCACACCAGCGCTGCTAGGCATCTGGCTGCTCCTAACTTGGCTGGGATTTTATTACCCTAACCTCAATTCCGGCTACTGATTATATTTTGAGTTATTTCAAAAGGGCGCTCACGAACTTCGTAATGGGTTGTGTTGGCTCGATCGCGGCTAGCAACATTAAAAGTAAAAAAGAAGCAATGAGATAGAATGTGTATGGGCACCCGCTCAATCGGGGAATGCAGGTGAAGAGGTGGTCCACCGCGTAGCCCGAGGTTTATTAAACAGGAAGGTGGACTACTGAACACCGGACTTTTCTACGGATGGGATCAAGTAGATCAATAAAATTACAACTTGTTATTAAACAGGGAATCGCAAGACATACGCCGCCCTGTTTACATAATTTTCAAGGAAACGGGCAACGATCTGCAGGCGAATCCTAACAAATTCTTTTCCCAGCCACCATCGCCCATCTAAAATTTACCCTGAAGACAGTCGACCAAACAGCCGACATTGCGGCTCGTCGTCAACGTAATACCATCTTCAGGAAGAAGTGATTAATTGAGCCAAAACTATCGTGGCAAGCTTTTCCGACTACCCCAATGCCCTTAAGCACAGGCAAGTTGAATTCGGTGACCTCATTGTGGCGTTGATAGTGTTGTTTCTATCTGAAACAATGAACGCGAAATAACGAAGTGTAGGAAAGGTATTGGAGTGATTAGAATCCTTTTGACGCATCTCCCAGAAGAACAGCAGCCAGCTGCTCCTATAAAGCGTCCGAAACACAACAACAAAGAACGTGCTACCACTTGTCGACGAAGAAGAGAAAGCTGATCGCGGTTATTGACAGTGACCACGAGCGCACGTGCGTGCGTGCCCTCGTGCTCCATGCGCCGGCAAGGGCCCGACAGCCATTCGCTACCCGAATCTGGCGATGCGCGGTTGTGCTCGAGCTCCGCGTCTTCTTGGTCGCGGCCAAATCGTTCTACGACGCAAAGTTTCACAATCTGGCTTCCAGTACCGAACCCATCAAAGCCTTCGCCTGCGTTCCATCGAAGTCTCGACCTCCAGGACCGAGACTTGCAAGCCGTCGCTGCTGTAACGCACCCCAAAATGAGGAAGAAGAGAAAGAGGTCCAAATCGAAGTCTTCGTTGTCGGGTTGCGTCATTACCATTCAAGGTTCCGACACTTCACCGCCGGTGTCATCACCGTGCAGAAAGCGAGCAAACCCTCCAGAACTCTTCAGCCTTCTTTTCGCGATGCAACGGGAAGCTGACCAAGGTAAACGACAGCGCGACGACCCTGAAGACAGTACCAAGCCTTCTATGTCCCGGCGTCGTGGTGGACCTCCGATGATGACGACTTCGGGGAAAACGGTGGGTGACCAACGCGATGAACAGCTGCACCACCGTCATCGGACAGCAGCGTTTTGCTTTTGGACAAGAAGTGTTCGGGGCAGTCACTCCAAGTTGCCGCTGGATGGGGGTCTCTTGTGTTGAACGGGCGCTGAAGCAGAAGGCTACCGCTGATCCCATACCGTTGTCGTTCCGCAGTGAAAGTGCGAAGGTTCACCTTCGGAAGGAAGCCTGCATGAAAACCGGCTACTTGCTGAAAGACCTGCGTGCCTGGTCAGTCTCGTGTCCGACTCGAGCTTGAAAGAGCAGTGGAATTATCGATGGACCGGCGGGGAGGACTTGCGGATTGATTACGGTGCGCGGAAGACGACAACGACGACGACAACGATGATGAAGAGAGCGGCTTAGCCTCGTCAAGGACGCAGACGTCCAGGTCGCCTACGACAAGATTCAGCGACACCGGTAGGCCAGTTCGATGTGGCTGTCCTTTGGTGGACGGGCTGCCACGGTCCTCTTCATCCAGCGGGCTTTTCCGTGACTCCGGCGCGGATGACGAAGCCAAGCACAGCTGCGTCGGGGCCACTGAGTGTCTGACTGGACATTGTTGTATATATATATTTCGTTCCGAAACCTATTAAAGTTGGCGTAGTTTGTCTATCGTTGTGTGTACGATTTGCTGGAGCCAGAAAAACGGGAGCCTCTCGGTATATCACATAGTGGTTGAGTGGCCTTTAACATATAATACAGAGTAATGTTGCAAATTCAGAATTGACATTAAAACATTTGGCAGATCCCATATACTTTGGGAGATCAGTGTTATCCGAAGCGTGCGTAGGGAAAGTGACTGTGTTATATTTTTTTTACGGGCGAACCTCCAAAAGGCGTGGGTTTGTCCATCTCTTGTATGTATCTGTGTGATTTCCTATAGTTTCATCTTTTCCAACTGCCTACTACTTCGTTCTTGCAAACATCCCACTACGCCCGATCACTAAACCACCACTTCAACGACCATGAAGCAATACCTGCGTAAAAGTAGCCAATATGATATGCAAGATGGTCGTTTACTTGTATCCATGTGCGCGTTATAGAACCATAGATTGTGCCATTGTGTCCATTCTTTGTTTGTACGTGACCGCCTATAGTTCCACCTTTGCAAACTGCCCACTACTTCGTCTTTGCAAACATTCCACTACGCCCAATCACCAATCCACCACTTTACCAACTATAAAGCTGTTTTAATGATGAGGGAACGAAAGCGACGTATAGCTACCACTTACGAGTAATCAAATTTCTTTGGTGATACAGTGTTTGTCACGTCTTTCATCATGTAGTGGGTAATATTCACCGATGGTTCACAGTTTAGCGATGAAACCCTCCAGAGCTTCTTCCAACTCATCATCATTCACTCCGTGGATATGCTGTGATATTTTATTAAGCCACACGTTACGAAATGATTCTAAAATATGTACAAATATTCGCGGACATAATTTAACAGTCACATGCTTAGTGTTGCGTGACGATACCAACAGAAACATGTGTATTAGCAACAACGGATGCAATGGCCGATATGTATAGCGCTTCTGCCAGCGAAGATGGCGTCCCTTCACAATCCTAGATGGCTTGGCAATGCTGGACAACTTAACCACGCACCGTGCATGCATCGGCGTAATAACGGTGATATGTTTATACATACCATTTACCTTGGTCAAACTATATGAGTCGCGAAACCACTTGGAATAAAAAGTGGCAAAAATGGGCATCAACGCCCGCCGACGCTTGAAGCCCGTCTAAGTGAGGAGGGGAAAAATAAACGAAACTGAAAACTCAGTGTAATTTTTTGTAATAGTCGTAACTTTATGTATGTCACAGTTAACTATAAATTTAGCCAGGTGTCAGAGAAACCACCAAATAAAATTTTGATTGCTTCAATTTACGATAAAGCGTCGTAAATAAGGCGGTGATCTACGTACATAACGTTGATATCCCCTCACTCCGTCGATCACCCATAGTACACCCTTTGCTGATTCGCAAAATCAATAATAATGTCGTAGTGGGCACTTGACAATTCTGCTTGAAATATGCAATGATACTTTCAAACGGTCAATATTACGCGCACAGTGATTCGTTCTTTACGGGCACAGTTAAGGCATGCACCGAGAACTCAAACACGCCGGCAGGTTCGAAGGCGATGGGCGCGAAACCCAAATTAAGCTTTCGCGATCTGCTCTTGAAAGCGAAACTGAAGAGTGCTCCAATTTTTTAGCTGCCTTACTAATATACTGTTCACCCAATAAGGATCTCTCCGGCATTACTAATCATATTCAGCTGCGTTGGTGTGCCTGTTGTCTCTCTCACCCGACACCGGATTCTAACCAGCGACCGCTCGCTCCACAGTGCTCTGCGTCAGACAACTGAACCACACCCCACGCGTGCGTTCGGCGTAATAACGACGAGCTATTTAATTATACAATTTACCGCTGGCGGTACGCAGATGTCGGGGAATGTTGAGCGCATTTTCAATTACGCAACCTCCCACACTTATTTAGGAGTTCGCTCGCCAAGTGTCTTATGCTCGCGCCTTGTCAGGCGGCGGCGGCCGGACAAGGCGCTCTAACACTCAAGTTCTTGGGCAATTTGTGTGTACAACGCATTTTTTGGAGACTCGATCAATTTTACCGCGCAGCTTTGCACATGCCTAGTCTATTGAAAAGAAATTTAATGGACAGAAAGTCAAGGCGGCTGTATAACGGCAAAAGCTAAGCGATTCCTTACCCATCCTTTATCTCGGGGCTTTCTGCGGATGTGCTTAACTTCAGGCTGAACGCGACACTGTGCGTTTGACCATCCAGAGCTTACTCAGTCTGTCTCTTGTTTGCTGGTTCTTCTTCCTTTATCTTTGCTATTCACCAAGTCTGGGTGTTCCCACAGATTCCTTGTTCTGTGGCCAAGAAAGAAGAATGTTACAATACAATATATTATTATAAAGAGATTTTCGCAGACAGGTCTGGTAGTATGAACTTTCTTTCAACGATCTTTCATAAATTGGTACAATAATTCTGTAACCTAGATTGCTTCTTTGTTTCGAACTTCTTTACATACGTGACTTACATCACTCAGCTCCTTGGTTGGTTGATTGCGAAACTTTATTGTGGTGCCTGGAAGGCGCGCGTCAGCGCGCAGCGGGCGACTCCCACGTCAGGACCGTTGATCCAAGCCTATCGGCCGCTCCGCGGGCCTGCTGGATGGCCCAAAGTTTGTCAGCCAGGAGGGAGCTGCGTAGGGCCATCTCCCACCTGACCGATGTACTGTTGGGGTTAGGGCCAAACCTCATAAGCGCGAAAATGCACGCGACAGCGACGAGCGACGCTATGAGCGACGAAACAGGGCGTTCGCGCGACGTGTCGCGTGCTCGTTTTCGCGCGATCGCTCGGTTCTCCAGATTTGCAAACCGTCGCTCATCGCCCGGAAGTGCTGGGCTCAAGCAGCCAATAGCAAAAAACCGGAAAAGACAAAGACTACATAGGTTCACGTAACCCGGCCCGAGTCACGTATGCGCAACAAGAAATAACGCAATGTATATTACGCATGTGCATATAAAAAGTGCTGCAAGGCAATAATAAACACTTTAGGTTTCATTACACAACAATATATCTTATTTTTAAATTGCATACCGCTCGCTACGTGGTTTTCTTGGACCGAGTAGACGGCCTCATGCCAGCAACAGTGGAATTCGCTCGCCGAAGCCGTCGCGCGAATGAGGTTTGCCTGCGCTAACGACTGATCGCGCGAAGACGATCTACGTCGCGTCGCTCGTCGCTGTCGCATGCATTTTCGCGCTTATGAGGGTTGGCCCTTAGTGTACATTGCTTTGCACTCCCAGATCATGTGCGCCAGCGTGGATACATTTCCATATGCGGAGCAAGCGTCATTTGGGAACACGTCAGGATAAATAGCGTGAAGGGATCTCAGGTTAGGGTACGTGTCGGTCTGCAGTAGCCTGAGCGTAAGGGCCTGTGGCCTATTAAGTTTTGGATAAGGGAGTGGATGTAGTCTTCGCGCGAGGTAAAATTGTTTTGTTATTTCGTTGTACGTGGAAGGCGCGTCCCTGTTTTCCGCAACCCCGTTGGCCCCGAATCGTTGCCCGGAACCAGCGCGGTCGGTTAGTTCGCGCGCGGCCCCGCGGGCAGACTCGTTGAGGTTGGGGGGAGCACCTTCGACCTGTCAAACATGTGCAGGAAACCAGATCAGTACGTGGTGCTTGATGCCGTCGCGGCCACCACTTTGGAGCACGCGCAGGGCTTTCTTGGAGATTACACCGCGCTCGAAAGCGCAAATAGCTGACCTATAGTCACTATAGATGACCTCCCTTTCACCTTCCAGGATGGCAAGGGCGATGGCCACTTGCTCGGCAATCGTCGGATCGTCAGTGTGAATCGAAGCGCAGGTGATTTTCTGATTGAAGTCGACGACGACTGCGGAGAAGGGGCGGCTCCCACGGTACGCTGCCACGTCGACAAAGCTGACACCGTGCTCCTAACTAGGAATCTGCTTGAGAAGAGTGGCAGCTCTAGTTCATCGCCTACCACGATTGTGCTCAGGATGTACATTCCTTGGTATCGGTGCCACGGTGATGAGGTCGCAAATCTCACTCAGCTCCTTGTGCGCTATATTGACCGTGACGGGTCACGGCACTTTGTCAGGCATTAGGTTGCCTTTGTACCAACCCTTCCCTTTATACGAGTGATCGATGCGCAATACACTGTGCTATGTAGCTGTTTAATTGAGTGAACGTGACCGCTAAATAACGCGAAATAATTAACTGCGGGCAAGATGTTGGAATGGTTACAATCTTTCGGTGCGCATCAGCCGAAATAAAAGAAGCAAGCTTCTCGTTTAGGGCATCCAGAATGGAGCAACAAAGAACATGCCGCTATTTCTCGACGAAGAAGAGAAAGCTGTTCACGGTCATCGGCAGTTGTAGAAGAAGACAACTGAGACCAGTAGAGACCTGTAGAAGACAACGGCCACCACGCAGCTTTCGATCAGCGACTGACGTTTGCCTGCTTTAAGGATTTGGCCAAGGATTTAGTGGTTGTGATTTATTTTGTTTAATATTTTTTCATAAGCGTTTCTATAGTGTCCTAATTGATTAGCGAGTGTATTTTCAGATAGTAAGACCAAACAGATGCCGTTTTCTTCACCTGGACCGGGTGCTTACCTCTGATCTGCTTCTCTTCTTTCACAGGAATTGCCAGTCGACTTGTTTTTACGCAATGGCATCTCATCCGTTCCTGTGGCATTGGTCCCAAGCAACAATGGTATCATACGGATGAAGAATCCAAAAATGATTCAGACGGAGTTGAGAGCCGCTACAACTCTCTCCTAAAGCATCACAGAGCTCAGACAGTTCGGCAAGGGTGGCATTCTCTGCTTCTCGTCTGACCAACTCTGTGTTCGAGACCTACTAAAACGCTCGGTATTCGCTACCAACCCGGTCAGCGCATTCATTCCACCTCACCTTGCTTGTGTCAAAGGCCTCGTTCGGGTGTTGATGTCAACTTGACTGCAACTGCGATATTAAATATGTTTTCACAAGCAGGTGTGATAGCGATCTATAGATGTAGTCGAGCTGTGGACAACAACAAGGTCCGAACGGAGTCCGTGATTGCTACATTTGCCGGGTCGAATCGCCCAACCGAAATCAAAGCGTGGCCTTTAATATACAGAGTGGAGCCACTATCACCTTGTCCACTACAGTGTATTAAGTGTTGGCGTTATGGGCACCCAGTGAAATGATGCAGGTCAGTACCTAGATGCAGAATTTGCGGTGAGACGCGCAACTCAAACGACTGTAAAAGTAATGAAGAAAAGTGCTGTCTTTGCCATGAAGAACACTGTGCTGATAACACAAATTGTTCAGCCAAGGCAGTTTAAATCCAAATTCTTGAACAATTAAGCAGAAGGCGATGCTCCCGAAAGGATGTCATTGCTGAAATTTAGGCCAGAACTCAAGGGTATGGAGGAGCAGCTGTCCGCCATAACATGGAAGCATCATTTTCTCTATCAATTGCGGACATGATCGAAAAGGCTGTGCATAAGGCTATGCAACGCCTTGCTACCACCCTGTGTGAGTCGCTGCCGCGCATTGTAAATAACCAAATCGCACAAGTCTGTGGAGCACAGATAGATATAAGTACGGCTGTAGCAAATGTTGAGGCTGCACACCCGTCAAGTGAGGCAGAATCTGAGATAACTCTACCGGCACAGTCTGCAGAGCCCTTTGGAGAAGGCGTTCAGACGCAAAGCGAGGGTGCACAGAACGCTTCTCAGGACACACAAGATATGTTCATGGATCTCCAATGCCTAAAGCATTGCAGATCCTCTTTATCGAAAAAACCTCGCTCGCCGTACCATGTAAAAAGCAAAAACTACCAGAAAGACAACCTTTTAAAAAACGATTTTCTAATAGAAAGTATTTTAGTTAAGGTAGTTGCCGAAACCATTCTAACGAATTGATAGGGTCTCTTAAAATTATACATTGGAATCGCCGATCTCTTCACTCAGCCATAACAGATCTGTTATACCTGTCTTCCAAATTCGATCCGGCTATTATTGCAATAAAAAAACTTGGCTTTTAACACATCACCTATTTCACCTACCCAACTTCCAAACCTTGCGTCTAGACCGTCCATCCAAAAGGAGGAGGTTTAGCTTTTTTTATAAACAATACAATTAGTTTAAAAGTAAAAAACTGATACAAATGTATGTCTTCTGAATGTGAAATTTTCGCGTTAGATATTACCGTGCCAGGATACTTGCCTTTCTCGCTAATAAACGTCTACTTTCCTGCAGGCGTTCAAGACACGATATTGTTATATATGGCTGCTAACTCAGGCTGTAATAAAAAAATTATAATTGGCGACTTCGATTCTCACCATACATGCTTGGGATTTAGAACAGATCAGTGTGGACATGGTTGTTGGACTGGTCAGTAGACAACAACTTATTGTGTCTTACGCTACAACTCCCACATTTATTCGAGGTCATTCACGCTGCGCCTTGAATTTAGGCTTTGTAAGCTCGGCCATTGCTGGTACATCGTGGACAGCCCTTGATGTCGCCTCCA
This sequence comes from Rhipicephalus annulatus, assembly GCA_013436015.1. Classification (NCBI taxonomy): domain Eukaryota; kingdom Metazoa; phylum Arthropoda; class Arachnida; order Ixodida; family Ixodidae; genus Rhipicephalus; species Rhipicephalus annulatus. The sequence goes on along the minus strand of WOVY01012848.1, from coordinate 183,844 downwards.
ACAGTGATCACTTTCCAATAATTTTCCAGATCGCTTGCCCCGCCAAACCATCATGCTTCCATGCCCGAACCTATATAAATTATGCGAAATTTGAACACGACGTAAAAACTGCTTTAGACTCTTTCTCTCAGGATGTAAATAACACTAAAGCTATGAAATTAAGCGCAGTAATCAAAAGCGCTTGCAAAAACACTGAATTTGCTGTTAAATCGGTGAAGAGAGTACGCTATAGCCCCTGGTTGAATTCCAACTGTTTACGAGATCACAGACGACGACAGGCAGCTTGTAAGAAGCTAATACATAATCAGTCCCCTAAGAACTGGTCCGATTATAAATTTCTTGCCGCTGTACTTAAACACACGGTGGCCCAAGCTAAAGAAGAATATGATAAAAGACATTTCAATTTTCTCTCGAAACCTAAAAATATAAGAAAGCTTTATTTCAATATATGCGATCTCGCAAAATCCTGCCGTCTGCAGTAAATACTGATTATGAAAAACTATCATTGGAAGAAACGAAGAACTCTTTAGAGTCATATGGCAGAGGTCTAGAAATTATATTTTCTTTGACTATGGCTTTCAACTGGCAAAGTCTAGCATAGGCACTAACTTCGAAAACGTAACGCTTTTGAAGCATCAAAAGTAATTCGAGATCTACCCTCGTCAGCTCCTGGTCCAGATGGAATCACAATTCCTATGATTGAAATTTTATTCAAGCTATCCCCTGGCGACGTCCTCAATCTCATAAACTACTCTTTAATGAATGCCTGGGTACCGTATCACTGGAAAATAGCCAAAGTATTCTCATATAGGTTAGGTTTTACCATAGAAAATATCAGACCCATCTCGCTAACTTCTAACACGGTGAAACTCATAGACGGGTCCTAAATGGCCGAATAAACCCTTGGATTGCGAATAAGTTCATAATAAAGCTAAACCGAATTGGTTTTCGCAGTGAATGCTTAATTTGGTGCGCCCATGCGGATTAAGAGAGTCGAATACAGCTTGCTCGTAAAAGGAAACAGTATGCCGCATTAGTAACTCTCGACATAGTTAAAGCGTATGACAGTGTCGAGCACTCTGTTCTACTGAAAACCTTGCAGAGCCTAAAGTTTCCTCATTATATTACTGAGTGGATAGCAGAATTCTTAAAACGTCCTATTTACAAGGTTTAATAAGGGCGAACTTGTGCCCAAGCCAAAAGAACTACACAGTAGCTGGGAGAAAGCAGCGAACGCTCGTCGTCCTCTTCTTCTCTTCTTTTTCCTTGGCCGCTGCTCGGTAGCAGCTCGTGCACAGGCTGGGCCGGCTCGTGCCTTCCGGCGGGCTTCATGAGTCGTAGCGATGCCGTCAGCGTTCCTCTTTTAACAACGTCTGCGTTGTACTGCGCCTTAACAATTCCTCGTGGCATTATCCCCCCTCTCAAGCGGCATCGCCCCGATGCTTGCGATGAGGCTGTTCAGCACTTTTTTTTTTTTTTTGTGTACAAGTTTGTAAAAATGAGGTTGCAGTACGTCAAGGGATTGGGGTGGCTAGGTTTGGAATCGGTCGTAGTACGGTTTCATCCGTACAATGTGTACACGCTCCGTGGGATTGCGTCGCCTCGAATGCAGGTGGCCTGCAGGCTTGACTTCGTAGACGAGGTCATTGTGTCGCTGTACTATCTCGTAGGGGCCAAAATACCGGGAAATGAGTTTTTCGGAGAGGCCTCGTCGTCGTACTGGAGTCCATATCCACACTTTGTCGCCAACGTCATATCGCGTGTCAAGTCTTCCTCGGTTGTAGCGGTCGGCATCGATGCGGTGTTGGTGGCGTATTCGGTATCTTGCTAACTGGCGGGCTTCTTCCGCTCTTTGTAGAAAGTCGTCAAGATCGGGGGGGTAGTCATCTTGGTCTATTGGTAACATAGCATCCAGTGTTGTGGTAACAGCACGACCGTAAACTAGTTCAAATGGGGTGATTTTGGTGGTCTCTTGCACAGCCGTATTGTAGGCGAAAGTGACGTATGGTAAAATTTCGTCCCACTTTTTGTGCTCGACATCCACATACATGGATATCATGTCCGCTAGAGTTCTGTTAAGGCGTTCGGTCAGGCCATTGCATTGAGGATGATATGCAGTGGTTTTCCTATGAACAGTGTGAGTCATGTTGAGCAGGCACTTCAAAAGTTGCGCCGTGAAAGCCGTTCCGCGATCGGTGATTACAACCGTTGGAGCGCCATGTCGCAGGACTATTTTGTGTACGAAGAATTGGGCCACTTCTGCTGCCGTTCCTCGTTCCAAAGAGTCTGTTTCGGCGTATCTAGTTAAATAATCAGTGGCCACAACGATCCATTTCTTGCCGAGTAAAGATGTCGGGAAGGGTCCAAGGAGGTCCATTCCAACTTGGCGGAAAGGCGCTTTCGGTGGATCTATAGGTTGTAGAAGGCCCGCTGGTTTAGAACTTGGTGTTTTTCGTCTTTGGCACTCGCGGCATGTTTTGACGTAGTGTTGCACTGAAGCTAGTAGCTTGGGCCAATAATAATGGAGACTGATCCTTGCAAGCGTTCGCGTCACACCCAAATGTCCAGATGTGGGCTCATCGTGACACGCTCGAAGTATTTCTTGTCGCATAGTTGCTGGAACGACAAGCAGGAACTTTTCGCGGTTGGGCTTGAAGTTTCTCTTGTAGAGAACGTTTCCTCGGAGGCAGAACGATGCGAGGCTTCGAGAAAATATACGGGGTACTTGTACGTCAATTCCTTGCAGGTGTTCGATAAGCGGGAGTAATTCTTTGTCTGTACGTTGGAATTCGGCTATTTGAGTGGTCTCGACAATTCCTACGAACGGAAAGTCGTCTTCTTCTGATAGTGGTGTGTCTGTAGGAGCCCGTGACAAACAGTCGGCATCGGTATGTTTTTGCCAGATCGGTATACCACGCTTATATCGTATTCTTGCAGTCTGAGGCTCCACCTTGCTAGTCGTCCGGATGGTTCCTTGATGTTCGCCAGCCAGCAAAGCGCATGGTGATCGCTGACTGCCTTGAATGGTCTACCATATAGGTACGGCCGAAATTTACTGATGGCCCAGATGACGGCAAGGCATTCTTTTTCCGTGGCCGAATAGTTTGTCTCTGCTTTTGTTAGAGTCCGACTGGCATAAGCTATCACTTTTTCTTCACCTTTCTGCCACTGTATTAGAACGCATCCAAGGCCGATGTTACTGGCATCTGTGTGTATTTCCGTGTCGGCTGTCTCATCAAAGTGAGAAAGAATCGGGGGGTTTTCTAACCTCTTTCTCAATTCGTTGAAGGCGCTTTGTTGCTCGTTTTGCCACTGGAAAGGCACATCTTCTCTCGTAAGTCTCGTTAAGGGTTCTGCGATCTTTGAAAAATTTCTCACAAATCGTCTATAGTACGCACATAGACCTAGAAATCTGCGTACTGACTTTTTGTCTGTTGGCACCGGAAACCTTGCGACGGCGGCCGTCTTATCAGGATCAGGGCGAACACCTTGGGCGCTGACGACATGCCCAAGAAAACGAAGCTCTTCGAAACCTAATCGGCACTTCTCTGGCTTGATTGTCAAATCTGCCGAACGGATTGCCTCTAACACTGACCGAAGGCGCTTGATGTGCTCCTCAAATGTAGCCGCGAAGATGACCACGTCGTCTAGGTACACTAGGCAACACTGCCACTTCAATCCGGAAAGCACAGTGTCCATCATGCGTTGGAACGTTGCCGGCGCACAACAGAGACCAAACGGGAGAGCCTTAAATTCATAAAGTCCGTCCGGGGTAACAAAAGCAGTCTTTTCGCGATCACGTTCATCAACTTCGATTTGCCAGTATCCACTTTTCAGATCTAGTGACGAGAAGAACTTGGCACACCGAAGTCGATCTAACGTGTCGTCGATGCGTGGAAGGGGATATACATCCCGTTTAGTCACAGCATTCAGTTTCCTGTAGTCGACACAAAACCGTAGCGTGTTATCCTTCTTCTTGACAAGCACCACGGGAGATGACCACGGGCTGTTAGAAGGCTGGATAACATCATCTTCAAGCATTTCTCGTACCTGCTTCTTGATGACTTCCCTTTCCTTAGGGGAAACACGATACGGGTGCCGGCATACCGGCCTGGTTGTCTCGTCCGTTATGATCCTGTGTTTTGTAATGCTCGTGCGCCGTACCTTTGAACTGTTGGAGAAACAGCTGCCAAATTCCCGCACGAGGTCGTATAGCTGTTGACGTTGAATCTCTGAAAGATTAGGATTTACGTATATTGTGTCGCAGGCATCAGATGGAAGTTTCACATTCGGTGACGTCGTTTCAAGACTGCATATTTCTGTCACTTCACAGAACTCATGAAGAAACGCTATTGCCGTCCCTTTTGCGATGTGCTGGAATTCGTTACCGAAATTCGTCAAGAGGATGTCTGTGCACCCGTTTCGCAGCTGGATAATCCCTCGTGCCACACAAACGCCTCTTTTCAAGAAAACATCCACGTTGCTCTCCGCCACACCCTCGTAGTCGCTGAATGTATCATTATTCACGAGAACCATTATACTGCTCCGTGGCGGTACAGTCACATCATCGTCGACGACGCGCAGTGGAGTGGTACATCGTTCATCTGATCGTGCTACCTTTAAAGCTTGCTCCGTCGAAAAGGACACGCTCGACCTCTGTAAATTGATAATCGCACCATTAGCTTGTAGGAAATCCATTCCCAGTATCACTTCCCTCGAGCACACAGGCAGGACGACAAAGTCACCGACGTAAGTGAAGCCCCGTATCATGACCCTTGCGGTACATCGGCCGGAAGGGGTTATGAGGTGACCACCTGCAGTACGTACTTGAGGTCCACCCCATTCGGTGAGAACTTTCCTGAGTCGCTTCGCTAATTCGTAACTTATCACAGAATAATCCGCACCAGTATCGATCAAAGCATTGAGCTCTAGTCCGTCAATCACCAACGGCAAGTCTGAAGTAATTTTCTCTGTACTGCACTCCTTTACCTGGAAACAGTCGTCGTTATCAGGCTCGTACCGCAGTGGAGGATCTTCATATCCCAAGTCGCCAGCGGCCTCGCCTCCACAGGTCGCCCTCTTCAGTTTCCCGGATTTGGGCTAGGCGAACGCTGCCTAGACGTGCTTGGGAAGGGACGTGGGCTAGACGAGCGGTAGCGCATAGGGGATGGTGAGCGTGGTTGATGACGACGAGGCGGGTCAAATTCCCGACGTGAGCATAGGTATTCTTCAATCTCGGAAGGTCTTTCGCCGTTTCGCGGACACGGTGCATTGATGGCGAATCCCCTAAGACCAGCTTGACGATATCGGCAGAATCGGTACAGGTGGCCAGCCTCTCCACAGTGGAAACACAAGGGCCTACGTGTGGCATCTCGCCACACATCGCTCTTCCGTGGCATCATCTCTCTCGCACGAGGTGGAGTGCGTGTTGCCTCTACGATTTCAGGCGGGCTGCGCATTGTCTGCACATAAGTACTTGGTGTCTCGATCGGCGAACAGTGCAGAGTAGGTCGCCTGAGCACCTCGGAGTACGTTACCGCCCGTCGTGTCGCTGGCACATCACTCCGCGGCTCCCGCATGGCCTGTCGAATTTCTTCTCGGACAACTTCAGCAAGAGACAGCTCGGGGGTGACGTCAGGTGACTGCAGTTTCCTTAATTCCTCCCTGACAACAGACCGGACGAGCTCCCGCAATGTGTCAAGATTATCCACGACGCCTGCTGAGTAGACTCCTGCGGATGCACCGGCTACGTCGCGGTTGTACTGTCGGGCTCTCTGCTGAAGCGTCGTTTCGATGGTTGTTGCTTCCGACCGAAACTCAGCAACAGTACGGGGCGGATTGCGGATGAGTCCCGCGAACAATTCTTGCTTTACCCCGTGCATGAGGTGGCGCACCTTCTTGTCTTCCGTCATGCCAGGATCAGCTCGCTTGAAAAGGCGGGACATGTCTTCGATGTACATCGCGACAGTTTCGTTCGTTCGTTGAATCCGTGTGCGGAGAGCTGCTTCCGCCTTTTCCCGGCGATCACTGTTGGCGAACGTACTCAGTAGCTGCCGCCGAAACTCTTGCCACGACGTCAGAGATGCCTCGTGGTTTTCGTACCACACTCGTGCAGAGTCTTCCAACGCAATGTAGACGTTACGCAGCTTGCCTTCCTCGTTCCACTGATTTAGATTTCCCACTCTCTCGAAATGCTCTAACCAGTCTTCGGCGTCCTCGTATGGGTCACCATGAAACACCTTTGGAATGACCGGTTGGCTTACGATGAGTTGTGCCGGCGTAACTTGGCTCGTCATGGTGGTGGCGGCGCTTGTCTCCGTCACCGATGCCCTTGATACAGAAGGGAGTGGCCCAAATTCTGGCAACTCTCCTCGGATACGGCGGCTGACTCGTTGGTGCACCGGTGTAAGCTCCACTGGTTGCGGCTGGTCAGTGCTTGGACTTCGCTCTTGCGTGGGGCTCGGAATCATGTACCCAGCACCTCCACCAGAAAATGTAACGGATATAACAACCTCACAACCAGGACGTCCTATTTACAAGGTTTAATAAGGGCGAACTTGTGCCCAAGCCAAAAGAACTACACAGTAGCTGGGAGAAAGCAGCGAACGCTCGTCGTCCTCTTCTTCTCTTCTTTTTCCTTGGCCGCTGCTCGGTAGCAGCTCGTGCACAGGCTGGGCCGGCTCGTGCCTTCCGGCGGGCTTCATGAGTCGTAGCGATGCCGTCAGCGTTCCTCTTTTAACAACGTCTGCGTTGTACTGCGCCTTAACAATTCCTCGTGGCAATATATAACAGCAAAGGCACAACGAGCGTTAGGTTTATTACGCAGGTTAAGCAACAGAAAATACGGGCAGTGCAGACACACGATGTTAATGATATATAAAATGTATGTGCGGCCAATATTAGAATTTGGGTGTGAATTATTCTCGGGGGCCACTGGCTATAAAATTAAAGCGCTAGTATTGTTAGAGCGAGAAGCCCTGCGAATATACCTGGGACTTCCCAGGTTCGTGGCGAATAATGTATTGTACCAAGAAGTGCGATTGCCAACACTCCTCTGTAAATTCCGCATTCGAACGGTTCAAAGCTTCTTAAAACTCTACAGTTTACCAGCGCGAAGATCAGAGTATGCATTTATGAGCGACCCTGACTCTTTCTTTCTTGCACATTGGCCTGGATTTCATACCTCTCAGATTATTTTTGTTAAAGAGAAACTGGATGGCATAAATGTAGACATTAGCACGGTAATTGAAACTAATTCCTCAACCCTCAACATTTGAATGGAGTACGATGAAATCTTCCCCTCACAAGCCAAGTTGCAATCTCTTAGATTTTTTACCACTACATGAAAAGATTACTTGATACATGCAGAAACAAAAAATGTAATAGCTACAGACGCTTATGTCAACAATGAAAAGGCAGGCGTAGGACTTGCGTCTGATTTCCTCGGCTCGTCTTTTTCAGTGAGACTTTCAGATTTCACTCCTATATTTCAAGCCAAACTAGTAGGTATAATTTAGCTTTTCGAAAAATTCCTACGACCAAGACCAGTGCAATCATCCTAACAGACTCACTTTCAGTGTGTGCAGCACTGACAACTTCAAAACAATCTCGTGCCCTAGCAGCGTTCCACACATTAGCACCGCCGCATTTAAAACTCCTGATATTAGTGTGGGTCCCAGGTCACTGCGGATTACAATTAAATGAATTGGCAGATGCTCTGGTACGAGCATCGCTCTATGGACTAGTAATTTCAGTACTTTCCGAGTTCGAATACTTATCAGGGGTTAGATATAAGAAATTCGCTATTTTTACGGATAGTTTAGAATATATCACACAATGGACAGATTATCAGCCTCTCAAACTTCCATGGAAAGCCCAGTGGAGTCCGTAAATAAACTTGAAGTTATCATCTCCGGATTCCGGTGCCGTGTCTCCGCATTAAATTTTCATTTACCCTTTGTCCGTTTTGCGAAGAATCAGAAACTATTGAACATTATTTGAGCTCATGTCGGAACTATGCAGTAATTGGGAAAAGACTTCTAGATATTCCGTTTGCGAAGCTTTAGGTTTAAAATTAACCACACAAAATGTTCTAAATTTTGGTGCCTTTGTTTTGGGAAATTGCCACAGAGATGCATTCGATGTGGTGCGTAATTTTAATCAGGACTATAAATGTTTTTCAACATAAAGGCCGCGTTCACAGATACTCAAATAAAGCGGGTCGAAAAGTAATTTTCAAATCTGGATAAAACCGTGACATACCAAATTAATCGCGTTTGGCAAAACCACTGTCTGGTCGTATATATCAAGGTATAGCTATTAGTGTCTACTTTCTTGTTGATTTTTTTCTCACTATCTGAATCTTTCGTTTTTTTTTCTTCTTTTAATATTCTGTCTTCATTCTACAACTTTTCTCCCAATTTTTTTTTGTTGTAAGCAATAGTGCAGTTATCGTCCATAGGAGACTACATGTTCTCATGGCCAATCCCACAGAGTGGGTATGAGCCATGTATTCTAGGCTACAAACAAACAAACAAGCTGCCCCCGGCGTGCTTGCGTGCCCTCGTGCTCCTTGCTCCGGCGGCACAGTCCCGACTGCCATTCGCTACTCGAATCTTGCGAAGTTCCGTCGTGCTCGAGCTCCGCGTCCTGGTGCTCGCGGCCAAACCGTTCTTTGATGCCCGCCTTCGGAATCTGACTGCCAGTACCAGCCCGACCGAATCGCTCGGCGGCGCTCAATCGAAGTCTCGAACTCCAGGACCGAGACATGACATCCGCCGCTGCATCAACGTGCCACAAGGCGAGAAGGAAGAAAAAGAAGTCCCACTCGAAATCTTCATTCTCTGATTGCAGTTTGGTAGTATTATTTTTGAACTACTTTTTCAGATTGGCTTTATTTTCATTATAGTTTCATTTAAGTATCCTGCCGCCCGGTTCTTGGCCCATCCCCCTCTGTTGGTGAGCGCCATCCATCAGAGGTCATCAGCATCAGCATCACGAACAGCCCAGGCCCTGACATTTCGCAGCCGGTGTCATCACCGTCCAGCACGCAAGCAAACATTCCAGAACTCTGCGCCTTTCTCCCGATGCACCAAGAAGCTGAAGATAAGCCTCAGTGCGACGATTCTAAAGACAGGACCAAGCCTTCATGGACCAAGCCTTCGGTGTGGCGGCTTCGAGGTGGACCTCTGGCGACGACGATGACGACTCCAGGAAGAACGCTAAGTGAAAAATGCGGTACTCGGCTGCACCACCGTCATCGGGCAGTAGCACCAGACCCTTGGACAAGGAAGTTTTCGGGGGAGTCACTTTTGTAACGGTCGCTGTAAGGGGGACGCACTTGTGTTGAACGGGCGCTGGAACAGAAGGCTGTCGCTGACTCCACCGCTGTCGTCGCGTGGAGAAGGCGCCGTCGGAAGGAAGCCTGGCCGAAGGCTTTCCATGTGCCGGAAGAAATGCGTGCCTGGTCCGCCTCGGACAAACTCTTGATTGTAAGAGCATCTGAATGCTTGATAGATAGGCAGCGAGGGCTTAGTGACAACGTACAGTGCGCTGACGACGAAGACGACGGCGACGATGACGTGGATGATGAAGGACGTGGCTTAGCCACGTGAATGACACAGACGTACAGCTCGCATCGATGTTTCGATGACACCAGTCGCTCAGTTCGGGGTCGCTGTCATATTGTCTACTGGATGGCGCGGGTTTCGTCCTCCGACGTCCGTTTCGACGACTCCGATGTGGGTGACAAGGCCAAGCACAGCGGCGTCGGGGCCACCGCGCGTCTGACTGTACATTTTTATGTATATATTTCGATCATTAACCAATTACGTCATTACGTGTATTAGTTGTATATTACGTATTGTCATTGCGTGTATTTCTTGAAGACCACAAAACTGCAGCTGCACCATCTATCGCACCATAGTTGAGCGACCATAAATACATAGTAACGTACAGTGACGTTACGAATGAACAATTGTGTTCACATTTAGTAAAATTCAGAATTGACTTTCATATAACCTTCCTTAACCCATTAAACTTAGCGTAGTTCATTTTTCATTACGTGTATTGCTTGAAGACTGCAAAATGCAGCTTCTCCAACAATCACGCCGTAGTTGAGCGACCATAAACACATAGTAACGTACAGTGACGTTACGAATGAACCATCTGTTCACATTTAGTAAAATTCTGATTTTGCATTCAGATACATTCCTTAACCCATTAAACTTAACGTAGTTTATTTGTCATTACGTGTATTTCTTGAAGTACGCAAAACTGCAGTTGCACCATCTATCGCGCCGTAGTTGAGCGGCCATAAACACATAGTGACGTACAGTGACGGTATGAATGAACAACCGGTTCACATTTAGTAAAATTCACATTCACATTCAGATAACATTCGGTATAGTTCCAAGAGCACTGAAAGTTGGGCTGGTTGGTACTGATTGAGAGCTATTTTGCGCGCAACATACACAGGGATGAAAAGAAACAGACACCACGAGCGCAAACTCGCAACTGATTGATAACAACAAAATGCGATTTTATCTGCGAGACTAACAAAATTTTGCGCCCGTGGTGTCTGTTTCTTCCCGTCTGCATGTAGGTCGTGCAAAAAAACCGTCAATTGGTAATCTTACGTGGTAACTTCAAATCTTCTGGCATGCTGGTTGGTAGTGCATAGCTCACAAGGAGACGCAGGAGAGTTGTCGGTGGCCCCATTCTGCGCCTACTTTGTTAATACGTCTGTAACCCAATACCGATGAACGCAGTGGTCGCTTAGTGGCTGAGAAGTTTCACTACTAAACACTGGAGTGCCTAGGTACGACTCCCGGTTGCGTGAAATTCCAGAATACCCTTGCAAATAGATTCAGGTGCACGTCAAAGAATTTCGGGAAGGCAATGCTCATCCGCTTTTTAAAGCGGCAGGAGGTGCGTCAACACATGTAAAATTGGGGGACCTTTAAGCTTAACCTTTGGAGTTGAATGCGACAGCGATATCCTGTTCCTGTAGGGCGTTTTTCAGCCACTTGGTGCGTAGTTTACAATAGTTCAATGTTTCTGGAGAAGCCTAAATTGTGGATTACTGCAGTGTAATCGATGGAGTTAAAAGTGGCTTATGACAGTGAAGCTTTCGCACCTGGATGCATTCCGTATAAGGGGTAGCGTGCTTTAAATCAAGAGCAACTATGGGCGTGAAATCTATTCGGACTTGCTATGCACCCACTGCGTGGTCTTCAGGGATTACGTGCAATAACGTGCGCGCCCAGACTGGGTGTGAGCTATTCATAGAGATAATCATCATCATCAACAACATCATCATCATCATCATTTTGCTCTGACATTCGATGGCAATGTACGCTTCTGCCACGCAATAACACTGCGATAATACATGTGTTGCGAAGCGTGTACACAGAACGCGTGCGTTTGCAAAGTACGAATATTATTTTCTCTGTATTTCAAAGCTGAACACGTTGCTTTAACTGTATTTCCAAAAAGATGCATGGCTTTGTGGAAAAACACCTTCTTACGACGCAAACGGTCTCGGTTCGATGCTCACCCAGACTCGGAAATTTTTATCATTTATATTGTTTGCATCTTTCTATCTTTTGGTCACGGACAGGGTGACAATTTTTCACTCACAACCAAAGACGCTTCTCGCCGACACCAAACACTTAAACGGAAGCCCGCGCTGGCTACAAATACTCACAAGCGTATTAGCAAATAAACAAATATATAAATAAATAAATAAATAACAATAGAAGTGTTAGCGCTACTACAACAACGTGACAGAAGGCTTGACCACACCATGCAGCGCTGCTGGGCACCTGCAGCTGCTCTTGGCTTAGCTAGGCTTTTACCCTCTCACCTGAATGACGACTTCAAATTAACTCTTGAGTGATTCTAAGACGGCTCTCACGAATGTAATGGGCTGTCTTAGGCCAATCGTGGTTACATGATCGAAAAAAGCAAACGACGCATTAATATACAACTTGTATGGGAGCCCACTCAGCGGGGACTCTAGGTAATGAGGCGGCCCCCAGTGTAGCCTGATATTTAATCAACAGGGCTTCTTGCTTGGAGGAACCACCACATAGAGCGAAATGACAGCTTATTACCGATAGAACAGCAACACATACGTGGCCCCACATACAGACCTCACAAGGAAACGGGCTACGATGTGGAGGCAAATTCAAACACATTCTTTTTCAAGCGCTCATCGCCTGTCTGAAATTTACCCGAAAACGTTCTACTGAACCGCCAACATGGCTGTCGCGTGAAGGCTACCCAAGACCCCATTTCTCGGGAATGCGAGGGGAAACCATTACAGAAAACAATACTACCAGCTTCGTCCCTGGCAGCGTGGGATTCACCCCTGTCGTCAACTGACTTCCCTCTTCAGGCAGAAGTGATTAACAAGGCATCGACGGTCGTGGCAAGCTTTTGCCGACGCGAAATTACGTGACGGAACGTGAAATAAGGAACTGCGGGCGAGATATTGGATTGATTACAATATTATATGCATTGGCCAAGAGAACAGCATCCGGCTGCACTTTTAAAATGTCCCGAATGAAGCAACCGAGGATGCGCCACTATTTCTCGTTGAAGAAGAGAAAGCCGTTGGTTGTTATCGGCAGCTGCCACAAACGTGCATGCCTGGGCTCGTGCTCCACGCGCTGGCGTAGCACCGGCACAGCCCCGAATGCCATTCGCTGCCGAATACTACGACACGCAGTTGAGCTCGAGCTGCGCATCCCGTAGCTCGTGGTAGAATTGTTATACCACGCCCACTTTCGGAATCTGCCTGCCACCACCGAAGCCCTCACCTCCGCTCTATCGAAGCCCAGACCTCCAAGGCTGCGACAAGGCAACCGTCGCTGCTTCAACACGCCGCAAAGCGAGCAGGGTGAGAAGGAAGTCTTACTCGAAGTCTTCATTCTCGGGTCACAGCACGAGCAGCCGAGGTTTCGACACTTCACAATCGGTGTCATCACCGTCCAGCACGGGAGTGAACCACCCGGAATTCTCCGCTATTCTCGCGACACATCAGGAAGCTGATGAAAGTAAGCGACCGCGCGACGATTCTGAAGACCGACCCAAGCCTTCAGTGTCCCGGCGTCGAGGTGGACCTCCGAAGACGATGAATTCGGGTAGACGCCGAGCGACAAACGCAATACACGACTTCGCCACCGTCATCGGGCAGCATCTGTCTGGCCTTCGGACAAGGAAGTGTTCGGGGCAATCGCTCTCGAAGTCGTCACTGGAAGGGGGACGCCCTTGTGTTGAACGCAAGCTGGAGCAGGAGCCTGTCACGGATTCAAATGCCGTCTTTGTGCCCAAAAGGCCAGCAGTGTTCGTCGTCGCAAGGAAGCCTGGCCGAAGGTTGTTGATAAGCTGGAAAACACGCATTCTTGGTTCGTCTCAAGTCCGGCTCTTGCTTGAAAGCGCATTGGGATCCTTGATAGACCGTTAGTGAGGACTACGAGGCGACTTACGGTGCCCGGAAGACGACGACAAAGACGAATGCCGCGGCTTAGCTTCGTCAAGTCCGCAGACGTCCAGGTCGCCTAGGACATGTTTCGGTGACACCGGTCGGCCTGTTCGGGATGGCTGTCCCATGGGGTACCGGCTGGCGCGGGCCTCTTCATCCGGCTGCCATTTCTGCGACTTCAGCGTGGATGACGAGGCAAAGCTGCCGCGGCGTTGCGGCAACTGCACGTCGGACTATATAATTTTGTACATCGATTTCGTTTCTAACCTATTAAATTTAGCGTTGTTTGTCTAACGTTGTGTATATTATTAGTCTAGGCCAACAAAAGCCAGCTGCTCCATCTATGGCACGGTGGTTGAGTGGCCACTCAAACACAGTAAACATTAAAGTCACATTCAGCAACATTTCGGAATTAACATTCGTAATAATAATTATTTTCAGCACTAACATGCATATACCAATAATTACTCTTACGCAGTAAATCGAGTAAAATTTCCCCTCATGCTAGTTAATATTTCATACCGCCAACTTCTGAGTAGGTGCATCCCTCCTCCCTAAGGTGTAGCCTAATCCAACCAGATTTAGTCGAAAGACGCTTGTTCGGCATTTCATAGTATTACAGGTATCACAGAACGAACCTATAATAAATAATAAAGTGAATACTACTACTACTACTACTACTACTAATAATAATAATAAATTTGGCATATTCCACGTACTTTGCGAATCGACGTTATGCGAAGCATGTGCAGGAAAGGTGACCGTGTTAAAGACACATTAAGAAATGACGCTAAATGTATGTCCAAATGTTGCCCGCACAGACATACTTTGAACAGTCGCAGATATTTATACAACCAGTTGTTTGCACTTGCGCAATGATGCCAACAGCAGCATGAGTGGCAGCAACACCAAAAGCGATAAGCTCATATGATGCACTGGTGCTCGCGAGAATGGTAGCCCGTGGACACTGCTAACTAAATCGACTTTAATGCATGACACCTACCGAAAATTTACGTTCAGCTAACGGGACAGCTGCATCATAGGAGTACGTATTTAATGTTTGAAAAATTGGATAGCCGTCACAGCCACCAGAATCGACGTTTCACGGACATTCAAACATTAGGGTTTACTTAAGTGTAGTTCCGAGAAATGGCGTGGCTCTGTGGTAGAATGCTGATTGCTACAAAAAACGATGGGTTCGATTGCTGAAGGGACCCTGACATCTATTCTTTGCATTTGTAGGGTCAACGCTGCCATTGTGAGCTTTTTCCTAATGTTCGCACGTTAAAATTGCCCACGCATGTTCTCGTCATTCCTGGGTAGATACTAAGTGTGAATCACTTGTGGCACATACCCACTTACCAATCGCACATACCCGCCCGCGGGTATGTGCGAATGTCTGGCGCGAAGCATTTAATGACGTGCGTGACGGCATTTTCACATGATTCATGTTTTGACCAGCGCGTCACATTTATGAAACCATCTTACCCTCCCATACAAATTTTGGTTGAAGCCATGTTAAGAGTGTGATCACGAGAGCACCCAGACGTAAGCAGATAGATAGATAGATAGATAGACAGATAGATAGATAGATAGATAGATAGATAGATAGATAGATAGATAAATAGATAGATAGATAGATAGATAGATAGATAGATAGATAGATAGATAGATAGATAGATAGATAGATAGTGCTTGCAGTACGCTAAAAATGCTTCGAATTTAATAATAACCTGAGAAGACGCAAAGAATAATACGGACAGTGCTGTTCAGTAACGCTTTTCTGCGCCATGTTAGTTATTGTGGTGCCTTCGCCTTAACGCTGATGAACGACGTGGTCGCTTGGCAGCTGACATGTTTTAATGAGAAACTTGCGAGCATAGGGGTTTGCTTGCTTACTAGAAAAACTTTTATCGCGGGTGCAATAGTAGTAAGTTTGAGGAGGGCCAGAAGAGGCCACCCCTTACAATTCCTTGTTGGGCTTCTCAATTGGTGAGCCCATTGGCGACCGCCGCAACTCGGTCTCTGTCGACCAAGGCCTTGTGGCTGGCCAGGAGGAGCAGCCGAGCAGGGCCACTTCCCAGTCCTCCCGGACGGGGTGTGGTTTTGGGGGAAAGGTCCGGGGTTGATTGGCATGCCCACACCACGTGGAAAATGCCCGAAGACACCTCGATTACTGTCCGCTGTGGCCGCATTTTGATGAGCTCGAGAAATTCCAGAATACAGGTGAACATGAATTTTGGTTCACGTTAAGGAACTCCGGGAAGACAAAATTACTCTGCAGTTATATAAGAAGAAATACTCGCACCAGGATATGTAGTATTCACGCGATAACGTTTAAGAGCTCGTTCCCTGGTGTTGGCGGTGTCTTCGCTGGTTACCAGCAAAAAATCAGTTTCTTGTGATCGAAACAGCCGAGAAAGACCCAAAAAAATAATTAGTAAAATTACCTGTTCTAAGTGGCTACCAAAACTGGCGCAGCAAACATCATGACGTCACATATTCGGGTGGCGTCTCCTGGAGCCTACATTGTTCTTGATTCGTAAAAATGTAGTTTTACCTCTGGCGCTAGAGGTGAAATTTGTGCAACCAAATGTTTAGAAGCTCCTTTGTGCCAATGTCTTTCATACTACGATCTTCCATATAGTGCTATGTTCATTGTAACACATGTTTTAATAAATACCATGAAGTAAAAAAAACAAAGCCACGCTCCTGCTTGTGAATAGAGAGGAAATAACGTCCTCTGAATGGAAATGCAGTGCAAGTAACTTTGATGCTCTACAAACACGCGCATGCATTCATCACAACGCAACGTGAAATATTGCAATATTTACGCGTGCTACAAACTTACATTACTATCGGGCGTCAGAACATGTGATTATCCTAATGACTTCATGGTTTAAAGCCGATCACCCACAACGAAAAGAACACACGCTACTGTGCCTATTCCCTTAAAGCCACGTATAGTGGGTGCATACAAGTTCGTAAAGAAGTCATGCACTAGTGTTCGAAGTATGCACTAGGGACAGGTTATCGCCATCGCGTTCAACTCTTAATGGTGAAGCTTAACCAATATATGCCCAGTGTCCTACATGTAGGACGTAAAACTTTTCAGTGTAACTCGAACATTTCTTCTGCAAAAAAGGTAACGCCACCTAAGGTGTGTTTATGATGCCCTGTCCTCGTCATATGAGAGTCTAGGTGATCGCGGGGCTACAAATAGCAACGTACCTGCGGTCACAAAATGGCTATTTCGCGTGCATGTAGCTGAACGACATACCGCGGAAAAAAAGTAATATAGAGTCAAATTGTTCTCGACGCTGCTGATATATTTGTCGTTTGTGCGTCAGTTATTGGGTGTGCAGTAACTTTCATATTACAGTGATAGCCACTAACTATTTTCGTTCATTGTGTATCGAACATTGGCGTCCTACATATCGGACGGCCTCAAAAGCATTATTTCAAAGAGTGATTTTTTAAATAAAAGTCTTACTTTCTTTTCTGAGGTCGTAGAAGGAATAATTTTGGGGAGTAAATTAGTTTTGTTACTTTTCCTAAGTTCAGGCATATACGGGTTAAGGATCCCCTCATGATTAAAGCGTTCGGAATGGAGCAACCACGAACTAAGAAGAGAAAGCTGTTCGCGGTCATCGACAGCTGCCACGAGCATGCCGGCCTGCCCTCGTGCTCCATGCGCTGGCACGGCCCCGGCTGCTATTCGCTACCCGAATCTTGCGACGCACGGTGGCACTCGAGCTCCGCGTCCTCGTGCTCACGGCCCAATCGTTCCACGACGCCCGCCTTCGGAATCTGCCTGCCAGTACCAACACGACCGAGAATCTTTCCCACGCTCCATCGGAGTCGCGACCACCAGGACCGCGACATGCCAATCGTCACTGGGCCAACGTGCCGCAAGGTCCGGAGAAACAGGAAGAAGCCCGCAAATCTAGGTCTCCGTTCTCGGGTTGCATCCAGACCAACCGAGGTTCAGACACTTCTCCGCCGGCGTCATCACGGTCCAGCACGCGAGCGAACCTCCCAGAACTCTTCGCCCATCTTGCGACGCAACGGAAAGCTGATCAAGGTAAACGACAGCGCGACCATTTTGAAGAGCCGACCAAGCCTTCCGTGCACCGACGTCGAGTTAGACCTCCGACGAAGACTACTTCGGGGAGAACGCCGAGCGACAAACGCAATATTTGGCTGCGCCACCAACATCAGGCTGCAGCGTCGGGCCTTCGGACAAAGAAGTGTTCGGGGCACCAGCGACTCTCGAACACGTCGCTCGAAGGGGGACGCTCTTGCGTTGAACGGCTACTGAAGCCAAAGGCTGTCGCTGATTTCACCGTGGTCGTCGTGTGGAGAACGCGCGAAGAGTTCTGTTGTGTTCACCCGTCGAGGTGAACAGCGACACCCGTCGAGGTGCAAAGCACTCCAAAGTTCGCACTGGCGATCTAGTCAAGGTTCGTGTGCCAGGCAAGCGCCCCAAGTATCGGGGTCCTTACAAAGTCTTGGGCCAGGTTAGCCCCACTTTGTTTCGCTTAAGTGACGGTAACATCTGGAATACTTCGCACCTTGTTATTTTTCATACGGATTCGCCTTCAACACCTAAAAGTCTTCCTCATCACGTTCCGTCCACGCCTTTCAACTACGCATCAGACTGTTACATGTCGCCTCCATGTACAGGCATTTCTTCTTCAAGGGGGGAGGAGTTACCAGTCGGTGTCGCTGGTTCAAGTACACCAAGTCATACGATTCACTTCGAACCTTCAAATACGGCTGAGACCGTTGAACCAGACTCCGGTCCGCAAAATTCTTCTGAAGCTCATGCTGCGAGCTCTGATGAGACCGCGAATTGCAACGCTCGTTCAGAGCCTTCACAATCTTCCACTGCTCTTGATGTGTCACATCAAAGCACAAGTGACCAAGGTGCAGACACACCTGATTCTAGCCCGTCCTAAGTGGAAGCGGCAGAAGCCGCGTCGGTTCGAAGACTATGTGACGTAGAACTCTTGTTCCGAACAGTTGTGTACATTTTGTTTTTCTCAGTGCATTTTCAGGACTCGTAGTGTGTGAGTTCAGTGTGCCGTGTTTTGAATTTTTATATGTTCTAACGTACATACCTTGTATATACTTTTGTATCGATCATGTATAAATATACAGTGTATAGGTGTGCTTTTTTCGAGGAGGGGATGGTTGTTGTGTTCTGGGGTTTCGGTTTCGGATTGACAGGTGAAGATGCCAGGGGGCACCGCTCTAGCACCATTTCAAGGCGACTGTAAAATAGAGGAGTGTGTGTTAGGTAGCCGTGGAGTGCGGTTGTTGTGCTTTCTTTCGGCGCGTCGCGCCAACCCGCGTGTTCGGGCTGGTCGGTGTCCCCGCCGGCCGCGTACGTCTCCGTCGGCCGTCTTCTTCTTCTTCTGCTTCGTCGGGACCAGCCAGTCCCAAACACAGCAAGTTCGCCATTGGAAGAAAGCCTGACCGGAGGATGTCGACCTTGAGGAAGACAGGCGTGCCTGCTTTGTCTCGGGCTCGACTCTATGTCGAAGGTATGTCGACTATTTAAACAGAGAGGCGTCGTGGACTTCATGGGCTGGACTCTGCCCTGCTCAAATTCTTCTTCATCCGGCCCCCAGAAGACGACGACGACGAAGACGATGACAGCTGCTTGCGGCCTCTACGAGGAGGCAGCCAGACGGCGACGTCGTCTGCGGCAAGTTCCTGTAACACCAGGCGTCTACCCCATGATTGTTTTCCAATGGTGTGCTGGCTTTCGGTGGCCTCTTCATCTGGCGCTCATTGCTGCAAGAACGACGGGGACGACGAGGCCGAGCGACAGCTGTGGGTGGTACTGTTCTCGTCGTATCGGATGTTTTTGTATATAGATATCATTCCGTAGCTGATTAAAATAGTGTTATTTGGCTATCGCTGTATGATGTTTTTTGAGACCACAGCAAACCGGTCACATCTCCGTCTGTTGCGCAGTCGTCGAGTGGGCCTTGAGACCATTGGCATAAGTATTGGGTGGGGGTTGGGGGGTCAGCGTGGTCTGAGCTTCCCTCTCTCAATGCCCAGGCTACCAGGGGGAAGGGGGACACCTCTGGATATTTAGGTCTAGAACGTCATATATTTGAGCGAAGCATAGCGCATTCAGCTTCTTTAAAGATTAATTATTCCTCAATGGATACCCATCTTCAATACCTCTCATCGGTACAGGACTACGAAACTCGCAGAAGCCACTCGACTGGTTCAAATAAAATAATTTTTTTTTCTGAATTTACGTGACTGTTTAAAACGTGGTGATTACCATGTATCACTGCTGTTGTGGCGTGAACGTGGTGTAGATTTCCGGCCATGGCGGTGGCTTTTCGATGGGCGTGCGCGAAATTCGAGACAATAGACGCACATAAATTTTCATGGACTTTAGATCACCCCCAAAATTAAATAATCGGAAGCACCTTCACTATGGCGTGTATCGCAGCCATAACTAAGTTCTGGGGCATCATTATTCATTGCCAGCAATATAATCCGTCAAAGCGTGCAGTTGCGTTGGTGTCCATGTTGCCTTACGGGACGCGTAGTGGGTAATTCGCCAAATTACAAAAATGGCAGATCCAACGTACAGTGGGAATCGATGATACGCGAAGCACGAATGACAAATGTATATATCACTTTAAAATCAGCACCAAATTACGAGGTAGAGGTATAAAATGCCGTGCAAGTCTTCCGTGTCGTGATTATCATGTTTGGATGTGTCATTTACCTTCGTCATCTATTCACGTCACTTGATATTAAATTTAGTATATGTGGAGCTAGCGAAACGGCCGTGAGCATGCTATGAACAAGGTAACTTGTCATGTTCTTACATGACACGAGTGTCAGGAATCTCATGTTTGCACCAGTCATATACTTTGTCATCCATTGACGTCACGTAACACCAAATTTGATATATGTGGAGCTAGCCAAATGGCCGTGAGCGCATTATAAAGGGCCCAATATACTCTACTGTAGCGCTGACGCACGCGTACGCTGGGATCAGCGATACTATTAGCGAAACGCGAGCGCTCTATAATCTGACGGCAGGCGCGACCAGCGTTCGTCGGCGCGGCCCGACGGCGACCAGAGCGAAATGCGACATGTTGCATTTCGCGCCAATGCATTACCCAGACAACACTGCGTCTCCATCTTTTCGTGACGGAGGGATGCCGGACGCACTGAAACGCGCATGCTTCATAGCGACGCAGCGCGGCGTGCGCCTGCAAATATATGGCAACACCGACGCCTCGCGTGGCAACGTAAGTGCGACGCAACACAATAAACGCCAGCGAGCATGCGCAGCGCATCACGTCGAAATATATTGTCGTCTTGACTGGGGCATGTAGTCGTGTTCTCACATGACCCGCATCTCAAGATTATTATGTTTGCACTAGTCATACACCGGCGTCATCTATTCACAAGACGTAATGCCGAATTTATCATGTGGGAAGCTAGCAATAGTGCCGCGAGTGCGTTATTAGTGTGGCATGTATTCGTGTTGTTACATGACGCGCATGTCATGATTATCATGTATTGATGTGTCATTTGCCTATGTCGTCCATTCGCCTTACGTAATACCAAGTTTCGTACATGTGAAACTAGCGAAACGGCCGTTAGCGCGTCATGAGCGTAGCATGTAGTCACGTTGTTACATGAAACGCATCTCATGTTTATCACGTTTGCGCCAGTCACATACCTACATCATCCATTTACATACTGTAATACCAAATTTGGTATATGTGACGCTAGCGAAATGGCCGCGAGCCCATCATGAGCGTGGTATGTAGTCATGTTGTAACATGACACGCACTTCATGATTTTCATGTATAGGTCTGTCGCTTGTGTTGAGGGCAAGAGGAAGAAGACGACGAAGCTGTTGCTGCTTGGCTAAGTAGCTCTGTCTGCATTTATCGTTTATTTTCGTTTATATTACGGCTCAGCGCTGCTCAAGACGTCGGACGACTCGAAAAGGTACCTGCCGTATCGGCGACCGACGGGTACTGCGCAGCCCGCCGCGTCGAAATGTGCTAGAAGAAACGAAACAAGCACCGGGTAGAGCGCCGCCATGACCTCCCAAGGTGTGACACCAGGTCAGAAGCACCAGCTGGCTGGCGCAAGCATACCTGACGGCAAGCGACAACACAGCGTTGCATCAGAGGACGAATCAACTGTCATCGGGGACCACAACGGGGCGAACCTCACAGATCAAGACATGGACGAGGGTGGTTTCCGCCTTCTGCGACATCGCAAAGACAGGACGGTGGGCATTCCTGTGTTAATTGCTCCAACATCCGAAGGAGCTAACTTGAGGCAAGTGAATCCTATTGACCTATACTCGGAAATTGAAACGATTCTCGGTGGAGCCCCAGTTAAGAGCCGTTTCACAGCACAGGGAGCCCTGCTCTTGGATATAGAGACAGAACACCAAGCTAATATGCTTCTAGAGACCAATATTATCTGCGGCCTTGCCATATCTGCCCGTGTACCACACAGTTACATGAAAAATACATGCATTATAAAAGGGGTCACAAGATGGTACTCGGACGAAGAGCTGTTAACCTACCTGAGACCTCAGGGAGTATACCACGCAAGAAGAATCATACGACGAGTCCAAACCACCGAATGGGAATCAAGGCGCACTGACTCTGTAGTTCTCACATTCGCTCCAAATTCGGAACGCCCAGAGAAGATCAACCTTGGCTTCACCAGACACGAGTTGGTAGACTACGTGGAGACGCCACCACGCTGTTTTAAATGTCAGCGTTTTGGACATGTTGCTAAGAACTGTCGTGGGGAACAAAGGTGTAAGCGCTGTGGGGGGCCTCATGACTTTAAGACGTGTACAAGTAAAGAAAAACTTGTGTGTGCAAACTGTGGCAGCGACCACCCAGCTAGCTACGGCCGATGTCCAGCACGAACAGCTGCGCAGCGAAGAAATAAGATGTTTGTCCTCGGCCCGAAGACTGTGAACGAACCATCGCTCACAAAGAAGACGTCCGGCGCGCCACAGCATGGCGGCTCGGATAACGAGTACGCAGGAAATTTTCCGCGCCTAAAGCCGACAAGAGCTGGTACTGAGTCAACGCAAGTGCTCAACGCTGGTGAGAATTGTATCACGAAAGAGTCCGCCAAGCGCACCTAGGCTGATGCACTGAGCCCACCTCAAGTACCATCTGGAAGCCAACAGCAAGAAAACCTCGAGCACGTTATTCGCGCTCTGTTCACCGCACTACGTTCACACGTCGCTAAGATGCCTGCGAGTTCAACGAAGGATATGTTGGAAGCAGTCCTGGCTCTAGAGTCAATGTTACTTTGCTCTGCTTCCACAAACACACAGTAGAATAATGGCAATGTCTCGCCCACCTGGTCTATTTTGTCCTTCAAAAGTGCCCTTAATAATGCAATGGAACTGCGCCGGTCTTCTAAAACGCCTGTGCGAACTCAACCTTTTCCTGCGCGACATTCCAATACCAATTCTAGCCCTCTCCGAAGCCGGTCTACCGAATGCAAGGACGCTCCCAGGGTACACCCGACACGGCAACCCGAGCATTACGTCGTTTACAAATGGAAGCGCAATGATATACATAAGGCGGGAAATCCCTCACGTCGCCTTACCAGTGCAAGACCTCTGTTCCAACTCACTAGAAGTGACTGCTGTGCAAGTGTGCCTGGGAAACCGAAAACTGAGTGTGGTATCGGTGTACATAAGCCCACGAAAAAAGGTCTCTATGGAGACTTTCCTAAAGGACCTTTGCACTCGATGTCCCGCACCTCGAATAATCTGTGGTGATTTTAACGCGCACCATCCACTCTGGGGAGATAAGAGTGTCGACTTTCGAGGCAAGGAACTTCTAGCAGCTGCGGATGCTGCCGACTTATGTGTGGCGAACGATGGTAAACCTACATTTTTCAGGCCACCAGATTCATGGAGTGCAATAGACCTTGTACTTCACTCCACGGACCTTCTGGTATCATCGACCACGGCTCCAGACAAGATTGGCAGCGACCATTTCCCCATCTTCACCAATATCCTGGGATTTCGAACTGCTGGTCGACAATTCTGCAATGTAACACGCTGGGACACCTACAGAGAAGTGTTGGACAAATCCACTGGTGAGCTGTTCGCAGATATGTTGCAAGGCAAGCGATCAGCAACTTCATTGCTGAAACTGCCCGACCATTTTTCTGCTCCTGACTTGAAATTGAAGAACCTCTGCGCAGCACGTAGACGGGCGGAGCGGAAATTGATGAGAACAAAAGGAAATCCGTCTGCAAAAACCGAATATAACAGAATAAACGCTGCGATTCGTCGCCATACAAAAAAAATTAAGACGAAATCAATGAGCCGCTTTCTGTGAGAGTTTACGCCCTTGACAAAGATATGGGCAGTAATAAATAGTCTTTCTGGGAAGATCCGAACACACAGGCCATTCGAAGCACTCGCTTTGAAACAAGGGATAGATGTGCAAACCCTTGCAGAGGATTTCGCAGACGTGTACATATCTGGTAGATCAGCAGGAGCGGCGATTCCTCGGTCACCCCAGTTTTTTCACACGATGGATACGCCATTCACCTTCCGAGAGCTGGATATGGCACTTAGCAAATTAAGAAGACGCTGTGCCGTGGGTCCCGATTTGATCAGCAATCAGATGCTGACAAATCTGCCATATGAGCGAAAAAGGGCCCTTTTGGACATATTTAATCATGTCTGGAGCACGGCAGAGATCCCATTTGTTTGGAAGGCAGCTTGGGTGGTGCCAGTATTAAAGTCCGGAAAGGATCTTGCTAGCCTCGCGTCATATCGACCGGTATCTCTTACATCATGCGTATCTAAGCTGATGGAAAGATTAATATGTACAAGATTAACTTGGTACCTTGAACAAGGAAGACGATGGCCATCGTGTATGACCGGTTTTCGCCCACGACTGAGTGCCCAGGACAGTGTTTTGGACCTATTAAGCCACATCGAGCACCACCGTGTCAGCGGACTCTCGACACTCGCCGTCTTCATGGATGTTGCCAAGGCATATGATTGTGTGCTTCAGGCAGGCATCGTGAACGGGCTCCAAACCATGGGTGTGTCGGGAAATGCTCTTCGGTTCATACGTGAGTTTCTCAGAGACCGTTGTGTCCGTGTTAAGCTTGGAAATGTAATGAGCGAAGAGAGACGCGTTTCCCTCGGCGTCCCACAAGGAAGTGTTCTATCTCCCTTGCTTTTTAACGCTGCCATGGCCAGCCTTCCCGACACTCTGCACTTAGCTCTGAAAGCAGTTAAAATATCCATCTACGCCGATGACATCTGCATTTGGATCTCAGGGTACCAGCACAAACGTTTGGCCCGGATAGCACAGAGCGCTATTTCAATCATTGAGCGTCACTTGTTGATACTCGGCCTATCTTTATCAGCGGAAAAATCGGCCTTCATGCTCTTCCCGGGAGCGCGACGGAAGTCAACACGTCTGTCGCTGAATATTCGAGGCCACTCGATTCGTTGTGCAAGAAGTGTCCGTTTCCTGGGCATTACCATTGACAACAAGCTATTATGGCGACGTGCGGTTGATGGTATAGTCACTGCATCAGTGCAAAAGATCAACGCTCTTCGTCGCATGGCAGGGGTCCGTTGGGGCAACAATCCTATGTCCATGCTTAAATTAAATGATGCGCTTATAACAAGCCGCATCATTTATCAGCTGCCCCTGATATCACCATCACCAAGCCAGTTCGAACGCCTAGAGGCAGTGCACAGAAAGGGCCTTCGCTTGGCGATGGGAGTCCCTCAGGCGGCTTCAAACACGAAGGTCACCAATGAAGCCGAGTCTCTGCCGCTCCGCCTTTTGGCATCTCAGGCCTTATTGACGCAGCTGTCAAGACTGGGCGAGTCATTCGCAGGCACGGCGCTTCTCCGGCGGCTAAGAGCAAGAACTGGCTCACATTTCAACGCGGCACTAAACACATTTCATTATTTAGGCTTGAAACTGCCTAAACGGCGCCCTATGGACCCGCCATGGTCTTTTGTGGATGTTGCGTGCAACTTCAGCGTACCCAAGCTACCAGCGAAGCGCACCATTCCAGCCGCGGAAGCAAAATTTCTTGCGCTGGACCACTTGAGCACCATGTACCGCAGCCACCTACAAGTGTACACCGACGGATCAGTGTGCACACAGACGGATAGCTGCGCAGCGGCTTTCTGCATACCCTGCCTGGGCGTGTCATGGTCGGGCCGCCCGGATCGCATGGTTTCGTCCACAACGGTAGAAAGCGCTGCAATTACGGCGGCTTTGCGAAAACTGCGATCCTTTTCTGCACGAGATCTTGTAGTGCTGACGGACTCCAAATCGGCGTTACAAAGACTGCATCGTGGCCTACCTCAAGAAAAGTTCACCAGGCAATCTCTGGCACTAATCAAACACCTAAATGGCAAGAGTTTTAATATAAAGTTCCAATGGATCCCATCCCACGTTGGCATTGAGGGCAATGAAAAGGCTGATGCCCTTGCTTGCGAAGCACGTACATCGTTTCCAAAAGTAAGAATTCCCAAGACTTACCAGAACAACAAAGATGTGATACGCAATCATTTCAAGGCGATCTACAAGTTTCCACACCAAGCATGTGTATTTCATGGACTTTCTCGTGAAGAAGCGAGGCTGTTGTACCGCATTAGAACCGGCTCCGCATACACCCCGGCCTGGTCATTCATGACTGGGAGATACGCTTCCCCGTTCTGTGCCTTCTGTGGTGACATTGGGGATATTGAACATTTCATTTGGCTTTGCCCACAGTTTGATGTGCAAAGAGCAGCGATGATCCGCACCTTGCGAAAATGCTGTCATAGACACCGGACAGTTGATGACATCATCTTTCCTGAAGGACCCGCGGCAACTAGGAGGAACGTGCAACGAATTTTGTTAGTCTTCCTGCGAGACACTGGGCTGTTTGACACGTGGTGACATTTTCCAAATTCAGGAGATGCTCAGGCGGAACAATTGCCGGCCATGCAGGCCAGGCTAACCCCGCCTGCTACAACACCACCACCACCACCACCGCCACCACCACCTGCCAAGTTTGGTATCGATACCATTATAGAAACAGTCAGGAGAGCTAAATGTCGTGAGCGGCTAGATAGATAGATAGATAGATAGATAGATAGATAGATAGATAGATAGATAGATAGATAGAAAGATAGATAGATAGATAGATAGATAGATAGATAGATAGATAGATAGATAGACAGATAGATATAGGGATAGATAGACAGATAGATAGATAGATATCCATACGCTTAAAGTCGCCGAAGTTTGCTAAGAAATGCTTATATCTATCTATCTATCTATCTATCTATCTATCTATCTATCTATCTATCTATCTATCTATCTATCTATCTATCTATCTATCTATCTATCTATCTATCTATCTATCTATCTATCTATCTATCTATCTATGTGATTGTGAAACGTCCATTGAGGTTGCAGTGCTGGTTATTCAATTTTATAAACTTTACCTATGAACTCGTAATTGCCTCACGCCTTTCTTCTTATGTCTCATGTTACCCGTGTATTCCACATGCAGATACTGCCTTGTGCAAGCCGTGGCAGAATGACCGAGACCATTCCAGATAGTTTTCGGATCATCTGTCCGGCTCTAGTGCGCAAACGTGAACTGCTGAGTTCATTCCGGAACAAACTCGGCCCAGCGATAACGCTCGAATGTTCGACGACGCGTGTCTAATTGTTCACGCACGTTGCCATTGATCAGTTGCAGCGGATCAGTTGATCGGTGGCCGACACGCTCTGTTCGATAACATCACTTTACAGCGCGCATTGCAAGCTACAATCTTAGTTTCCGTTTTTCCACCCTTAAGCTCGGCCAAATAAAGAGTCTCACTTTGAACAGGGGGCGCTGCGAGCGCTCGATGGTTCATCTGTCCGAGGCTCGGTCGGAGAGTGTGGTAGAGATCGGACGTGTTTTTGGAGAGCTCCGGAATGACAGCTACAGATAAGTGTTTTTGCATGTTTCCAGCTTGCCTCTGTCTGTAGCGTTATGAGAACGTAAGGCGCTAGCGTAAAGCTTGATTAGGTCTATTACGGTGTACGTTTTTTTTATTTTTAGTATTTTGTACTGTGTCTTTTTTTTCTCCAGCCACCACGTGGCTGAGGTCTGCGCGTAGACCGACCACGTGCATGCGCAGGTGCTGTGAAGTGTAGCGTATTTATTTATTATTGTGGTTCTTTTTGGCTTAGACCAGTGTATTTTAGTACAGTTTTCTAACACGTGGGCATCGGTAAACTGAGCTAGCCATGGTCAAAAAGACCGTAAAGTGTTCAGAGTGCGGGGTAGGTTGGAAGGTGGAAGTTAGTGCGGAGGAGAAAGCAGAAGATGACGCCAAGTGTAGGCAGTGCGAGTTCGAGGAGAAAATGAAAAATATGATGGCGGTCCAGAGTGGGCTCATGGAGAAAATCGCAGAGCTGGAGAATGCATTGGCGAAGGAGCGAGAGAAAACGTCAGCCATGGAAGAAAGGCTCCGGTCAGCCGAGAAGGGCCTATCGAAGGTCGTGAAAGGGAACGAAGACGCAGGTGACGGCGGAAGCATTATGGCGACGACCCCCCGTGCGGGATAGATGAAGGAAACAGGCATGACAAAGGCAGATACATTGGCCACAGGGCCCAGCTACCGGGAAGTAGTTTTGAGGGAGGGAGGGAGCAAACCAGCAGCCGTGACTCACGCTAGTCACCTAGTCAGCAGCCAGGTGCAGGTTTCAGAAGGAATGTCTGAACAGGTCATCATCGCCGGTGACTCAAATTTAGTCCGATGCGCAGCGGCAATCAAAGAAAGGGTGAAAGGCGACAAGAGAGTTGCGATAGGGACGTTCCCAGGACAAACGCTGGGGACAGTAATGAGTCAAGCGGGTGAACAACTGGCAGCTAAAGCTAAAAATCGTAACCTCGTTGTAATTGCGGGAGGGCTAAATGACGTCCTGAAAAAAGAATCGTCAGGACTAGCGACGACCTTGGCGAAAGGGGTGGATGACATGCGCGCCGTGTCCCCCCAGGTGCAAATTGTAGTATGCACAGTACCGGAAGTACCAGTACGCAACGTCAACCTGCAAAGAGCGGTTGTCGACGCAAACAAAGAGATATGGCGAATTAGTCGAGAGAAGGGTTTCGAGGTAGTGGATTTAAACAGGGAAGTGCACAGGTGGGGTGGATTCCAAAGAGACAAGATTCATTTCGATAAGAGGCTTGGACACGAGGTGGGCTGGCGACTGGCAGGACGCGCAGTAGCTTTTTTGGGGGGCTCACGGGCCCTTCGGAGTCCGGGGTAGCTCGTAACAGAGAAAACAACCAGGAGGACGCTTTGACAGGTAGAATTGCGAAAAACCAGAAAAAAGGTAAAAGAAAAAGGAAAAAGGCGCGTGTTACAATTAGTTACATAAACATGCAGGGTGGCAGAAAGAAGGCAAAATGGTTAGAGATTGAGGAGCAGTTAAACAAAGAACAGATAGGCGTGTATGCGGTTACAGAAACACACCTTAGAGACTTGGAAGAGCCACCACATATTGAAAATTATGTTTGGGAAGGGTGTAACAGGACCATATCGGAAAGGAAAGGTGGGGGTGTAGGAATGCTAATTCATCGCGGAGCCAAATGGGTTAGAGTGAAACAGACGTGTTCAGAGCACCTCTGGGTTCTGGGCACAGTAGGTGGAAAGGAAACGTGGCTAGGGGTAGCCTACTTGTGGACGGGGAATAACTGCAAAGAAAAGAATCAGGAGATAGTGGATTGCATGAGTGCGGATATTAAGGAATTCGGTAATGGGGCCGAAATCATCCTTCTAGGGGACATGAATGCCCACATACATGACCTAGACGGATATTCAGACACCAATGGGAAGTTATTACTAGATCTTTGCGAGCAACATAGTCTGGAGATAGTTAACACGGGGCCTAAATGTGACGGCCAGATCACATGGGAAGTCGGAAACAGGCAATCAAGTATTGATTATTGTCTCATGACTGGAGGAATTTACCACAAACTGACAGAAATGAGGATAGACGAGGAAGGCATTAACAGCTTGGGTAGTGATCATAAACGAATAACATTACAAATGGGATACGAAACTGAAAATATGAGCATGGAATCAAAGTCTGGCAGCTCGTATTTAAATGACAAACAAATAATAAATATAGCCGCAAGAGTCGAGGAAGAAGTAGGCGAAATACCAGGCAAGGACTGGGAGTATAGTGAGCTGTTACATCTAATGACGAAGGAGATAGGGAAAGAGAAGAAAACTGTTTGCTGGAAAGGAAAAAGGAAGCCAAAAAGTTGGTGGAACAAGGAAATCCGGGAGGCGATCGAGAAGCGACGCGAAGCATCACGGGAGCATAGAAAGGCAAAAAAGGAGAAGCGGCCGCAGGACGAAGTAAAAAAAAAATATGGGAAATATATTTAGAGAAAAAATCCCTTGTACAGAAATTGGTAGAGGCAAAAATTAAAGGTGAAAGTGAACGCTGGATGACAGAGATACACGAAAAAAAGGAGGCCGCGCCTAGGATTTTTTGGAGCCACATAAAGGCGCTAGGTAGGAAGTCTGTCACAACGCAACAACATATTCTAGATGAAGGAGGAAATCAATTGGAAGGGTACGAAGCGCTAGGTTACATCCAAAAGGTAACAGCCGATTCGTTTCAAAAGAGCGTCCAGGGGATCTCCCCGGTGAGTAAAAGTGTGGCGGAGAAAGCAACAGAGGAAGAGCCAGTACTTGATAATTTCAACTGGAAAAAGGCCGAAGGAAAAATTCCAAAGCGCACTGCCGCGGGTTTAGATGGGATTCCCGTTAGCCTCATTAACGAACTAGGACATAACACTAAAGAAGCATTGTTAAAAGCAGTAGAAAAAAGCTTAAAGGACGGACAAATACCGGACTGTTGGCGACAAAGTAGAATGAACTTAATCTATAAAGGCAAGGGAGAAAAGGACAAGATTCGCTCGTATAGACCACTAACCATTACATCGGTACTATACAGGTTGGCGATGCAAGCAGTAAAAATGAAAATAGAAACATGGGCCGAACATAACGATATTTTGGGAGAACTTCAGAACGGATTTCGAGTCGACAGGCGGTTAGACGATAACCTGTTTGTTCTCACTCAGTGTATAGAAATATCTAAAATAGAGAATAGGCCCTTGTACGTGGCTTTTCTAGACATCACTGGGGCATACGACAACGTTAATCAGGAAATTTTGTGGGATATATTGAAAGGAATGGGCATGGGCGACGACTGTATACAGCTTTTGAGGGAGATATACCGAGAAAATACAGTTTGCATAGAGTGGGAAGGAATGCGTAGCAAAGAGAACGTTGAGGTTAGCAAGGGTCTGAGACAGGGATGTCCTTTGTCCCCGCTGTTATTCATGCTGTACATGGTGAGTATGGAAAAAGCGCTAGAAGGTAGCAACATTGGTTTTAATCTGTCACACAAACAGGGCGGCATGATGATTGAGCAGAAGCTTCCAGGTTTATTTTATGCGGACGATATCGTCTTATTTGCGGACAGTCGAGATGATATACAGCAACTGGCGAATATATGCGGAAGGGAAGGTGAAGCTCTTGGACTAGGATTCAGTGTAACGAAGTGTGGATTGATGGTATTCAATGATCCCTGTGATCAGATGGTGTCCATACAAGGCCAAGAAATACCGAGGGTAAGCGAATACAAGTACCTTGGAGTATGGGTAAATGAGAGTGATAGATACATGGAGGTACAGGAAAAAGCCTCGGCAGCAAAAGGAAAGAGGAATGCGGCAATAATGAAGCACAGAGCGTTGTGGGGATACAATAGGTATGAGGTGCTTCGAGGCCTGTGGAAGGGTGTAATGGTTCCAGGGCTTACTTTTGGGAACTCAGTGGTGTGCATGAGGGCAGAGGTGCAATCGGGAATGGATGTAAATCAAAGGACTGTGGGACGCCTCGCGTTGGGTGCTCACGGGAAGACGACAAACGAGGCTGTAAAGGGCGATATGGGGTGGGCAGGTTTTGAGGCGAGGGAAGCGCAGAGCAAAATAAGGTTCGAAGAAAGGCTAAGAAATATGAAGGAGAGTAGATGGGCAGAGAAGGTGTTCCGTTATTTGTATAGGAAGAGCGTGGACACACAGTGGAGAAAAAGAACTAGAAGACTCACTAGTAAATATACGGCTGGTATTGTAAGCCATATGTCAACAAAGAGCGTTAAGGGAAAAGTCAGGGAGGCGGAGAGGATTTACTGGATGGCAGATATGGAGAAAAAACCGGCTTTGAGTAACTACCGAAAGGGCAAAAATGAAATAAGGAGGGAGGCATTTTA
Source organism: Rhipicephalus annulatus (assembly GCA_013436015.1). Classification (NCBI taxonomy): domain Eukaryota; kingdom Metazoa; phylum Arthropoda; class Arachnida; order Ixodida; family Ixodidae; genus Rhipicephalus; species Rhipicephalus annulatus. Next base: position 151,981 of record WOVY01012848.1, on the reverse strand, counting down.
CGATAATTCAAGGGGAAGCGCTTTACTGTTTGAAGCGAGATCGGGTTGCCTTAGAACGCGTAGTTATAAAGCAAGATTCAGTAAAGAAGAAGAACAATGCACATGCTGCGGGAAAGATAAGGAAACGGCGGAGCATGTTCTGATTGAATGTGGAGATATCCACCCAGGTGTACGTTTGGGCACGAGCCTACAGGAAGCCTTGGGTTTTAGGGACAACAATGGAAAGCTGAACACACCCGCGATTGAAATAAGTAAGAGACGGTTAGAGTATTGGTGGCAGAACATTAGAGAGAAAGGACAAAAATAAATATTGGAAAAATAAAATATGGACAGTGTGCCGTAAATGGCAGAGAACTTAAGCGGAAAATTTACCTTTTTTTTCCATTAAGATAGAATTTATCGAAGTAGAGGCATTAGGCCAACATCAAAAAAGAAAAAAAGTTTTTTTTTTGTCGAGCCTGGTGGCATACTTGTCACCACCCCGTTATAAAGGGGACGCTCATAGCATCCATCCATCCATCCATCGGTGACGGACGCACTCCACATCGCCTCCGTAGATTTCCTGCTATTTCTGCGGACATCCACCTTGGTACCCCTGAAACTTGAATTTATCGTCACCGCCGAGTTCTCCGCTTCGCCTAGACAACACCTTCGTCCAGGTGGGTCCAGTTTTGACAACTTGAGGGACGTCCTTCACTCCCGGCTACAACGCCGCCTCGCTAAGGGCTCTCAGCCCGGCGATGGCGGCCGCTAACGTGGTTACGGGCTATGATCCTACCTCAAGCCAAATGCTGTTTATGGATATTTCATCCTCCGTAAACACTATGCCATCAGAAGATGAATACCTCGACGACATGGTGAAACTGTGGCAACGCAAGCAAGCGAAATTGAAGCCTGCGTCTCAACAACAACGAGACGCCATAGCGGGCCACCATTCCCCAGCCTTGCAAGGAACGCCGGCGCGCCATCCCTCCGGTGGTGCGCCTACCTCAGCTCCGTACTCGCAGCCAGCGAAGCAACGCAAGTGGCGTCCGCGTCAAACTCCTCGCCTTTCTCGCGACGACTACATCGTGGTAGTGAAACCTCGCGTTCCCTGCGAGTTACGCACATTTGTCACGGCCGATCGCGCGGGCGACGCCATCCGCAGCTACCTCGGCGACCGGACTACCACGCATACTCAAGTGTGGCCAATCTGGGAACAGAACATCTTAGTCTGTAGCACCACCATTTTGCCTATGGCACAGCGACTCCTCGGGGACTTCCAGCTGCAAGTGGGGGATCAGCAGCTGCCCGTTCGAGGCCACGCCAAGGCACCAGGGGATACATGCAGGGGCGTCATCAACGTAAACCCTGCTGAAAGCCCGGAAAAGATAAAGTCTGAACTGTATTGGCCTCGAGGTACTATCCTTGCGGTCCGCAAACTTGGAGATTCCGCGGCGGCGGTGGTGACTTTCGAGGGCACAAAGTTACCCCGCTTCCTCTTCTACCACTGCGTGGCGACCTACATCCGCGCCTACAAGAAAACGGTCCCGGTTTGCACCAAGTGTGGTACCATCGGCCATCGACCACCTCAGTGTCCTCACCCTGCTCCAACGCAGTGTGCCAAATGTGGAACCCCCGCACCTGCAGGTATCAATGCTCACGACTGCCACCCCAAGTGCCTCCTCTGCCACGGCGCCCATGAGACTGGGACCAGTGGCTGCACGGCAAAATATCGAAAATATCGGAAACGCAAGCAGCCCTCAACATCTCCTCTAGGGACCACCTCATGTTCGTCACAGCCAGACAGCGGCACCAACCTGCATCAGTCGGCTCCACCACTCCACGCCGAAACTCAGGCATTCCCACCACTCGAAGCACCAGCGGCGGTACCTCAGGTGAGCAGTTGGGCAGGGAAAGCTGCTTCTAAGCCTCTCTCACCCCCTTCTGTCGATCCTCCTTCTCCCGAACTTGCGGCCCTTCGCCAGCAAGTTGCGGCACTTCAAAAGCAAAATTCTCTTTTGACTAAACAACTCGAACTCTTAAATAAGCGACTTCAACCCCAACAACAGTGTACTGCAAGACCATCCGGTATTGCCTCCTCTGTCCAGGCGGCTACGCCAGCTACGTCCAAGCTTAGTCCTCGCGCTTAGTCCACTCCCATTAAACCGCCGGTTCAAGCAACCATTTGTACTCCAGCACTCGGAACCGGTGCCACATCTACCCCGGAAGCTCTTGAGGCTCCTGGGGCACCTCAGGTTATCTTGCCCGCTAACCAAACTCTCCCTAGCGAAGAGCGCACCCCGCGCGTAGAGGAACGCCTCACGCGCGTCGAAGCTTCGATTAATCACCTCCTCACCAGCTTCTCTGTCCAACGCATAGTAGTAAAGGTTACCCAGGCTATTCAAGCCTGGGCAATCACCCAGTTTCAACCCAAGGCATCGCGTTCCCGCTCCTGCTCGGTGAACAGTCAGGGTACAGCTCCACGGCGTCGTCGTAAGGTGGCTACCACCACCCCGCCGTCGGACAATCCGGCCTCCGTGCCCCTCCCTGCCTCTGAGGAATCCGAGCGGGACATGGAGGGCCAAATATAAAACCCAAGACAGTCACGATGGCTACCAATCGTACGTCCCGTTCAAACATTGCGTCTAAATTCGAGATCATACAGTGGAACCCTGGAGGCTTCGGGAACAGGCGAAAGCGTTCACATCTTTCCCTTTTCCTCAGCTCACTTGGCTCTCAGCCGGCCGTCTTGGCGCTCCAAGAATCTGGCCCTGCTCCATCCCTTTCTGGATACTGCTCCTATGTAGGCGGCACCACCACCTGCCTCCTCGTGCATAAAGCTTACACGGCGATACAGATTGACCTCGATCTGGATCTTTCTTACGACTACTGCATGATATCAGTGCTGTCTCAGCGGAGGGGCCAACCATCAATACATATCTTAAACGTGTACTGTCCCCCTCGCCTTGCAAGGGCTTCGTTTGCGCATCTCTTCCATCGGGCGCTGCGTATAGCGGCCCGACAACCACTGGTGATTGTCGGGGACTTTAATGCCCCCAGCCCTCACTGGGGTTACCACTACGAGAAGGCCCGCGGCAGAGAGCTCAAGGAGCTCATTTCCTCGCTGAGCCTGACGCTTCTTACCGATCCGGCACAACCCACACGTTCCGGCAACTCGGTCACGCGAGACACATGCCCCGACCTCTCCCTCACCCGTCACATCCGCGATGCTACATGGGAGAATTTAGGCGAAACCCTAGGCAGCGATCACTTTTTACTCGCATTTCGTTCACACCGCGGCAGAAAATGCGCCAACACTGGGGCCAAGCCCGTATCACCGATTGGACTCAGTTCAGAATGCAACCATTCCCCGCCGGCCTCTCCTCGACCGAATATGCAGCGTGGGCATCATACGCTCTCCATATGAAACAAGCGAACACTCGCACCCTTGCAACCTCTAATTTGACTCCTGCAATCGATCCACACCTCCTACATCTTTGGAACGCTCGCCGCGGGCTCATAAGGCGCTGGAAACGCAACAAACTTAATCGGAAACTTCGCGCTCGCATTGAGGCGCTCACTGCAGAGGCGGCTGCATACTCCGCACAACATTCCGATGCTAACTGGGCAGACACCTGTTCGAAGGCTGCAAACCAGATGAGCTCTAAGAGTGCGTGGCGACTCTTTAGAAGCCTTCTCGATCCCTCCACCACCAGGGCAGAAACGCAACGCCAGCTCCACCGTGTTCTGCATGCCTTTCAGGGCACTACGGATGAACTCGCGCGAGAACTTTGTGACCGCTACATCTGCCGCACAAATGATCCCGCAGGCCCAGCATATAAGTATTCCGGCGCCCCTAACACCGACCTCAACGCCCCATATACGCTTTCTGATTTACGATTTGCACTCACGAAAATGCGACGGGGCACGGCCCCTGGACGCGACGGAATCACAGTATCGCTCCCGGCAAATCTTCCCGACCAAGCACACCTCTCACTACTCCACCTTATAAATTCGATATGGGACGGCTCTCCGCTTCCAACGGAATGGACCACATCGGTCGTGACATTCATTCCCAAATCGGCAAAGTCCGTTAGTATTGAGGCACTGAGACCCATCTCACTTACGTCTTGCGCAGGCAAACTCATGGAAACCATGGTTCGCGAACGCCTTTCCGCCTACTTGGAGGCCAGGAGGACCTTAGCCGACACGATGTTTGGCTTTCGCCCCCATCTGTCGGCGCAGGACGTCCTGCTCCAGCTTCAACACGATATCATAGAGCCGACTACTATGCGCCATAACGATAAAGCCGTGCTCGCTCTCGATCTCCGTGGGGCGTTCGACAACGTCAAACATAGCACTATACTCACTAACCTGTCTACCACAAACTGCGGGCAGAAGACTTTCAACTACATTCGCGCCTTTCTATCACATCGCACCGCCTTCATTCGCCTTAATTCTACCGAACACGGCCCTTACTTATTAGGCACGCGGGGTACACCTCAAGGGGCAGTCCTGTCTCCTCTGCTTTTTAACCTGGCGATGATGAACCTCCCCTCTCTTCTAAGCGAGGTCGAGGGAATACAACACGCACTATATGCGGACGATATCACAATCTGGACCAACACCGGCTCTTTAGCGCAAATCGAAGAACGCCTGCAAAAGGCTGCCCTTCTGGTGGACACCTACGCAGGTTCATGCGGCCTGGAGTGCTCTCCAGCTAAATCGGCTCTTCTTTCAGTCTCTCCGCTACCACCGCCTCAAATTTTTCTTCCGTCCGGGCCCGTCCCGTCAGTGCAAAACATTCGGGTTCTTGGCCTCCACCTCACATCGTCCTTGGATCCAAAGGGCACAATAGCAGGCCTCAGACGCACCAGCGAACAGGTGAGCCGCATGATGCGGCGAGTTTCTACCAAGCGCGGAGGCCTCCGTGGGTCTCAGTTCCTCCGATTGGCCCACGCGTTTGTGACCAGTCGCATCCTCTACGCCTTGCCTTACCTTCGCTGCGTCGTCGACACGAGCACCAGCTGGACGTCCTTCTTCGTTCAGTATACAAACGCGCTCTGGACGTACCTATTGCAACTTCCAACAGCCGATTCTTGGCTCTGGGGGTACACAACACCTTTGCAGAGATGCGCGAAGCTCATCGCGTTAACCAAATCAATCGACTGTCGCAGACGCCTTCAGGGCGCCGTCTTCTACACAGACTTGGCCTTAACCCGATATCTGACCAAGACCCTCTGCAGCCGGTACCAGAGCTCTGGCGTCAAAAGCTATGGGTGGAACCTCTACCCCGTAATATGAACCCCGACCTCCATCCTGGCCGTAGACTAGCACGCGCCGCGGCCCTTCATACGCGACACTCCGATCGTCCTGGTGTTTTCTACGTGGACGTCTCGGGCCCCTCCCCCTCGGGTAACTTCACGGCTGCCGTGATTACAGAGGGCAAACACGTAGATGGCCTCTCCTTTCGAGCAGACACAGTAACGCACGCTGAAGAGGTTGCCATAGCTTTGGCCGCCTCTCACCCTGCCTCACGCACCGTCCTGACGGACTCGCGCTCGGCCTGTTCTCAGTACCTTCAGGGTTCCATTGCCCCGCTGGCAGCTAGTCTGCTACAGGCAGCCTCTTGGCGCTTTAACCCTCATCCCATTCGTATAGTCTGGACCCCAGGCCACTCGGGCCTGCCCGGCAACGAGGCGGCAAATGCCGCTGCCCGCGCTTCTCCTGTCTGGGCCGTTGCCCTCCATGTCCCGAGACGGAATCTGGCAATACCAACCTGACGCGCTTTCGCGAAATTTTGGATTATTACCGGGCTTCGCGCCGCCTCTACCCGGACCCCGCACGCGGTTTGGAGAAAGCGGACGAACGACTGCTGCGCCGCCTGCAGACAAACACCTTTATCAGTCCGGCGGTCGCCAGGCACTTTTTGCCGGAAATCAATGGCACCTGCTCGACCTGTCATGTCCTCGCCGACACATATCACGTCGTAGCATCGTGCCCAGTTAATCCCGTCCCTTTCTCACCCCCTTTTCCTATCCCAACTAGAGAGGCTTGGGAGGAGCACCTGCTCGACTGCTCTACCTTGGCTGCACAACGCTCCTTGGTGGAGCGCGCACGGGCAGCTTCCAGCTCCACTGGCGTCCTGGAATAGGGTCTTGCCACTCTAGCACGCCGATGGGTCACGTCGGCACTCTCTAGTATACTTTTTCTGAAATAAGTGTTTTTTTCCACCACCACCACTTTGAACACACGACTTCTTATTTGTGAACGTCACGACAACATGGCACTTTGCGATGTAAGTGCACGTTAAATAACACCAGATGATCGAAATTTCTGGAGCCCTGGCGTCTCTAATAATCATATTGTGGTTTTAGGGTGTAAAACCGCAGATATTATTATTATAGAGTTCGAAATCGTCATGTACCACAACATCCACTGTATAGCGGATATCTTCGAAAAATGAGAAATGAGGACCTATTAGAAACTTTCATACTTAGCAAAAGTACCGATTATTTTGGGCGTATAGTGGGTGCCTTGCAGATGTATTTGCCGCAAGAGGGTTAACAACGCTTTTGCAGCTTTCACTGACTGCAACAACCTGTTTCTCTCAAACTGAAAGATGTATATGGTAATTAGAGAACGCTTATTCCGGCATGGTACGTAGCTAACAAATGGTCATAGTATGGTTAGCATAAGTGCTAACGAACGATTTAGAGTACGCGGCACTCCACTATGGGAAAGCAAGTAGTCATTCCGTTCAGAAAGGGCAAACGAGTACAAGTGCTCGTAAATGAGGGGCTCCTGGCATGTCTAGAAGAAATATTTGACGACTTAAAGTACAGCGTGTTCTCCTTTGGGACAGCATTAAGCTGTCCCATGCATAGCGAGACACGACACACCATGTTCCTGAGTGTTTAGAAAGGTCTTTAACAATTTTCAGTAAATCATACTCAACTATGGGAGAGCAGTGAGCTGTCCCGAAGAACAAGAGAATTTCATTTTTACAAATCATAGTTATATGAGTGTCCCATCGTTCAGAAAAAGTTTACACTACGTAGAGAAAACAAAGATTTCATAACATTTCAGTAATGAGGGCAAGTACACTTTGGCACATCCATGAACCAAGACAGACATCACTACGTCGCAATGAAGACATGATTGCCCAATATAAATATTGTTGATTGATATGTGGGGTTTAACGTCCCAAAACCACTATATGATTATGAGAGACGCCGTAGTGGAGGGCTCCGGAAATTTAGACCACCTGGGGTTCTTTAACGTGCACCCAAATCTGAGCACACGGGCCTACAACATTTCCGCCTCCATCGGAAATGCAGCCGCCGCAGCCGGGATCCGAACCCGCGCCCTGCGGGTCAGCAGCCGAGTACCTTAGCCACTAGACCACCGCGGCGGGGCAACATAAATATTGTTGGCATACATGTAGAGAAGAACTCAATGCAATATCATTATACAATGAATAGTATAATGATGTAATAGATGCAATGAAACACAATTTCTTATCAACGAAACCATGAATAACTACTCGACGAGAGCTATATAGCACCACATCGGTCGGCAAATGAGTTGTATCCTTTCGTGTTTAACCTTGACGAAAGGGAACGACAAATGTCGGAGAAACTCGTGCTACCCTAGGAAGTTAAGCTCCTTAGAGAGGAACGCGAGGATCTCTCGTCTCGTTCGGCCCAGTATTGGCGACAAACCACGCCGGCGGCAATTCGCAGCTAGAGCATTGCATCGGTTTCACCAAAGGCTGAAAGGCCCTGGAGAGCCGGAAAGCGCCCGCGTGTAAATCGGCCGTTGGACACAGATTTCGCACCCCATGTCCCCAAAAACTGCCATTGACCACTCGCCAAAAAAAAAGGCGGGAGACTACAAATTCAGTCGTCGCATTTCGATTGGTCTCAACTCTTACGCAGTTGTGGAAAGTGGAAGTGCTAACCAGCTGTCATCGCTGCAACCAATTTAGAGTGGGTAGCATGCCCCAGCACAGCCAAAGTCCAGTCAAAGTCCCGGAAATGCCCTGGACACTGCTGCAGTTATTTGTTTACAAGGGTCGTTCATTGTAAGCTGACGATGCTGGGGCATCAGTGGCCCTGGAAGGACTGCCGTAAGTCCACATTTTCAGATTTAGCCACCTCTATTTCTGGGCACGTAGCCTCCAACCGTTGGTGACATAACAGAAAGGCTCTATACAAAGATGGTAATTCAGTTGATTGGGGACCTTGGTTAACTTGGCTAGCCGGAAGGAAGACACGTAGTGGTGGCCCCAGGTGGTAACGATCCAGTGTCTGAGCGGGCGTGTTATTATTGCTTAGTATTCGCAATATAGTGTGGGGGCGCAAGATAGAAGCCGTGATGGAAACGTCAGGAAATGCAAAACCGCCTTGATCTTGTGATTGAGCTAACGCCGGACAAGATAGTTCTTTTCCAACAGAGCAAAAAATCAACTGATGCAGCTTTGCACTTTCCTGCAGACGAGAAGCGGCGGCTTAACAGAATGGCAAAGGTTCCAAAATACCCGAGGCACACCGTTTGAGAAAATTATAGGCGTTCTATTAGCGAAAATTTGAAGTGCCTGGCTGTTTTTATATCACTTGGAAGAGTTTCTAACACGGATGACCTGGTGCTGTCCTGTACACTAAATGCAGTAAAGGTCTCTCCCAGTATTGCAATGTTAGGAGAGCACTGTAAAGGTGACGTGATGCTCATACGACCGCTGGTGTTGCAAATAAAAAATACTGGCTTTTAGAAAAGTTTTAATTTGCACCATAGATAACGCCTAAATCATGGAAAGTATCATGAGCATGCTGGAGCGAGTGTTTATTATGTACATATGAACTAATGTCATCTGCATATGCACTGGCCTTTACTTGAGTGTTACCAGCTAAGGGAAAGCCTCGAATCTGCGGGTCACGTTCAACGGCCCTTAAGAAGAGTACTAATGCAAGAATGAATAGAACTGGGGAGAGGGCACACCTTCGACGGACCGCACGTGTTACTTTATATGAGTGACTCTCACGGGAATGTATGTAAAGGATACTTTCTGAATTAGTGTAGATCGCCTGAATGAGGTCAATGAACTTTTTTGGGAATCCGAATGCATGTAACACATTTAGTAAGTAGCCATGTTCTGTGAAATCAAAAGCTTTCTCCTGATCTAAGTAAACCAACAGTTCTCGGCTCGGAACAGTCCTCGGCTCGGAACAGAACAGACCTGTACGGGAGCGATTAATGATGCAAGAAACCGACTGATTCGGTGCACCAAGATGTTGGCCAACAGCTTGAAGTTTACATTAAGCAGGATAATAGGGCACCAACCTTCTGGTCGCGTGGAAATTAGGTCTTTCTTGAGAAATAGTGTAATACGGCCTCCGTGGAAAGACGTTGCAAGGGTAATATCTCGCAAACACTTGGGAAGGACGCGTGACATAAATGAACCAACGAATATAGGCCAGAACTATATATAAAACTCTGCAGGGAGTCAGTCAGGCCCCGGGACCAAACTTTTTTTGAGTGCGTCTAACACGCCCTTTATTTCTTCATCGAATGGCTGTGACAGAAGAACGTCGTGTGACACGTTGGAATCATGTGGCAGGTCTTTTTAGCAGTGGATGCGAAGAAACAGACCCTGGGTAACTGACACTAGCAAAAAATTAAGCCATTGACTGAAAGTGTTGAGTGAATGCCTGAACGTCGCACGTACCCACACCATCTGGCGCGTAGAGTTTAGCGAGTGGGCAGGCGAGCCTCGTGGAAGAAGAAGAGATCTGCTTGCATACCTCAGCATCTCAGGGTACGCACACGGTGCATGTCTACAGCGCCAAGCTGCAGTCGAGAGTAAAGAAGCGCGCATAGTACGTTGCCACTGTTAGACGAGATCCTTTCGTCATGCCCGCATCACGGGAGAAGGGCTGGGATCACGGTGGGTAATGTGTATTTTTTGGATTAACAATGGCGTATCTTTGGACAGACGGACGCGAAGTCCCCCTGCGCTGCGCAATGCAATGATGGCGCCACTGTTCTTTGAGGCGATTCCGATCAGCTATATCCGCCCCAATGAGCGATGCGCGTAACGCTCAGGACAATTTTCCTGTAGACTTAGAGTCCTGGAAGTCACGGCAAACAAGACGTCATGGTCTGTGCATTGTTGGCGTCCCCGCTGGCAGGCGAAAGAGAGAATAATCGGGCGGTTGTCGCTAATGCACCCAAGGGTCGTGAACATAGGAAATGAGATGTGTTTAGAAAAAAAAAATGTTTAACGATTTCTAGTACTTCGTACTCAACTATGGGAGAGCACTGAGCCGTCCCGCTAAAACAGTCTTGAATCCACAGCCTTGAGCGCTTAAGCAGGCATGTAGGCAGGGATCGGCATGTAGCGGTGTGTTTAAAATTGGCTAACGATTTAGAGTACTCGGTACTCTACTATGGGAGAGCTGAAAGCCCTCCCATCAGAACTACGTATATCACGTGAATTGAAATTAAGGAGAGTTACGACGGCGGTCAGAGTATGTGTATGTTTAGAAAAAGTGTTTAACGATTTAGAGTACAACGTACTCTATTGTGGAGGAGCATAATGCCGTCCCGACTACAACCCATTATGTATAGAGAAAGTGGTTAACGATTTCGAGTACTTCGTGCTCAACTATGGGAGAGGAGCGAGCCGTCCCAGCACAACACTCTTCAAGAAAGTTATAGGGGGAGGGGTGGTTAGAAAAAATGTTTAACGATTTTGAGTGTGTGTAGAAAAAGTTGTTAACGATTTAGAGTACTATGTGCTCTACTATGGGAGAGCAGAAAGCCGTCCCGTGGGTGGCGGACCTTACAACGTGAAGGCTACGCAGAACTTTAGAAATCTGACCGAAATCTTCTCTTTATTCTTATCTTTATTCTGGTAACATAGCTATCTTGCCGAAGCGCCGAAAACAATCTAGTTTCTTTTAGTACAAATAGTAGCACCACAGATCTTGACGACCTTTTTCTAAAAACACGTTTTCGATGTAAGACTACACTCCACTGCGATAGTCAGCAATGCTTTTCTTCACAAGTGACTTCAAATTTTTTTTCAAATTATAGGTTTAACTAAATGTGCGTTGCGAAACTGCTCCGGACTATTACAATAAAGCCCGTCGAATTCTTCGCGGGGAACGATGAACTGCAGTCTCGCTGAGTTCAGCTGCAAACTGTACGATGGTTTTGCTATGTCTATGTTTCCACGTCGTTTGTGGTCCAAAAGTTAGGGTCGAAGAGCAGAAGTGGCGTGTACTTACAAGAAGCCAAAGCCACGCATAGTGGCGCCGCGATGGATAGGATGGATGGATTGATTTGGCTGTACCCTTTAGATCGGGCGGTGGCCAACGCCACCAAGCCGAAACACTTAGTGAACCACAAACTAGATATATTTTTCCCTCTAAATAGTGAGATTGAGGACCGGTACTCTGCAGTGAAAGGATTAATTTTCTTTCGCACCTTGACTTCAGCAACCGATGAGATAACCTTCTTCTAGTCAATTCTACCTGCCTAAAGTCTATTTTGCCCTCTCTGCCCTAAACCCCAGTGCTTTGAAAAACTCTGCTCCATCATCTTGGACTATAGTTTGAAGCCCTTTACAAAACATTATCAAGTGTTCGGCAGTTTCCTCCTCCTCTCCACACGCAGTGCATGCCGTGTCTACCCCTTCGTATTTGGCCCAGTATATCTTGGTTCACAATACTCCCGTCCTCGCCTCAAACAGTAGAGAAACACACTGCGACTCTGCGCAGGCAGCGCCATCTTTGGTAGAAAAGTAGAAACCGGGGATGTATATCGCGCGTTTTCCCTTCCCGCCGATGGGTTGCCGCTCGCTTACGTGCTCGTGCAGAGAGCGCGCGCTCCGTTTGAGTCACCTCACAATGTACCGCCAGCAGTGTGGCTTCATCAAGATCTCTTACGAGAAACAAATCTAACAAACGGAGCTAAGTTCGTTAGTCAAGTTTATGATGTGGAGCAGATAACGGAAAACGAGGACGCCGGAATCACTGCGAAATGCATTTTTCAAGTCCGTGGCAATACCGTGTGCGACGTATGCCTCGAGGTGTGTCTCATTCTGCCGTGAACTCTATCGTTGTGCTGTGTTTACATTCATGGAAACCATATAATTGTTGTTTTAATGTGCTATATAGCAATAGTAGCCATGTACTGTCATGTGCAAACATTCGCGGTGTTCTAAAGAATTAATAAAAACAAGAGGTATGCGGTCGTGGCAATAAAATGTCCGAGAAACTTTAGTCATGTCCTCCGTGCCGTGGGAGCATTACCCGCGGACGTCACCACGAAGCAGCAGGCTGAAGTTTATCCACAGCGAGTCAAGTTGAACTGCTCGCCGCGTTTTTTTTTTTCGGCTCTCGTGTCATGCTTGCTCAGTCTTTCACGAACGCGGCTGTGTTCGCCGGCTTTTACTTGCTGGGAAACTGATACAGCTTTACACATAGAGAGCGTCCCTTGATGTTGTCTGCATTGTTGTGGCAGCCCACGACACAACAATACTTCGGACCTCGCCGATGTTTCCGTGGGGCCACTTCTTCTATCTCGGAAAGGCAACTTCGCACAGCGGGCGTCTAGTTTTAGCGCGCCAAGCTGACGGCACAAGTTCCCCGCGCCGACTGCAGAAGGCGTTGCAAGCGTGTCGCACGCGCTCTTGCTCCGGCGAAACACACTAACTCGACTGCAACCTTTCCCGCGTCTCTTCTCAAGTGTCCCAAAGCTCGCCGCCAGGGCAAGACGCGGCGTTGTCGTCACTCCACAAACTTGAGCTTCGGTTCCCTATAGTTAAGTGCAAGTTAAGGTTCGTTTCCGGAACCATCCATGCACTACGGCCTTTCTTACAATCATGTGATGATTTGGAGACGCTAAATGAAACGGTTATTATTATTATTATTATTAATATTATTATATTATTATTATTATTATTATTAGGAACAACAATGACCAGGCCTGCTGCAAGTCTTCACGTTTGCTTCGTCCTTGCGCCATTCAGAACTCATGACTTCGTACGTTCGCACGAACTGGACCACACCTATAGATCTTTCTAAGAACGTATAAAACGTGCAATTAAACCGTGTGGTCTAAGTGGCATGGGTTCAATTATTCCTAGTAAACATAAAGGCATGTACAATAAGGCTGTGCACTTAACGTGTTCTCAGTTCAATAATATTGAATAGAGACAAATGGGTTGGGGAAATTGCGTACAAACTGTAAGGCACTGTCGCGTTCAGTTTACGCGACACCGCGTGCGTGCGTGCGTGCGCGGCCAAGCACACTGTTCTGGAATATAGTTGTGCTGACCGGGACATGTACTCTAAATAGCGGTTGAGGGCTCCAACGAGTGCTCATTGCCTCCACATGCTTTAACGATCGCTTTGGTTTTGGCCTGACCGTGATATCAGCGTTAAAAATGAACGCTGTGACCGTCGGTTTCCGTTGAAACTTCGAAATCTTTTTCAGCACAGTTGCAATAATGGTGAGAGGTTCTTTCAAACAATGGGGGGGGGGGGGTGCGGGTGAGCGCATCTGTATATTTGGGAGTGATACGCGCCCACAGAAAGAAGCGAACCCTCTTTCGATAATATTAAAGTATGCCATGATAGGCATCATTGCACATAATTGAGGTGCGCTAGGCCACGCACGCTTGTGGTGTAGTTCAGTGGTAGCTCACATTGAACGCGATCACCCGTGATTGCAATAAAGCCATACAGCATCGGTTCCACACAATTTTCGTCGAGGGTAACGAAAACACCAGACCTGCGTGGAACGCGCAGCACAGTAACAGAGGAAAGCTAGAGGAGCGGCCTTTCAGAGCCTTTTATAAACACTCTTTAGGTAACTGCTACAAGCACACTTGCTGGGTACCCACTAGGCAATAAATAATCATAATTTTTGTGTATATAGTAGGCAAGTATTCGTCAAGCTATCCTTCGTCGTTCTTTCAAGAAGCGTCGTATTCGCTGCACACTTGTTAGGAATTTCGTGCACTTTTTAATGCAGTGGCTGACGACGATCAAAAATATATGCCTGATGTGAGTATGCACCACAGGTAATAGGTGACCAAGAACAAGTTTTCTGATGGGTTGCAGCATAATATAAGCTCACTGCACCTGTGTCGCTTTACAGGATGGAGGTCTTACTAGAGACACAGTAATATTGAACCATTCCAGTCAAGTTGGTTCCTCTATTCGCACCAGCCTTGCGCTGAGGTCGAGCACGCGCGCATGGGCTGACGCGACAGAAAAGGCTGAAAACAGCGGTTATTCGGTGTGCTCGCGTGTTCTTTCACATAAAAATAACAAGATTGTTGCCTACTGAATGAGCCCAAACAAACGTTCAATGTAGCCAAAAAGCAGCCATGTCGGCAAACTCAAATTTCCGTAGCCAGAAGATGTCTAAATGTAGACATTTTGGAACAGTATAGCCACCAACCACAACCCTGTTTCGCGCATTGTGTTTGGGGTGAAACGGCGAAGATATTGTGATCGTGACGACAATGTCGCGTTGGAATAATTGAATGGATAATTAGAGTTGTATTTCTTCACATGCCAATTATGATGCAGTGACAAATAATATGTTGAAAGCTGGAAGCGACCCTGTGCAAAATTTCCACGTTTGCTGAAGGTGCACGCTTCTAAACTACGTAAGCACGCGCACCGCCAGATGCAGTCGTGAACACACAAGGGTAACAATTTCTAGGAATGTTACCAGGTACGTACAGGCGTGTGCATGGTTAAGAGAATCACTCGTGTGTGGGGCATGTCCATATTTCACTCCGCTGCAAAAGCAGAATGGTTTATTGTGTTCACAAGGCTACTTGTGGTTGATACGTATCACTATAGATTTGACAAACTTGCACCGTGCACGAGCATTTCCATGTTCAATTGCATGCTATAGGCTAGGTGCTCATTCTAGCGCTTCCGTTAACAGTGAGTGTCCCGTGAATGTGACGCGGTATCACCATACCACGTGATGCTGGGACGTGACATAAGCCAAACAAATGCCAGTGTTAACATCACACCTATTGAAACACCACATATCGATGACTTTTTTGCTACATGTTGCTTGCACACAGCTCGTGGCTTCGAACCAGCTGAGACCACTAAATTTGATGGTGAGTATGTTCAGACCACAAGCATGGTAGCTTATGATATAAACGAAATGGCATCGGCCCCTTTGAGAGAGGAATAGTGTTTAGAAAGAAATGTTGAACGATTTAGAGTAGAATATACTCTTCTACGCGAGAGCACTAGCTGTCGCTGTTATTGCAAAAAGTTGTAGAGGAAGGTACCTTAAGAGAAAAGTGAGTAACGATTGAGAGTACTAGATACTCTGCTATTGGAGAGCAAAGAGCCGTCCACAACAAACTATGGTTAAAACAGAAAAATCAGACAATTTCGAGTACTTGGTACTCGACTATGGGAGTTCGCACACTCACCGGGTTTAAGAAAATTTTATTTACAGCTATTTTACATAGTTTATGTGCACACAGAAAGCCATACCGTTTAAGAGAATTGTATTTCCGGATGTATCTTACATAGCTTATGTGCACACAGAAAAATGGACAATGGTGATCAATGCGTATGTACAAAGAAGCTGTTATATGAAGCGAAAAGAACTTATTTGCGTATGGAGTGATGTACAACGGAAAAATTGTACAACAAAGACAAGACATTCACGACCATCGAGATGATTAAACTTAGTCGAACAGTAAGGGTATATGAACAAACAAGGGGGCGGGGGGTCATTCACAGTGTAGGAGGATGTTTTTGCATTCACCTGTGCGGACAGTTTGTTCTCGCGCTCAAGAAAAATATTGCTAAAAAAGGAGATGTTTCTAAAGAAGAAAGGGAAAATACATACTGTAATGTCACAGTGGTACAAGCTTCTCAATAGGAAAGAAAATGAATGGACACTGTAGTTTTTACAATAATGAATCACGTAGACCAGCGTCGGAGGAAAGCCTCCTCTCTCAGCATGACTAGTTCGGCGTTGAGATGCATAAGCATTACGTTTCGTAGCCGATGTAGCAGATGAAGCATGGCTCTCTGAGGGCGTCCCCTCAGGCGGGCCAGTCACCTCCGCTTCCATAAGACGAAGGCACCGATAGCAAATTAAAGTTCCCCAAAGTTGTCCCTGTGGCGAGACTTCCACTGCATACTAATTTGGAACATACTGGTAACCATGCGTAAAAAGGTGAGCGCTACTATACATTCATGAAAGACATGAATCAGCGTTTCATTCCGGAGAACCGAATGGATGCCACTGGTACACAGAACCAAGAAATGCTGAATTCCGCATAGTGTACTATCCTTTTAACTGCACTTGTGGCGCAAGCTTCTATGACAAAGTTTTGATAAAAGTAGGTGCTTACACTGAAATAGCTAAATGAAATATCAAGTAGTAAGACTGTTCTCTGCTAGAAACAGCAAGTCTTATTCGAAAGTCCTGGTAATTCCTTCAGCACACGCTTGTAAGCAAGAGAAACCGAACCACATTGTTGCCTCTGGCCCACGACCTCGGCACAGTCGAATGGTATGACCGTTCTTTACAGACCTAATCAGGATCGCGATACATGAGCATCGCGATTGCATCTTAAAGACACTTTTGAGAATCTATACTTCATAGAGATACATTCAAAACATTTATTCTAAGTACTGAAATACTTTAAAGATGTATCGGTTTTATCACGATAATGTACACGACATGGTAATATCATACCTTTTTTGTCGCGAGTAGGCTGGCCTGTTTTTAAGAGGAAGAAGAAGACTTGTGCTACGCTGCAAGTCGCTTTCATAGGCGGATGCGGCATAAGGTTCCCCGCCCACACAGAATGGCGCATATGGTAAAGCGGCCAACGCTGAGACGGCAGACCCACGGAGGCAGCTGACGCTCTGATGACGAGATTCGCAGTGTCGCAAGGTTATGCAGCCATAGAGTTTTTATAAGTGCACTAGAGCGAACTCGGGTGCTATTGTCTACGGTAGCAGAAAAGCATGGCGCCTTAGCGAGTATAGAAATGATGGGCAGTGCACGGATTAGTTCAATAAATGCTAAGCAGCTCTTTGACTAGCCTGTGTATTACTGTCCCTCTATCCGCACCACTCTCCTCCCCGCAGGTGTTGGAGCGGTGCCAAGTATTTCACGCGCTCCTAGCGGTGCGCGGTGACGTCTCTCTCCCTCGCCTGCCGGCCGCTCGCCGCTTGTCAGCTCTCTTTCGCTTCGCCCTCTATACTGCTCGCCACGCTCAAGCTAACTCCTATAGTGGGCATAGTCTCACCCGCAGCACCTTCTTCCGTTTGTCGGTGAGAAGAAGCCGGGAGCCGGAGGGTGCGCGACAAGGTGGGCAGCGCACAGCTGTCCACCTTGCTTCCCGCTAGTGTGCGCGATGCTTTCCCGGAGGTCGTTGACGTTGTGAGGGTTAGTGAAACCGATCGCGTTCGCGAATGGCGACGTCAACACCGATGAGGCGTGAGCCAGGGAAGCCGATTGCAAGCGTTGACAGTGGAAGACCCACGACACCGACGAAGCGCGAGTCACGAACACCGATCCCGTTCAAGAATGCAGACGGCGCGCGGGTTACACCGATCAGACGCAAGCGAAGGAAGCCGAGTGCAAGCGTCTTGAACGCGTCGTGCCTTCCATGGCTTTGCGTTTCAAGCAAACGTTTAGTCGAGTAAATGCCAAACCGAGTTTCGCTTAAAGCCAATTTTTCAGCACTCGAGTAAACACCAGTTTCCACAAGGGTTGTTTTCAAATTCTTAGACAGCACCTAGACAGTCTACGCAGACCGCTTAGAAGACAGCATCGAGCCCATGAAACTGAGAATTGGAACACTTCTGGACGGCTTATACGCGACGATGCGTCAGCTCACGTCGAGAAGTAAAAGCTAAAATAAACAAACGTAGCAGTTCTATTTTATGGCTCATTTCGTGTTGAATTCAAAAACAAATATACGTTACTCACATTAAGCGTCTGGTAAAGCCTCTGTTTGTGTGAAGATGAGCATTCCGGCGAGATTCGATCTATCTGAGCGATTTGCTGAGCCACCATTTTGCGTAGACAGCAAGGTAACCTGCATCGTATTTGTCTGCGAATCGGTCTTCTTGAAGCTGTCTGTTTTGCCGGCTACGTGAGAATTGATTGATTGATATGAGGAGTTTAACGTCACAAAACCACCATATCATTATGAGAGACACTCTAGTGGAGGGCTCCGGAAATTTCGGCCACCGGGGCTCTTTAACGTGCGCCCATATCTGAGAACACGGGCCTACAGCATTTCCGCCTCCATCGAAAATTCAGCCCACGCAGCCGGGATTTGATCCCGCGACCTGCAGGTCGGCAGCCGAGTACCTTAGCCACTAGACCAACGCGGTGGGGCTACGTGAGAGTTGAAATGGGACTTAAGATGGCCGATGTCTATTTATTTGTTTATTTAGCCGTCTACGGTAAGTACTAGAACACAGCCCAAGTCAACGCCGTGCGTAGCAATGCTGCTTCGCATCCCTGTCAGGGTTCGAAGCCTTCGGGCTTCGGGGAGGTGGTGCATAGTTTATTCGTACATTCAGGTGTGTTTGGCTACGCCTGGCCTGGAGCTGCCTTGTCACGAAACAAATATCAGCAAACGTTCAGCAGTAGAACTTCGCCACCTAAACGTTTTGGCCTTACCAATCCAAATCTGGTCAAGAAGTTGGAAACGGTTTGTTCTTCTTGTTTGAAACAAAACCAGAACACTGAAATAAATAGATAAGCCACAAGTGCCTTCGAAGCCCGCAAACACGAGGACTAGACAAATCTATGTGTTACCTATAATTCCCATGGTCGCTAAACCATGGCAGCACCCGAATACTTTCAAGCAAGTTTTAAGAAACTCGATCGATGCAGCTCTATCTTTTGCGAACGGCAAGTCATTTCCGCTGTATCGCAATTAGGAGGAACTAGCGTTGTGCATAATACTGTTCCGGAAAAGAAGAGACGTATCGACGAGGCTGTGGATTAGATGTATTTGAAACCAGTGATAATGGCGTGACCAGTTCAATAGCGATCGAGCGGAGACCACCCTTCGGCTTCCTCGTCAGGCAAACACGCGCGTCGCCCCCTTGAATCTCAGTATGCATGCATGTAGCATAATCCCTAGCGGCTGAAGCGCCGTCTTGGTGCATCTAAATGTCAACGTCACTAGGAGAGTGGTAGGGCTTCAAGCGCACAACATGTACAATATCGGTAGCCGGTTGGGCAGATGAAGGCCACTGGGCGACGGGAACTATTTCATATGTCGCAGGAGTAACCATACAAAGAACTCGGTGTGGCCCTGTGTAGCGAGTAAGCAGTTTTTATGGCAAGCCAACTTGGCGGGTCGGAGACCAGAGCAGGACCAAAGAACCGGGCGGAAAGTGTACTTCGCGGTGTCGTAGGTCATACAAACGCCGTTGCTTCTCTTGAGAGGTCAGAAGGCGAGTACGGGTGATTTCGCGTGCGTGAGCAGCGCGAGTGATAGCGTCCATGGCATATTCACTGGTCGGTACTGCAAGGGACGAAAGACGGTATCTAGAGGCAATATTGGTTCTCGGCCAAACAGCAGAAAAAATGGAGAATAACCAGCAGTGTCAAGGGGCGAAGAATTATAGGCAAATGTGACGTACGGCAACGCAAGATCCCAGTCGGTGTGGTTGGTAGAAACATACTTAGCGAGCATGTCTGTAAGAGTTAGATTTAGACTCTCCATGAGTCCGTTGGTTTGAAGATGGTATGATGTGGTCAGCTTGTTTCTTCTTTGACAGGACTGCAAGATGTCGGCTATGACCTTCGACGAAAAGGTGCGGCCGCGGTCTGCAAGCAGCTACCGTGGGGCTCCGTGTTGCAAAATGACGTCCTTGAGGAGGAAGTCGGCGACGTCTGTGGCGCAGCTTGTCGGAAGAGCGCTTGCGATGGTATAACGCGTGACGTAGTCGGTGGCCACAGCTATATACTTCTTACCCTAGGCAGACAAGGGGAAAGGGCCAAGTAGGTCCAAGCCCACGCGGAAGAACGGTTCGGACGGAATGTCAAGTGGTTGAAGGCGTCCGGCAGGAAGTGTCGATGACGTTTCGCGGCGCTGACATTTCTCACAAGCCGCAACGTATCTTCTGACTGAGAGTGCAAGGCCTGGCCAGAAGAAGCGTCGGCGTATTCGGTCGTAAGTGCGTGACACACCAAAGTGACCGGCAGTTGGAAAGTCATGAAGTTCATTTAGAACTTCCGAGCGAAGGTGTTTCGGAATGACAAGCAGCAGGGCCGTTCCATCCGGCTAAAAACTTTGGCGGTATAATACACTATCATGGAGCACGAATGAGCGATGGGACTGATTGGAAGATGGTGATTCGAGGCGCTCAATGATAGCACGCTAGGACGCATCATGACGCTGCTCGTCACCGATGCATGTCATTTGCGAAAGGGAAAAGACACAAGGCTCTGGGTCGGTGTCAGGCATAGTGCTCGACTCAGTGACCGGGTAGCGGGACAGGCAGTCTGCGTCCTGATGTAGGCGTCCGGACTTGTACGTCACCGTGTAGGTATACTCTTGCAGTCGCAGAGCCCAGCGCCCGAGCCGGCCAGCAGGATCTTTCAGTGACGCAAGCAACACAACGCATGATGGTCAGTTATTACAGAGAAATTTGTGCCATATATATATATATATATATATATATATATATATATATATATATATATATATATATATATATATATATATATATATATATATATATATATATGGGCGGAACTTTGGGACTACCCAAACAAGAGCAAGACACTCACACTCTGTAATGGAATAGTTGCGCTCAGCAGCTGTGAGGAGGCGGCTAGCGTAGGCGACCACTCGGTCACTTCCTCGTTGGCGTTGGGCTAGGACCGCTCTGTTCCCGTGACAACTAGCATAAGTTCGGACTTCTGTTCAGACGGATGGGTCAGAGTGAGCCAATATGAGCGGAGTCGTCAGAAGCACGATTAGATGAGATAAAGCAGCAGCTTGGTCGGTACCCCACGTAAACGTGACGTCTTTCTTGAGAAGCTCAGTGAGGGGTCGAGCGGTAGTTGCCAAACCTTTCACAAACCTTCTAAAGTAGAAACAAAGTCCTACAAAACTCCGGACGTCTTTGACTGACCAAGGTAGAGGAAAACTGGTGACTGCACGAATTTTCTTCGGGTCCACCTGCACACCCCATGTGTCGACAAGGTGGCCCAACACCGTAAGTTTTCGGCGTCCGATGTGGCACTTCGACGAGTTTAATTGAAGGCCTGCTGTGTGGAATATGTCGAGAATAGCTGACAAACGCTGAAGGTGGGTCTCAAATGTTGGGGAATATACAATGACATCGTCAAGATAACAAAGACATGTTGACCATGTGAACCCTTGTAGCAGAGAGTCCATCATGCGCTCGAATGTGGCTGGGGCGTTGCATAGCCCAAACAGCATAAACTTGAACTGGTACAGGCCGTCTGGAGTTACAAACGCAGTCTTGGTCTTTTTCTTCGACAACAATTTGCCAGTAGATCTAATGAGGAACGTAGGTTTCAAGACAATCAAGAGCGTCATAGATGCGGGGGACAGAGTAAACGTCCTTTTTCGTGATTCTATTCAGATGGCGGTAATCCACGCAGAAGCGTCACGTGCCATGTTTCTCTTTAACGAGCACAACGGTGGACGCTCAAGGGCTCGAAGAGGGTTCAACAATTCCTTTGGCTAGCATATAGCTGACTTCTTTTTGAATTACTTTACACTTGGTGGCAGACATCCGGTATGGTTGCCGATGAATGGGATGAAAATCATCTGTGTTAATGAGGTGCTTGACGAGTGAAGTGTGGCCGAGTGGATGGCTGTCTGTGACACGAATGTAAATGTGAGAGCTTTAGGAGGTATCCGGAAGAAGTCAGTGGTGCGGAAGCTTTTCGGGAGTACAGGTGAGAATCCGGGAGAAGAGGAAGTTCTAGGTAGAAAGTGCTGGCGGCACAATCGATTAGGGCAGAATGCATCGATAGGAAGTCCATGCAGAAGATTAAGCCGCGAGGGCGATTTTCAATCACCGTAAATAAAACGGGGACATGGCGGCCAGCAATACAAACGCGAGCAGTACACATTCCAGTGATGCCCACAGTTCCACCATCAGCGACACGGGGTGCTATAGCTTCTGCAAGCGTGAGGACTTATTTGAGCAGGCGGCACAAATTAGCACTCGTTATGGACACTTGAGCTGCGGTATCGACTAACGCCGTCAAAAAAAATACCGTCCACGTACACCTCAATGAAGTTCGTATCAGTGGGGAGCGTCAACGGAGGATTTGGATGAGTCGCAATTGATGGAGCACTACTTCCCAGAGCTGCCTGATCCAGTTTTCCGTCCGAGAGGATCCATAGTTGACCAGCGACGGATAGCGGCGTGGTTGGGGCGATGGGGAATGGTGGCGTTGAGGTGACGGCGAACGAGCGGTGGACTGGCTGTTACGGACGTCGGAAGAAGGGTACACATGACTGGGCGAATACCGACGGAAGTCCTTATGTGGTCGAGTAGAGGAAAAGGGGCTCCAGTTTGAGGGCGTCCAACTGCGGCAGTAGTTGCGGAGAATTCGAGAACTGTCACGGTGGATGGACGTGTTCTTTGAGCGCTCCTGATCGACTGCACAGATAAGTGGTGTTGCATGTTTTGAGCTTGTCTTTATAATTATAAGGCAGAAGTTAAAATTTTTGTAGCACTTATTTTATTGTATGGTTTTTTCGGGGGTCAGTCACCAGGTATTAGTGCGTTTGTGTGTGTGCGCGGCGCAAATTTCGTTTTTTGTTGTTGTTTTTTTTCTTTAGCCAGTCGGTGGGTGAGGTGCACGTAGATTGAACACGCAAATTTTTGTAGTAGAGCTTAGCTTGTAGTAGGGCAGGGCTCGAGTTTTGTAATTATCGAGTGAGACAAGTCATAGGGACAATTGGTGTCAGAAAGACATGGTTAAAAAGACTGTAAAGTGCTCAGAATGCGGGGTGGGTTTGAAAGTGGACCCAAGTGTAGAAGCGGATGTAGAAGAGGCTGACGCGAAGTGTAGACAACGGGAGGTCGAAAAAAATGGAGAAATTTATAGTTGGCCAGAGTGAGCTGCTGATGAGAATCACCGAGCTCGAAACTGCGTTGGCGACAGTGCAAGAGAAAACGAGGGCAAATCGAGAAAGGCTGAAGTCCGCCGAGGAAGCACTAGCGAATGTGAACAGAGGAGCGGCCTAGGGAGAGAACAGTAGAGAATCGGCAACCAGAACAGCGCAGCAAAAAGATCAAGCAAGTTTGGAAAAAACAGGTTCAGCCGGTTCAATAGTCGCAAGGCCCAGCTTCACCAAAGTATTGCTGGGGATGGGAGGGGACAAAGCAGTTGGCGTCACAAGTGCAAGTAACCCCAGGTGCAGGACGCTCCAGCTGAAAAGTCACAGCATGTGATAATCGCCGGGGACTCGAGTATAAATCGATGCACAGAAGCCATCAAAGAGAGGTTAAGAGGTGACAAGAGAGTTGCAGTAGGTACGTTCCAAGGACGCAAGCTGGAAGCAGTCATGAGGCAAGCGAGCGCAAAACTCAAAACTGTAGCTGATAGACGAAATTTCGTGATAATTTCAGGAGGTTTGAACGATGTCTTAAATGAAGAAACAGCAGGACTAACAACCACACTGGCGAAAGGAATCGATAACACGCGCGCCACTTCTCAGGTAGAGGTAGGGATATGCACGATACCGGAGGTACCGGTGGGTGATAGCAACCTGCAAAGAGTGGTTGTCAACGAAGACCAAGAGATATGGCGGATGAGTCGAGAGAAAGGCTTTGAAGTAGTGAAAATAAACAAAGAGGTGCATAGGTGGTGTAGTTTTTAACCACAGAGAATTCACTTCGATGGGCAGCTAGGTCATGAGGTGGGTTGGCAACTTGCAGGACGCGCAGTGGCTTTTTTGTGGGGCAAGTGGGCCCTTCGGAGTGCAGGAAAGCTAGTAACGAGGAAAATAACCAGGGAGACTCTTTGACAGGTGGTATGGACAGATACGATTGCAAAGTGGCACCAGTATCTAAGATAGGTAGAGTCCGGGGGAGAAATAGACGTAGCCACGAGTGCCGAGGCAATTCAGGCAGAGGGTATATTAAAATGCAGGGTGGAAGGAACAGGCTGAAGTGGGAAGAGATAGAAGAACGGCTAAGGGAGGAGAGACCGATGGTATACGGTTTTGTAGCAACACATCTCAGGGACATGGAACAACATCCTAACAATCCGGACGCAGCGAGGGAATAGTGTAATAGAGCAGAAGGCAGCAGAAAGGGTGGTGGAATTGGGGCATCCATTCATAAAAGTACAGACTGGGAAAGGGTCAAGCAGGAGTGCAAGGAACATTTATGGCTAAAAGGGTAAGTGGCAGGGAAATGACACTCCTTGGTTTCGTGTACTTCTGGACGGGAGCAAAGGCCAGAGAGGAAAACAAGGCAATGGTAGATTGTATTCAGGACGTAGATATGACATTCAGGACGTAGATAGATAGATAGATAGATAGATAGATAGATAGATAGATAGATAGATAGATACCAAATGTGCTTGCAGTACGCAATTAAATGCTCCGAATTTACAATCGAGACGTTTCGGCAGCCATACGGGTTCTTTGTTCACAAAGAACCCACATGGGTCCCAGTGTGAACAAGGTCCAAGGTGTGAACAAGAAACCCGTTGGCGTCCCGACACGTTTCTTGTTTTTTTTACCTTCACTTGGTCAGTGACCTATATTGTTATCATGATGCCTGACCAGACGAATTTTCGTGGAACTCTTGACTAGCTCTCTCATAGTGGAGTACTTCACAGCAATATTCAGAGATGGCGAAATCACCACTGCAAAGTAACTTAATCAGTTTCTGTCGCTATATTTCGAACGGCAGTTTACTTCGCCATGTATACCTTCTCTCTGTACAAAGACGGCCATACGCATGTGTGAAGCTCTATGAATGGATCAGTGAATCAATGCATCGATGAAACAACCTTATTAACATTCACGTGCTAGTGTTCCATCCGGAAGCTCTGTGGATGCCGTAATTTTATTCCGACATTAAAGTAAACTTTCAGATGGCACACCAGCTGACATCGACACTATCGTGACCTCTGGCTACAGTGCCATTGTTGCTGACATCACGCAGCAGCAAGGCATCGTGTAATGACGTCAGGTACCAAGACGTTCAAAATGGCCTCTCGTGCGTCACGAAAGGAGCCACGGAGCGGAGCAGCCATGGACACGTCACATCTTGCGCGAACACCTGAATATAAGCTAATGCCGTGTTGTGACGTCAGGGTACAGTAGGTGCGGGAACTACCATTTTATAAAGATGTTGCGAGTACTTATTCACAGCGCGCTAACAATCATCAGTGCATATTCTAGGCTTTTGATGCCTTTGCCTTTCATTGAACGCAAAAGTAAGGTAGCTAAATGTATTGGTTTTCTTACCCTTTATTATAATAATTACTGTATAAATTTCTTTAATCCTTCAAAATTTAATGGAATAACGTTACAGGTTGAAAGATGGCCGATATCCCTGAAATAAGTTGTCGCTGGTTTTGTGAAGTGATAACCTTGCTTTCAAATAGCATTACTTGCTCGTACTCATGCAGCACATTTTATTTTTATAGCCCACACACTCAAATTTCAGAGATCATTGTTAGGCGTCCCACGCCTGAGGTTTGGCAATCTGATGAACTTGTCTTCATTACTATTCTTTCTTTTTTTTCTCCGACAATTTTGCGACAGTCTTTTTAAATAATTTATTACGCTGCTGTTTACATAATTAAGCAAGGCAGTTAGTGCTGAGTATTGTACTCTAAATTGGTTTTATTTTGGTAAACAAAATAGTTTACTCGTCGAAATCACCATTGTACTCGCAGGGAAGCCCCACCTCCTTCTTTCCCCCATTTTTTGTACACGTGCCGGGCCGGCTTTTTTGCTTACGACCTCGCCACCAAAACCTGCGATTTTAACAAGCTTCGATGAATTTCCCAGTACGGAACAGACATCGCTGGAAACCAAAGAGGTTTGTATAACCTCCTTGGTGGAAACAATTCAGCAAGCGCCCGCTAGCAGCCGATAACATTGTTCTCTTTTGCTAGCGTGGTTTTACTTGTAGCCGCTAGGCGGCAGCACAAGTCCCGCGTTGGTCCTGTTTCAGGACCCTGGCCTTATTTCTCATTCCGGCGCGCTGCAGCGTTGTGCGGGTGTGCGTTGTCGCTTTGTTCACTGAATTGTTCGAAAATAAAAACAGCAACACACCAAAGGCTTGCGCTGAGTGTACAAATAGAGATATAATTGTAATGACATCATTGTGGTTCTGTGCCACATCAAGATTTATGTTTAGCCATTAAAGACACCGCTACAGTCTTAGACTGTAGACACCCCCTACCCTCTCTCTCCCGAGCCGTCTGCTACGCGAGACGAATCGTCTGCTCGTCCATTTGTCGTCTGTTGCACTCAAGCGGCATTCGGTCTGCTCAGCATGGGACAGTGGGGGAACTGTCGCACGATATTTCGATAAAGTATATATATTTAAAAAGACAATAGTCTTTCTCTGGGACCTTCAACGCAAAAATTTTGGTCTGTCTGTCAGTACATTTGTCTATTTGTCCCTCTTAACGGCACCAGGTACTTGAAATGATTAACCACATCCGCAGCGCCCACCAATGTTGCTCAAGCCTCAGCGTTCATACTTGTGCAATTGTCAATTAAGAAACAAGTATTGTGCATGTCTGGGGCAACATAACAACACGTATATATTCTGCATGTGCGTCGTTTACTAGAAAAGGCATACACAAGTAATTTTAAGGACCGTAGCGCTTATCACGCCACGCTTACAATGCAACCCTTGCATGAAAAGGCGAGTGTTTCCAACGCTTTGCTAAGGTGGTGGCACCTACCCGTCGCCTTGCGTTCTACACCTTATCACCTGTGAGGCGGGCGCGCACACCCGTCTCAAAGCCACGCGCTTCGTTTTCCAAAAAAACTGCCAGATGGCACTCATGTTTGAAGTGTGACGTGACGATGCGCTCGTTCGCTTCCGCTTCACGCTCGAGGCACTCTAACGCGGCGCTTCCAGAATACCATTCACCGATTTTCTTGCGCAGAACATCAAATAAATGTTTTGTTCCCTCTCTCCACACGCAAGACTATCGTATTTCGACGACGTTTGCAGCTTAACATGCAGATACGTGGCCCATTTTTAAATGCCTTCCAGGTAGTTTGTTTTCACCAGGCTTAATTGTTTGTTTTCCTTAAAAGGCGGTCTCCCCTGCTTCCGCATTTAATTTTGCGAGGAGGCCAATGGCCTCATTTTGGTTGTGTGCCTGGCCATATATCCAGTGGTCGTTGGCGCGCAGCAGAAGAATTATTAAGAAATCAAATGTACAGGCAGATTAAGAGTCATAAACAGAATGGGAAGATAACGTATATATGTATAGCTCGTCCAAAAATCTGGAGCACCCTCAGTCACACTCCAGATATATATTTTGCACTTAATTCCTGCTCCGGTGCTGAACACCGAGCGTACATTCACCGAGCGTACATGGCGCATTCTTCGAGCGTACTCACTCGGACTAAGATTCAAGAAACGTTTTTGTCAAC
Organism: Rhipicephalus annulatus; assembly: GCA_013436015.1. Taxonomy (NCBI): domain Eukaryota; kingdom Metazoa; phylum Arthropoda; class Arachnida; order Ixodida; family Ixodidae; genus Rhipicephalus; species Rhipicephalus annulatus. The sequence goes on along the minus strand of WOVY01012848.1, from coordinate 124,317 downwards.
TGGACTGACTCGTACTCAAGCTCACCATAGCTCGCTCGGACTCACTAAGACTCAAAGCCATGGCTCGATCTCCGTCTCTATGAGGTTGAGTGAATCTACTCCCGAGTCCATTAGCGTTTAACTAGCTCTTTCAACCGTGGTGTTGGAAGAGCTAATTAACACAAATGTATTTTATAATTGGTGCTGTACTTGACGCATACATTGATCTCATAGCTTAAAATACGAGTTATATTGTTAGCAAACCAGTAACGACATTTTTATTGAAAGAGATGACTCACACGAGATGTTCTATATCAACAAGTTTCTGTGAAGAACTTTGCATATAGGATTCCCCTTGTGCCAAGGCGAGGAGGCAGGGGGGACCCCAAGCAAGTGTTCCTTCTAAAATATATCTTTCTGACAGCATATATATGAATTGGTTGACAGTTCACTACATGGATTCCAATTTTTTCAAATGGCAGTTTATTTTGTAGAGTGTACCAGTATTGATTCGCCTCAACTCTGCCAGACTAATTAATCGCAACTGCCGCTCCACTACTTTCAAGGAAGACTCAACAGAACAATGCATATACACGAGCTGGCAGCCCATTATCATTTTCAATCATATTTTGAAGCGTAATTAGGTTAACGTGTAATACAATTGAAACGAAAACATACATGCAAAAGAAAACAAAATGGCTTTCATGGCGAGATTTCGGTCGCCATTTGTGATTTTTCTGGACTTCCGCCGCTGGATGTACGTATTCCTGGATTCACAAAAGCAGCGTCAGATCAGGTCGTCAAAATTCGGGCAGTGTGAAATCAGAAAATGTCTTTACTTTTTATTTCTGCTTTTCTTTCAAGTCTGTGCTTGCGAACCAACGTTTGATCCAATATCCGGAAATCCCAGTGCATGAGAGTGTGATCCACTCAGAAATCTTTTTCCAAACTACGTTGCTTTTGCCCGACTAAAGCTTTTTTTTTGAGGATCCCATCTCCGCCAAAATGCCGCTACGGAAGCGTCGATCGCAGTGAGGATCCTTGAAAGTATTGGTTCCGTTTCGGAGGGGCTAGGGTAAATTTAGCGTGAAGCCTTCAATTGAAGACGCCAGGGCATAAAGGGTCAGATTATGAAGGGGACAAAGAGAAAGAGAAGTTACAATTCAATGTAACAAAGCAGGTTGTAGCGTGGGACAAGACGTGAGAAGTGAACTCGTTTGCAGGGGCCATGCCGAAACCACCATCCCATTACTAGGGCGGAAGCACACCGGCAGCGGCTGTACTTCTGCATCTTCCGTAGCATCAATAGCGTAAGCGCAAGGCATGAAGTGAGCGAAAGGTTGGTAAATGATGATCATGATGATGAATAGCGATGATGATGACACTGCTGGCCACAGTGGCTCTCCGGGCTAATTTATAGCTAGGAGTCTCCAGCTCACTTTCCAGGAACAGGTTGGCAAGTCACGTCTTCCACGATCATTGTCGTGTTGGTTGTGCATTTCCAGTACGAACTGCCAGTTTGAACAGTAGGAACGGGGCAGTGATCGATGAACGCTTGATGCCACGTACCGAAGAAAAGGAAGCTGTTATCCTGGGCCGCGAGCGTGCGTGCCCTCGTGCCCTGCCTCAACGCGGCCGAGCTGGCATCATTCGTCAGCCCGATCTCTCAATGTCTTGCCCGAGTTTCATGTCCCTGCTTCCGCTCAAATAGTTCCACTTATGCAGTTCGAACCTGGCTTCCAGCACCAGCAAAGCTCCCGAAGCACCGCCTGGCTGCCACGCGACTCGGGACATGTCGACCCTTGCGGCTGCGAGGTACCAAAGGTCGTGGACGAAGATAAAGCTGAAGTCGCTGTTGCCGTTCTTTTCACGCGTGCAAGTCGCCATCTTACAGGGCGCAAGAAAACCTTTCAGAACTCTCGGATCTCTTCACGTACTGGCCTGGTTACGCCTTCGGGTCAGGTCAACCATCGATGTACCACAGGTCAGGGAAGAGGAGAAAGTCGAAGTCGTCGTCATCCTCCGGCCCCAGGAGTGGGGCAGCATGCCTTCGACCTTGTCAAGTACTCAATCTGTTACGTGGTCACAACCTCCTCTGAGACGTTGCACCTCGATGGATCACACGTTCGAAACGAGGTGGAGGAAGTTCCAGTCAAAGTCGTTGTCGACGCCCTACGGTTCCACGCGAGACACTCGCCGTCGTCGTCCAGTACGTCATCAAACTTTCCGGGACTCTTCGAGCTTCTCACGACGCGGCTACACGAAGCCAATCAATATGAGGGTCAGTACAAAACCGCCAGACACGCGAAACAACCAGCCGCCGTTGCCCGGACATTTCGTCGTGGTGAGCTTTCCGACGAGTCCAGGCAGAACACCAGGCGACATGTGCGTTGTCCAGCCGCTATCATCATGGGACCCCTCTGAGCCTGGGGACACCTGGAAAAGCTCGACGGGCGCGTCCAAAGTCTTCCTTGGCTATGAAGAGGTCGCCTCTGGACAGAAGTCAGAGCCTTAGACTCTCACCATTTCCGGCGACGTCGTCGAGAAGGCTCCAGCGCCTCTGGTTCGAGAGGAAGATTCTTGATACTGCAGTGAGCGTCCTGGAAAGGAGGACCTGCTGGTTCTCCATCTCAGGTTCACCCAGCGAGGTGGAGATTGTGTGTCTACCTACTTTTCGCACTGGCAGCCACGATTGGATTGGATAAACTTTTATTTGGTCCTCCAAAACACAGATCACTGTGTTGCGGGCAGCTCCCACGTGGGGACTGAGATGCCAAGCCCCTCAGCCGCCTCGCGGGCTTGGTGGACAGCCCAGAGCTGATCTGCCAAGGACGAGCTGCGGATTGCCGCCTCCCATCTGGCAGAGGTGATGTGCGATAAATGAGCGAATTTGGTGCACTGCCAGAGCATGTGTTCTAATGAAGCTATTTCCCCACAATGTGGACAAAGATTACTTGGGTATAGGTCAGGGTACATGATGTGTAACATTTTTAAAGTAGGGTACATCCGCGTTTGCAAAAGCCTTAATGTAAGTGCTTGGGGCCGGGTTAGATTTTTGTGAGGTGGAGGGAAAATCCTTCTAGACAGGTAGAAATGTTTAGTGAGCTCGTTATATGTTGTAAGAATTTCCCGGTTATCCCCTTCACCGGTAGAACGCATCCCCGGGGAGGCGCGGTTGGAGAGTTCTCGCGCCGCCTCGTGTGCTGCTTCGTTGAGATTGGGAGGGGAATCGTTGATTTGTCCAAGGTGAGCTGGGAACCAACTCAAAAGATGATGTGTTATGTTCTTGCCTTGCAGTATTTTCAGCGTTTGTTCACAGACCGTCCCCTTGGCGAACGCCCGTAGTGCTGCCATGGAATCACTGTAGACGACTTCAATGTTATCCATCTTGAGTGCTAAGGCGATGGCCACTTGTTCCGCAATGATTGGGTCTTTCGTCCTGACCGTCGCTGAGTTGACGACATGGCCAGCCCCATCGACTACCACTGCCACAAACGCTTTCCCATTGGCGTAGGAAGCCGCGTCAACAAATACGACCCCGGCAGCCACGATGACTACGAAGAAATCATGATTTTTTCGTGCCCTCTACCAAGGACTTGAGGACGAATGCAGCGTACGCGGCTGGAGCAACGTCCCGTTGGCCGCGTCGTTATCTCTTGCGCTCTCTGGCGATGGTCACATACACCAGTTATCAGAGTCACCACGTGCTGAGGGAATGGAACTCGTAGGATGTTACAATGCCCTTCGGTCACAGCAAATTGACAGTTGGTTTTATTTGTTTTCTGATTTCTCGCATTCGCTAAATAAATATGTTACTATGTCGATATTGTCGTCGTCTTTCGTAGATGCATATCGTGCGGCCACCTGTGTTGTGAGAGATCTTTGGTCTGGAATGACCTGGATTTGGATGAAGCTCTTAACCACTTAGCTAAGCCTTCTCAATTGGCAGCATCGCTTTGTCTTCCGAAGGACACTTCAGCCATCCCGCAAGAAAGCGGCCGTGCGAATAATATTGGCCATATAAAACTATCCTACAATGCCTACTGTTAATGTGATTACGAACTGCCCACTACGTTGAAATTTTTGCTTTTGCGTATGTGCGAACTATTATTTGCGCGTTCATAAGAGAACACGCGAACCTATGCAGCTGCTCACTTTGTTCACAATTTTGCGGACGATGTTACTAAGTTCGCCTGAGAGTTCTGTAACAGGCGGGCCATCGGAACGACCGCTCTTTGTGCAATTCTCATGTCGGGACGCCTGGCGTGATTCCACAGGCAATATTCTGACAAGCAATATCACATTCGTTAAGGAGGCTTCACCCCCTAATTCTTATAGCATTTTCCCCCTCCCCCCAAGCAGTTTCTAGCAATGGAGTGGCTGTTTGGTAGGACACATTCTTACCACGCAGATGGCCTGGGGTCCACTCATACCGAAAAAAGAATATTCTTTTTCTATTTTCATCTTTCTAGATTTTCCGCACGCGAACAACGGTTATTTCTTGTTCGCAACCATTGACGCTGGCGCTGACACCGGACAACCTGCCAAACGATGCTGCCGCGTTACAACAACAACAAAAAAACGCAGGGTATTTCAGCCATTTTGCGCATACAAGATCGCAGTAAGAAGCACACATGTACGAGCTTAATGGCACTCGTCAGCGTGCACTCCTTCCTTCGTCCTGATTTCTCTTGCGCAGAGTGGCTCTAGGACGGATTAGTTCCAAATATAGACTGGCTAGCAGTTTTTATTCAGTGTAGCAAAGAGAAATGAAAGTACCGTTTCGTGTTGTCCCACTGCGGGACACTGGTGCACACCGAGAAGAACTTAAGAAAAAAAAATTTTTGAATCTACCTTGGCTCACACGTTCGAGTGTTTATAGCCACACGCTTGATTATGAGATGAAATGATTGAAAAAGGATAATTGAAGTGATACTGGACATGAAAATATGTGTAAGGCGTGAAAACGTCGACGTTTAAAAGAAGACTTGATTTCCGTACCCAGGAAATTTTTTAGGTGGGGGGAGGGGCGTTTACTTGTAGAATGGCTAGCAACTGGTGGTCGTTGTGAAGATGTCCAAGTACCTAACTAACAACAAAAAAGATAAAGCATGAAAAAACTTCGGGGGATGTCAGAACCACCTCAACTATCTCCCAATTACTCATCCGCTGACAAACACAATGGCTTTTTAGTGGCTAATGATGATTTGGTGTTCACCCGTGTATCTATATATATATATATATATATATATGTATACATCTGTAACGACATTGCCTTGCTCTCAGCATCCAATCGACATCGTCGTCATTTTTTAAATAAAGAGTTGCGGGCTCCCTTCAATTTGAATTCGACTCGATGTGAGTATTCGAAGATGCATGGCGAGGCTTCGATAGGCAGCTAGCATTCCTAACGCTTTCCGCGTTCACAGTAATACAAATATTGCGATTTGACGTCGGATACGAAGACGCAGTTGGGGATCACTCGCTGGATTCCGTGCCGACCGGTTGTGCCCTCGCGATCTCCGACGACAGCGCAGCTCTGGCCGGCTACGTTGGTCCTACGCCACCTCCTGCCGCCGGTCCCCTACGAAGACGACAGCACAGCTTTGGCCGCTTGGATTAGCTCTACGCCATCTCCTGTCGCCGACAAGAGCTTTCGCAAGTGGTGCCCCATCCTCAGACTCCTGTGACCGTGTTTCATCTTTCCTATCTCTTCTGTCGTCGCCCGCCATCCTTGCATATATATATATATATATCTCTTTACCTTTATTCCTATCCTTTTTATCCCTCCTTACCCTATCCCTCGTGAGCTACTGTTGAGGTGTCGCACTCTAATGCAGACAGTTAGGGGGCTTACTTTTCTCTTCTTTTCTCTTCAAGAATCACATAAACCTTTGGGACGCTTGAGGACCTTGCTGGCTTGAAAAATTGGTCGCGCGTTACCATTGGTCAACTCATTTCAGCGGCGCAGCCAATCTCACTCTTGTTCTCTACTCCTTTCCGTGCCAATGGCTCCGCCACTTCCATAGCTCCGACGTTAAAAGAACACCAAAGAGGAACAATAACTTGGTTTAGATTTACAAACGGCTCACTGAGAACTCTAATGTCATATATTTCACTATCACAAGTTTATCATTATCTGAGAAAATCAAGGTTGAAGTTTTAAATGCTACTTATTTAAGCCACCACTACAGCTGAGCAACCTGGAACGTGCCAGTATTCTTCGACGAAGAAAACAACATTCGTGGTTATCGGCACATAATGGTGCCCCCCCCCGACTTAGAAATGTGCATCGCAAAATTTCGATGCTGAATTCCTCTTCTCAATATCTCATTATACAAGCCTGGTCAGGTGACATCTCCCCTTTGTTTTTACTGTCCCGAACCAGAAAACATCGATCATTTTTTACCTATTTGCTGACGTTTCACAAGCCCCATGAAGAAACATTTGGAAACTATATAAGAAAACTAAACATTACCCCTAATTCTGAATATATCTTTCCGCTTGGGGCCTCTTCTTTAGGCATCATGATTGTCTGCGTAGCAGTTTGTGAATTTCTCAGAGACACAAGAAAGTTTGCTTTCTAAGTTTTCTTCTTTTTTTCACTAATGAAGTTCTCTTTGGAATTTCCATCCATTTATTCATTTTGGTAGTTATTTAGCTGCTTAACTGGTAAGTCAACTTATCATTAAGAGCACTTATATTTCCTAGATGTTTGAATATATTTATTTCTTCATCAAAACTTGAAATTTGGTTTTTCCCATTACAATAACCACCGGTTTAATGGCCAATGCCCCGTAGTGGGTACGAGCCAAGACACACAAGAACACGCAATCAAGCTGCGAAAGGGTGCGTGCATGCTCTGGTGCTCCTTGAGCCGGCTCAGGCCCGGCTGCCATTCGCTACCCGAATCTTCCGAAGCACGGTAGAACTAGAGCTCCGCGTCCTGGTGCTCGTGGCCATATTGTTCCGCGACGCCCGCATTCGGAATCTGGCTGCCAGTACCGAACCCTTCAAAGCCCTCGCCTGCGCTCCATCGAAGTGCCAACCTTCAAGACCGAGACATGCCAGCCGTCACTGCTGCAACGTGTCGTAAGGCGAGGAAGAACAGGAAGAAGTCCCAGTCGAAGCCTTCGTTTTCGGGTTGCGTCGGGACCAGCCGAGGTTCCGACACTTCCCTGCCGGCGTCATTATGGTTCAGCTCGCAAGCAAACCTTCCAGAACTCTTCGCCCCTCTCGCAATGCAATGGGAAGCTGATCAAGGTAAACGACAGCGCAATGAGTCTGAAGACGGATCCAAGCGATCGGTGTCCCGGCGTCGACATGACCTTCCGACAACGGCAACGACTTCGGGGGGAACAACGAAGGCCAAGCGCGATACGCGGCTGCACCACAGTCATCGGGCACCACCATCATGCTTTCAGACAAGGAAGTGTTCTTGGCTGTCACTCTCGAAGCCGTCGCTGGACGAGGGACGCACTTTTGGTAAACGGGAGCTAGATCCGAAGGATGTCGCTGATTCCACCGTGGTCGTCGTGCGGAGAAGGCGCGAAAAGTTCCCCTTCGGAAGGAAACCTGGACAAAAGCTGTCCTTCAACTGCTGCGTGCCTGGTCCTCCTTGTGTCCGACCATCAGCGAGGCCTTGGTGATGACCTAAGGTGCGCGGAAGACGAGGACGACGACGACGACGAATACGAAGGCAGCTGCTCACCGGTTGTCGAGAGCGCAGACGTGCAGGTTGTCTATGACAGGGTTCGGCGACCGCGCACGGCTAGTTCGTGGTGGCTGTCCCATGGTGAGGCTGCTGGCGCAGGCTGCGGTATCTGGCGGCTTTCGCACACTTCGGGCGTGCACGACGAAGCTAAGCTACGGCTTTGTCGGGGAAAGAGCGCGTCGGACTTGACATTTTTATATAGATTTTGTTCCGTAACTGAATAAACTTGGCGTTATATGGCTTTGGTTGCATGTACAATACCTTGATGCCGGCAAAACGGCACCTGCTGCATCTATGCAGCGTTTGAGCTGTGATTAACACGTAGTTCCGTACAGTAATGTTGCGTGTCGAGAATCGGTTCACATTGAGCCACATTCAGAATTAACATTCGTAATACATTCGGTAATGTTATGTAGTACCTGTGGTTACATCTTCTGGCATGCTAGTTGGTACTAAATTCATTGGTATAGCAGGGCAAAACACGACAAAAAGACGCAGTAGAGAGCTCTCCCGTGACACCGTTCTGCGTCCAGTTCGTTAATACGTCTGGGATGCAATGGGGATGAACGTATTTGTTTTCCTTTATAGTGGTCGCTTGGCGGCTGACACGTTTCACTGCGATAATCTTGAGTCTGTGCTGTTGATTCCCGGTCACGTGAAAGAGAAGAGCAAAACTTAATTTGTTCTTTTGTATTTCTGCTCGCTTTCTGTCTGTCTGTATGTTTTTTAGATGCGGAGCATCTAATACTCGAGGCTTGTAGTGCGGCGCCGTCCGCAAGCTTCCTCCTCCTTCTTCCACCATCTGTGCATCCCTTCCTCCTCTACACACCGCGCGCGCTTCACTCCTCCACCATCTGTGCAGCCTTCCTCCTCTACACACCGCGTGCGCTTCTCCTCTTCACGAACATTCGCTAGCTGTATAATGTAGCGCGCATGCGCCGTCACGCTTCGAGAACATCGGCAGCTGACGCGCGCGCATGCGCCGTCGCGCTTCGAGAACATCGGCAGCTGACGCGCGCGCATGCGCCGTTGCGCTTCTCCCCCTTCTCGAACATTCGACAGCTGACAGTGCGTGCGCCGCCGCGCTGTATATATACTCAAGGTCGGCGCTCGCTCGCTCAGTTGCCGCTCGTCGGTTGGTTTGTACGGCGTGTCGACGTCCAAGGTCGCGGTGAAATGAATTCCAAGGAATCCACAAACACAATGATCGACGTCCATTCGACCAGCGCCGCCCTTTCGCATACGTGTGTACGTGTTCACTCATTTAACACCCCCTCCTACAACCACGTTAACCAATTTAGCCATCGACCCAAGTAAGTCGCAATTTAACACCCCATTTCACAACCACGTTAACCAATTTAGCCATCGACCCAAGTAAGTCGCACTTTAACACCCCGTTAACCAATTATATGCTCCGCATCCTCCTCAGTGTTCCCCCGAGGGAAGCTGCGGGCAATTTTTTTCCTTTTTGCGTTAGTTGTATTCAATATAAATTCATTCTTAAACATAGTTGTAATGCTCACAGAAAAAAAGTACTCAACGTTTTCTTGGCCAATCCCTTGGAGTGGGCATGTGCCAAGAAGGAATAAAGAAAAATTGCTGGAGTAAAAGCTCCAGCAATGCCTTGCCAGAAGAAGCGAAGCCACGTTTTGCCATTGCCAAGATGGCGGAAACATGCTGTTTTCTAATAGTGCCCACTAAAAAATCAAGTAAGTTTGATATCTTATGTAGATGCTATGTTAGTTCTTTATTAAATGATAGTTGTTCCCGACTAAGTAACACGCAGAAACTAGTATGGATGTCTGACTCTTCAAAGAACTTTGCCTCTAATTAGAGGCTCGCTAATGAAAACTAGTAGCACTAAGACGCACTTGGAGTTCTATGTGGTCCGAAAAAGTTCTCACAAGAAACTCGTTGGGCATGCGAGGGAAACGCTTCGTTTATCCCGCACTACAGAAAATACGGCTCCTTGTGAGGAATTACCTTGATCCGCAGCTGGAAACGCACGGCGAAAAGGCCTTCCTTTGACGATGGCACACACATTTCTTGAAGTTAAGAGAAGGACAGCTGAGGTTTCCAGTTGTCCCGTATTAGCCACGTGCCTACTCTAGTACGGATGTATAAGTGTTATGCCGTAAATTGTGAATAACTTCATTAATTTTAATTTTCCTTTGACTTGTAATATATGGATATCCAGTGATCAATTAGATTTTTGTGCTCATTTGTAAGATGTATACACTGTGATTACTTGTCATCGATGTTTCCAATGTGTACGTACAAGTTAAGTGCACAATAAACCTTCTTTTTATTAATCGCTGAACGGTGATAACTCATCATGCCCCTAGTAAGATGGCAGCCACAGCCACCCTCTTGCCAGATGAACGGCTTCACTTCTGCGCAATCATGTCCTCCTTGGTATGTGCCATATAATAAAGGAAACAAAAAAGCAACTAACATATCTGTGCAAATGACTGCGTTTTTGCTAAAACAGGGCAACGGCGTGTGATAGGGCCTCTATCCGTGAACAGATGGTGCGAGCCAGTGGTCTCGTGATATTCCAGAAAAACCCGCGCACATAGATTTAGTTGCACGTTAAAGAACTTCGGGAGGGTAAAATTCATCCGCGTTAGAAGGCACGTCAGCACATGAAAACATTCGAGGACACTTAAGCTCCGCCTTTGAGAGTTGAACGCCAACATTCCTATCCTATCCCTACAGTATCATGCTTCAGCCGCTTAGTGCGCATTTCTTATTGTATGATGTTACTCAAAAAGAGTTCGAACACAATTACATAATCGGTGAAATTGAAAATGGCTAGCGCCAGACAAGCTTTATGACTGCATTTTCTGAAATGAGTATCGCGCTTCAAACCACCTTGGCCGCGCTGATGTGCCCGCGAAGGGGCTGCCCAGCTTGGCAGTCCCAACGTAAGACTAGTCGGATAGCGTGAGGTCCCCCCTTTGTCTTCTCTAGACCCCAATAAAGTAATCGTCGTAGTCGTCGTCGTCGTCGTCATCATCATCATGAGTAATTATGCGCGCGAAATCTTTTCGAACTTGTTATGCACCCCACTATGTGGTATTCATAGAATACGCGCAGTAACATGTGTTCCCGGAGTGGGTATGAGCCATGCATATATGGAAGCCATCATCATCATCATGTTCCGAAATCCGATGGTAATGTACTCTGGTATCGCGCAATATTACTCCAATAATACATGTTGTATTTCGAAGCCTTTATACTAAACGCGTGTGTTTCTAAAGCTAGAACGTTGTTCTCACTGCATTTCCAAGCAGACAAACTTGTTTTGAGTTTATCTCCAAACAAATGCGTGTATTTGTGGTAGGAGCCACTCACTCTTGCCACCGCAAACAGCCCGGGCTTCGATACTCACTGGGACACGGAATTTTTAAACATTACTTATATTTACATCTCTCTAATTTTTGGTCAAGGACAAAACGATGTTTTTTCGCTCACAATCCACGACGCCCACGCCGACAGCAAGCACTTAAACAGAATTCGTACTGGCTCTAAATAGTCTCAAATGTTTTAGAAAAGTAAATCAATAAATAGAATAAAAAGTTACCGCATTTAGCGATAAGTGGCACAAGGCTTGGTCACACCAGCGCTGCTGGGCACCTGGCTGCTCCTGGCTTGGCTAGGCTTTTATCACCCTAACTTCAATTCCGGCTACTAATTACATCTTGAGTGATTTCAAAAGGGCGCTCGCGAACTTTGTAATGGGTTGTGTTGAGTAGATCGCGGCTGGCAACATCGAAAATAAGAGACGAAGCAACGAGATACAACGTGTACGGGCGCCCTCTCACACGGGGAATGCAGGTGAGGAGGTGGTCAGCCGCGTATCCCGAGGTTTATTTAACAAATAGGTTGACTACTGAACACCGCTTTTTTCGCCGGATGGGGTCACCTGACACAATGAAAGCTTATTATTGCGCAGAGAATCGCAAGACATACGCTGTCCTGTGTACATAATTTGCCTGGGAACAGGCAACGATCTGGAGGCGAATCCAAACAAATTCTTTTCCCAGCCGCCATCGCCCGTCTAAAGTTTACCCTGAAGATAGCCGACCAAAGAGCCGACATTTCGGCTCGTCGTCAACGTAATATCATCTTCAGGAAGAAGTGATTAATTGAGCCGGAACGGTCGTGGTAAGTTTTTTTCCGACTACCCGGATGCCCTGAAGCACAGGCAAGATGAATTCAGTGACCACATTGTGGCGTTGATAAAGCTGACGAACGCGAAATAACGAAGTGTCGGCAAGGTATTGGAGTGATAAGAATCCTTTGCACGCATCTTCCAGAAGAACAGCAGCGAGCTGCTCCTATACACCTTTTCACAGGAAGGAAAAAACACCACCATGATGAGCTGTGCGCGGGAGTACAAAGGCTCAGGGCGCAGCGTTGTCAGTGCATTTTCGAGGGGACGCACCAATTTGCACAGCCCAAGGAAGGCTATGGCGGCGCCCAGGAGGCGCTTATGAAAAGGTGAATAAAGCGTCCGAAACAGAGCAAGAAAGAACTTGCTGCCACTTGTCGACGAAGAAGAGAAAGCCGATCGTGGTTATCGGCACTGACCACGAGCGCGCGTGCGTGGGTGCCCTCGTGCTCCATGTGCCGGCACGGGCCCGGCAGCCATTCGCTACCCGAATCTTGCGATGTGCGGTTGTGCTCGAGCTTCGCGTCCTGTTGGTCGCGGCTAAATCATACTACAACGCCCACTTTCCCAATGTGGCTGCCAGTACCAAACCCACCAAAGCCTTCGCCTGCATTTCATCGAAGTCTCAACCTCCAGGACCGAGACATGCCAGCCGTCACTGCTGCAACGAGTCGCAAGGCGAGGGAAAAGGTGACGAGGTCCGAGTCGAAGTCTTCGTTGTCGGGTTGCGTCATTACCAGCCAAGGTTCCGACAGTTCACCACCGGTGTCATCACCGTGCAGCAAGGGAGCAAACCCTCCAGAACTCTTCGGCCTTCTTTTCGCGATGCAACGGGAAGCTGATCAAGGTAAACGACAGCGCGACGATCCTGCAGACAGTACCAACCCTTGGGTGCTCGGCGTCGCGGTGGACCTCCGACGATGACGACATCGGGGAAAACGGTGGGTGACCAACGCGATGAACAGCTGCACCACCGTCATCGGACAGCAGCGTTTTGCCTTTGGGCAAGAAGTGTTCGGGCCAGACACTCTCGAAGTCGTCGCTGGAAGGGGGATGCCCTTATGCTGAAAGGGCGCTGAAGCAGAAGGCTGCCGCTGATCCCATACCGTAATCGTCGCGCCGTGAAAGTGTGAAAAGTTTTCCTTCGGAAGGAAGCTTGCCTGAAGACTGGTCACGTGCTGAAAGACCTGCGTGCCTGGTCCATCTCGTGTCCGGCTCGAGCTTGAAAGAGCAGTGGAATTCTCGATGCACCGTCGAAGAGGACTTGGGGATTGATTATGGTGCGGGAAAGACGACGACGACGACAAAGATGGAGGAAGTGGCATTGCCTCGTCAAAAACACAGACGTCCACGTCACCTACGACAGCTTTCAGTGACACAGGTGGGTCAGTTCAGTGTGGCTTTCCGTTGGTCGACTGGCTGCTGTGGTCCTCTTCATTTAGTGGCCTTTTTCGGCGACTTCGGCATGGTTGACGAGGCCAAGCACGTCTGTGTAGGGGCCACTGAGCGTCTGACCGGACATTGTTGTGTATATATTTCGTTCCGTAACCTATTAAACTTAGCGTAGTTTCTCTATCGTTGCGTACTATTGTCTGAGGCCAGCAAAATGGGAGCCTCTCGGTCTATCACATAGTGGCTGAGTGGCCTTCAACATATAGTAATACAGAGTAATGTTGCAAATAACATTCATTTGACATTCTGTAAAATCAGAATTCATACTGGAATTCGGAATTTACATTGAAAACATTTGAAGATCCCAAATACTCTGGGAAATCGGTGTTATGCGAAGCATGCGTGGGGAAAGTGACTGTGTTATATTTTTTTACGGGCGAAGCTCCAAATGGCGTAGGTTTGTCCATCCCTTGTATGTATGTGTGTGATTTCTTATAGTTTCAGCTTTTCCAACTGCCCACTACTTCGTTCTTGCGAACATCCCACTACACCCGATCACTAATCCACCACTTCACTGATTTTTATAAAGCAATACCTGTATAGAAGTAGCCAATATTAAATGCAAAATGGTCATGTACTTGTATATTAGGTGCGCGTTATATAACCATATATTCTGCCATTGGGTCGATGCCTTGGCTGTGTTACAATACTCACGGTAGACGGCTAAATGGACAGCGGCCATCTTATGTCCTCCTCCATTTCTCACGTAGCCGGCAAAATAGACAGCTCCGAGAAGACCACATCGTAGACAAATACGATGCAGGCTACTTTGCTGTCTAAACAAAATGGCGGCTCTTCGAATCGCTCAGATAGATCGGATATCGCCGGAATGGTCGTCTGCACACAAGCTGACGCTTTTCCAGATGCTCAATGTGAGTAACGTTTATTTGTTTTTGATTTCAACATGAAATAAGCCAGAAACTACAACCATTACGTTTGTTTAGTATACCTTTTTTTGTCGAAGCAAGGTGGCGCATTGTCACGTAAAAGCAGTCTAAATGTGTTTCATTTCTCAGAAAGCGTGGGCTCGATGCTGTCTTCTAAGCTGTGTTCGTTGACTGTCTACGTGCTGTCTAAGAATAGGAACACAACCTTTGTTTGTACGTGACCACCTATAGGTCAACCTTTGCAAACTGCCCACTACTTCGTCCTTGCAAACATTCCACTACGCCTAATCACCGATCCACCACTTCATTGACCATAAAGCTGTTATAATGATGAGGCAACTGAAGTGGCGTATAGTAGCTACCACTTAGGAGTAATAAATTTTTTGTATAAAGTGTTTGTCACGTCTTTGATGATGTAGTGGGTGATATTCGCGGTTGATCCACGATTTAGCGATGAAACCCTCCAGAGCTTCGCCCCACTCATCACCATTCACTCCGTGGATATGCTGTGATTTTTTTTATTAAGCCACACGTTACGAAATGCTGCTAAAGTATGTACAAATATTCGCGGACATATTTTAAGTCACATGCTTACTGTTGCGTAACGATACTAACAGCAGCATCTGTATTAGAAACAACAGATGCAATGGCCGATATGTATAGCGCTTCTGCCAACGAAGAAGGAGTTCCTTGACAATCCTAGATGGCTTGGCAATGCTGGACAACTTAACCACGCGCCGTGCATGCATTGGCGTAATAACGGCGATATACTTACACATACCATTTACCTTGGTCAAATTATATGAGTCGCGAGCTCACTTGGAAGGAAAAGTGGCAAAAACGGGCATCAACGCCCGCCGACATTTGAAGCACGCCTAAGTGAGAAGGGGAAAAAATAACCAAAACTGAAAACTCAGCGTAACTAGTTGTAATAGTCGTAACTTTATATATGTCACAGTTAACTATAAATTTAACCAGGTGTCAGAGAAACCACCAAGTAAAATTTTGACTGCCTCAATTTTCGGTAAAGCATCGTAAATAAGGCGGCGATCTACGTACATTACGTAGATCCCCCCCTACGTACATCAGCCATAGTACACCCTTTGGTGATTCGCAAAATCAATAATTATGTCGTAGTAGGCACTTAACAATTGTGCTTGAGACTTGCATATAATGATACTTTCAAACGGTCCATATTACGCGCACAATAATTTGTTATTTAAGGGCACAGTTAAGGCATGCACCGAGAATTCAAACAAGCCGGCATGTTCGAAGGCGATGGGCGCGAAACCCAAATTAGGCTTTCGCGATCTGCTTTTGCAAGTGAAACTGAAGAGGGCTCCAAATTTTTAGCTGCCTTACTAATATACTGTTCACCTACTAAAGATCTCACCGGCATTACTAATCATATTCAGATGCGTTGGTGTACCTGTTGCCTTGCTCACTCGACACCGGATTCAAACCAGCGACCACTCGCTCCGCAGCGCTCTGCGTCAGACAACTGAACCACGCGCCACGCGTGCGTTCGGAGTAATAACGACGAGCTATTTATTTATACCAATTACCGCTGGTGGTACGTAGATGTCGGGGGAGGTTGAGCGTATTTTCAATTACGCAACCTCCCATACTTCTTTAGGAGTTCGCTCGTCAAGAGCCTTATGCTCGCGCCTTGTCAGGCGGCGGCGGACGGATAAGGCACTCTAATACTCAAGTTCTCAGGTGATTTGTGTATACAACGCTTTTTTTGGAGACTCGAGCAATTTTACTGCGCAGCGTGGCACATTCCGAGTATATTGAAAAAGAAATTTAATGGAAATTAAGTCAAGGTGGCTGTATAACGGTGAGGGATAAGCGATTCATTACCCATCCTTTATGTCCGGGCTTTCTGCGGGTGTGCTGAATTTCAGGCTGAACGCGGCATTGTGCGTTTCACCATCCAGAGCTCACTCAGTCTGTCTCTTGCTCCCTGGTTCATCTTCCTGTTCTTTGATATTCACCAAGTCTGGGTGTTTCCACAGATTCCTTGTTCTATGGCCATGAAAGAAGAACGTTTCAATACACTATATCGTTATAAAGTGATTTTCGCAGACAGGTATGGAAATATGAACGTTCTTCCAACGATCTTTCATAAATTGGTACAAGAATTCTGCAACCTACACTGCTTCTTTGTTTAGAAATTTTTTTTACATACGTGACCTACATCACTCAGCTCCTTGTGCGCTGTATTGACCGTAACGGGTCACGGCACTTTGTCAGGCATCAGGTTGCCTTTGTACCAACCCTCCCCTTTCTACGTGTGATCGATGCGCAATACACTGTGCTGCGTAGCTGTTTAATTGAGTGAACGTGACCGCTAAATAACGCGAATCAATGAACTGCGTGCAAGATGTTGGATTGGTTACAATCTTTTGGCGCGCATCAGCCGAAATAACAGAAGCAAGCTGCTCTTTGAGGGCATCCAGAACGGACCAACTAAGAACACGACGCTGTTTCTCGACAACGAAGAACAAGCTGTTCGCGATCATCGGCAGCTGTAGAAGGAGACAATGAGAGACCTGTAGGGACCTGTAGAAGAAGACAAGGGCCACCACGTAGCTTTCGATCAGCGACTGACGTTTGCCTGCTCTGAGGGTTTGGCCAAGGATATAGTAGTTGTGATTTATTTTGTTTATTATTTTTTCATAAGCATTTCTCTAGTGTCCTAATTGATCAGCATGTCTATTTTCAGATTGTACGAGCAGACAGATGCCGTTTTCCTCACCTCGACCAGAGGCTTTCCAATAGTCTGCTTCTCTTCCTTCGCAATTGCCAGTCGACTTGTTTTTACGCAATGGCAACTCATCCGTTCCTGTAGCATTAGTCCCAAGCAACGATAGTATCATATGGATGAAGAATCTAAAAATGGTTCAGACGGAGCAGAGAGCCGCTACAACTCTCTACCAAAGCATCACAGAGGTCAGGCAGTTCAGCAAGGGTGGCATTCTCTGCTTCTCGTCTGACCAGCTCTGTGTTCGAGACCTACTAAAATGCTCGGTGTTCGCTACCAACCCGGTGAGCACATTCACTCCACCTCACCTTGTCAAAGGCCTCGTTCGGAGCGTCGATGTCAACTTGACTCCAACTGAGATATTAGATATGTTTCAGAAGCAAGTGTGATAGCGATCTATAGATGTAGTCGAGTTGTGGACAAGAACAAGGTCCGAACGGAGTCCGTGGTTGCTACATTTGTCGGGTCGAATCGCCCAACCGAAATCAAAGCATGGCCTTTATATACACTGTGGAGCCACTATCACCTCGTCCCCTACAGTGTAATAAGTTTTGGCGTTATGGGCACACAGTGAAAGGATGCGGGTCAATACCTAAATGCAGAATTTCTAGTGAGATGTACAACCCAAACGACTATAAAATTAATGAAGAAAAGAGCTGTCTTTTCCATGAAGAACACTGTGCTGATAACCAAAATTACTCAGGCAAGGCACGTGAAATCTGAATTCTTGAGACTGTAGACAGAAGGCGATGCTCCCGAAAAGATGTCATTGCTGAAATTCAGGCCAGAACTCAAGGGTACGCAGGAGCAGCTGCCAGCCATAACATAGCAATGGAAGCATCCTTATCCCAATCAATTGCGGACATGATCGACAAGGCTGTGGATAAGGCTTTGGAACGCCTTGCTACCACCCTGTGTGAGCCACTGTCGCACATTGTAAATAACCAAATCGCACAAGTCTATGAAGGACAGATAGATATAAGTATGGCTGTAGAAAATGCTGAGTCTGCACACCCGACAAGTGAGGCAGAATCTGAGATAACTCCACCGGATGCACAGTCTGCAGAGCCCTCAGGAGAAGCCATTCAGAGGCAAAGCGAGGGTGCACAGGACGCTTCTCAGGACACACAAGATATGGACATGGATCTCAAATGCCTAAAGCGTTTGAGATCCCCTGTATCGAAAAAAATCTGGCTCGCCGAAACCATGTAAAAAGCAAAAAATACCAGAAAGACAACCTTTCAAAAACTGATTTTTCTAAAAGAAAGTATTTCAGATAAAGTAGTTGCCGAAACCATTCTAACGAAATCAAAGGGTCGCTTAAAATTATACAATGGAATTGTCGATATCTACAATCAGCCATAACAGATCTTTTATACCTGTCTTCCCAATTCGATCCGGCTATTATTGCATTAAAAAAAACTTGGCTTCCCACGCTTCACTTATTTTACGCACCCAACTTCCAAACCTTTCGTCTAGACCGTCCATCCAAAGAAGGAGGCTCAGCTTTCTTTAAAAACAATAAAATTAGTTGAAAAGTCAAAAACTGATACAAATGTATGTCTTCTGAATGCGAAATTTTAGCGTTAGATAATACCTTGCCGATACTTGGATACTTGCCTTTCTCGCTAATAAACGTCTACTTTCCTTTAGGCGTTCAAGACACGAGATGGTTAGATATGGCTGCTAATTTAGGCTCTAATGAAAAAACTATAGTGGGTGACTTATATTCTCACCATACAAGCTGGGGTTTTTCAACAGATCAGTGTTGACAACGGTTGTGGGACTGGTCGGTAGACAACAACTTATTGTGCCTTAACGCTAGAACTCCCACGTTTATTCGAGGTCATTCACGCTCCGCCTTAGATTTAAGCTTTGTAAGCTCAGCCATTGCTAGTACATTGTGGACAGCCCTTGAGCCTCCAACAGTGACCACTTCTTAATAATGTTCGAGATCACTTGCCCAGTCAAACCATAATGCTTCCATGCCCGGACCTATATAAATTATGCGAAATTTCAACACGACCTAAAAACAGCTTTAGACTCTCCCTCTCAAGATGGAGATGACAGTAAAGCTATGAAATTAAGCGCAGTAATTAAAAAGACATACAAAAACGCTGAATTTTTCGTTCATTCGGCGAATAGAGTACCCTATAATAGCCCATGGTAGAATTCCAACTGTTCGCGAGATCACAGACGACGACAGGCAGCTTGGAAGAAGCTAATACATAATCAGTCCCCTAAGACCTGGTTAGATTATAAATTTCTTGCCGACATGGTGGCTCAAGCTAAAAAAAATATGATAAAAGACATTTAGATTTTCTCTCGAAACCTAAAAATAAGAAAGATTTATTTCAATATATGCAATCTCGCAAAATCCTGCCGTCTACAGTAAATACTGATTATGAAAAACTATCATTGGAAGAAACGAAGAACTCTTCAGAGTCGATTGGGAGAGGTCTAGAAATTAGATTTTCTGCGACTATGGCTTTCAACTGGCAAAAGTCAAGCATAAGCACTGACTTCGAAAACGTAACGCTATCTAAAGCATCAAAAGTAATTCGAGATCTGCCCTCGTCATATCTTGGTCCAGATGGAATCACAGTTCCCATGATTAAAACTTTTATTCAAGCTATCCCCCGGCGACGTTCTCAATCTTATAAACTACTCTTTAAAGAATGCCTGGATACCGTATCACTGGAAAATAGCTAAGTTAATACCATTAATAAATAAACAAGGATTATGTTTTACCAAGGAAGATACCAGACCCATCTCGCTAACTTCTAACATGGTTAAACTCATAGAGAGGGTCCTAAATGGCCGTATAAACTCTTGGACGACGAATAAGTTCATATTAAAGCCAAACCAAATTGGTTTGCGCAGTGAATGCTCAATTTGGTGCGCCCATGCGGATTTAGAGAGTCGAATACAGCTTGCTCGTAAAAGGAAACAGTACGCCGCATTAGTAACTCTCGACATAGCTAAAGCGTTCGACAGTTTCGAGCACTCTATTCTACTGAACACCTTGCAGAACCTAAAGTTTCCTCATTATATTACTGAGTAAATAGCAGAATTCCTAAAATCAAGGGAATTGTATTGCGTGAAGGATGGCTGTTGTTAGCATAAGTTCAAACAGAAACGTGGTGTTCCCCAAGGGGCCGTCCTATCTCCAACATTATTCAATACACTGATGAGCTCTATTCCAATTGTTCAGGATGTCAGTGTCTACATTTATGCAGATGATATCGCGTTCTTCGCTGCAGAGAGCGACATTTACTCACTACATCGAAAATTGCAAAGATATATTATTAGTCTAGAAATTTGGTTGCAATCCATTTCATTGTCATTCAACATCAGTAAAAGTGCGCTCTTGGTGTTTCCTATAGCAGATACAGTTTCAATTTCCTTATTATATAATCGCGAATCTATTCCACAAGTAGATATAGTCAAGTACTTAGGAATAATTTATAATGAAAAGCCAAATTGGAGCCCACACATAGAATATATAACAGCAAAGGCACAACGGGCGTTAGGCTTATTACGCAGGTTAAGCAACAGAACATACGGGCTGGGCAGACACACGATGTTAATGATATATAAAATGTATGTGCGACAAATATTGGAACTTGGGTGTGTATTATTTCCGGGAGCCGCTGCTTATAAAACTAAACCGCTAGTAATGTTAGAGCGAGAAGCCCTGCGAATATGCCTGGGACTTCCCAGGTTCGTGGCGAATAATATGTTGTATCAAGAAGCGCGATTGCCAACACTCCTCTGTGTCGATTCCGCATTCTAACGGTTCAAACCTTCTTAAATATTTACAGTTTACCAGTGCGACGATCAGAGTACGCATTTATCAGCGACCCTGACTCTTTCTTTCTTGCAAATTGGCATCGATTTCATACCTTCAGATAGTTTTCGTTAAAGAGAAACTGGATTGCATAAATGTATACCTTAGCACGGTAATTGAAAATAATTCCTGAACCCTCAACTTCAGAATAGAGTTCGATGAAATCTTCTTTCCACAAGCCAAGTTGCAATCTCTCGAATTTTTTACCAATACATTAAAAGATTACTTGGTACATGCAGAAACAAAAAATGTAATAGCTACAGATGCTTCTGTCAACAATGAAAAGGCAGGCGTAGGAATGGCGTCTGGTTTCCTCGGCTGTTCTTTTTCAGTGAGGCTTCCAGATTTCACTCCTATATTTAAAGTCGAGCTAGTAACTATTATTTTAGCTCTTCGAAAAATTTCTTAGACCGAGACCAGTGCAATTATCCTAACAGACTCAGTTTCGATGTGTGCAGCTCTGACTACCTAAGAACAATCTCGTGCCCTAGCCGCGTTCCACACATTAGCAACGCCGCATTTAAAACTCCTGAAATCGGTGTGGGTCCCAGGTCACTGCGGATTACAATTATATGAACTGGCAGATGCTCTGGCACGAGCATCACTTGATGGACCAGTAATTTCAGTACTTCCCTAGTTAGAATACTTATCAGTAGTTGGATATAGGAAAGCCGCTATTGTTACAGATAGTTTAGAAATATCACACAGTAGACAGATTATCAGCACCTCAAATTTCAATGGAAAGCCCAGTGGAGTCCATCAAAACAACTTAAAATTATCATCTCCAGATTCCGGTGCCATGTCCCCCCATTAAATTTTTATTTACACAGAGCTGGTCTCACACTTTCCCCCCTTTGTTCGTTTTGCGAAGAATCAGAAACTATTGAACAATATTTTGGCTCATGTCGGAACTATGCAGTACTTAGGAAAACACTTCTAGATATTCCATTTGCGAAGCTATAGGTTTAAATTTACCCACAAAAAATGTTCTAAGTTTTGGTGCCTCTGTTTTGGGAAATTGCCACAGAGATGCATTCGATGCGGTGTGTAATTCATTCAAGACACTAAACGTTTTTCAACATAAAGTCCACGTTAACAGGTACTCAAAAGAAATCGGGTCGAAAAGTAATTTTCAAATCTGGATAAATCCGTGACATACCAAATTAATCAGGTTTGGCAAAACCAGCTGTCTGGTCGGCTCCTGAAATCAAGGTATACCTATTAGTGTCTACTTTCTTGTTGATTTTTTTTCACTATCTCATTTTTTTGGTTTCTTTCTTCTTTTTTTAGTATACTGTCTTTAATCTACAAATTTTTTATTCTTTTTTGTTGTAAGCAATAGTGCAGTTATGGTTTATATGAGACTATAAGTTCTATTGGCCAATACCCCAGAGTAGGTATGAGCCATGGATTCTAGGCTACAAACAAACAAACAAGCCCCACAGCGGCAATCCCGAAAGAAGAAAACCCCAATTTTGTCCGTACCTTCTACGTCGACCCACGCGGAGGATCAGAATGAAATGGACGTATGCCAAGATTTCAGGTGCCAGAAGCGCACTGGATCTCCTGTAAAATCTCCTTGCCCAAACACAAAACCTAAAAAGGGCAGCGAAAATGCCAGTGCACTTATTAAGGAGAGTATTTTAGAAGCTGCCATTGCTGAAGTGTTTCGCTCGTCAACATAGATACCTTGAATGTAGTACAGTGGAATTGTAGGTCTTTGATTTCTGCTTCTACTGACATACTTTGCTTAATTATTCAGTTATATCCGGATATAATGTTATTACAAGAAACCTGGCTTAACCTTGTTAGGAATTATCATTTAAATAATTTTAGAGCATTTCAGTTAGACCGTGCATCACTAGGAGGTGGTCTAATTATACTAGTCTCGAATAAATTTTGCTGCACAGCGAGCACAGCTTTTCAGCTTATGTACACAGATTGTGAAATTTTGGCAATAGACCTCTGTCTGCCAGGGCACCGTTCTTTTTCACTTATAAACGCATATTTTCCAACGGGTTTGCATGCTACTCAACAATTAGATACTGCCTTAGCTAATTGTAAGAATGATTTCCTTCTGACTGGTGATTTCAACTCACATCATGTTTCATGGGGATTTCGAACTGACCTTTCTGGTACTCTTCTGTGGGATTGGATAATTAATAAAAACCTTATCTGCCTAAATGATAGACAGCCTACATTTATTCGCGGACGGACACGATCCGTATTAGATCTCACGTTTTGCAGCCCAAGTGTTTCAATAAAGTCTTGGAAAACAATTGATTTCTCTTCAAACAGTGACCATCTTCCTGTATACTTTGAAATCTCCTGTGCTGTGAAATCTATTGAAAGGACAGAGAAAACATTGATCAATTACAAAACATTTAAAGACTGCTTGCGTTCCAACATTAGAGCAGTGTCCAGTCGTCAAAATGAAGACCTCGGTAAAAATGTCTGATCTGCTTTAAAAATCTCCAAGAACACTTCAGAATTTGTAATTGCTTCGTCGTCATCCAAAAGTGCCCAACCTAGTAGATGGTGAAATAATGACTGCACACGAGACTATAGAAGACGAAAAGCTGCATGCAAAAGACTTATATGAAATCAGAGTCCAAAAAATTGGAAGGATTATCAGTTCATTGCGGCAACATTTAAACGCACTATATCGCGAGCGAAAGAGGAATATGACCAAGAACATTTCGATTACCTGTATAAATCAAATAACAAACGTGCTTTATTCAATTTTTTTCGTGGTAGGAAGAACACCCCTGTACCAGGAAACGTTGACTCAGTAGCTCACACCTCACAGGAACTACACGAATCATTGAATCAATTGGCTGAACAAATAGAAAACAGGTTCTCAACGCATCTTCCTGATTCGGCTTACACAACAACCATCTATGACTACACAGAAATATCGACTTCCGAATTAAATCAGGCTATGGAAAGATTGCCAAATGCAGTATCAGGCCCCGATGGAATAACAAATACAATGCTAAAAATACTACACAGGGAATATCCGAATGATCTGTTAGGTCTTGTCAATTATTCTCTTAGAAGAGCATGGATCCCTTCTGAATGGAAGATTGCGAAAATTATGCCATTGCTTAAGAAACAGGGGGCAGGCTATAATTTAGACAACATACTACCGATAGCATTACCATCTAATGTAGTAAAAGTTATTCAAAGGGTACTTCATGGTCGTATAATAAGGTTTATTAACGAGAAACAACGGTTGAGTTCGTCCCAAATTAGCTTTAGATCTGGATATTCCATATGGCATGCACATGTAGATCTGGAAAGTCGTATTCATATTGCCCGTCACAAAAAGTAGTTCTCGGCTTTAGTAACATTAGTCATATGTAAAGCATACGATAGTGTAGAGTATTCTATCTTGACTAATCAGTTATGGAGTCATGGACTTCCACCTTATATAGTAGCATGGGTGACGTAATTTTTAAGTAGAAGAGAATTGTATTGTTATCAGGGTGGTTTCTCTTCCTGTAAGTACAAGCAAACCCGAGGTGTACCTCAGGGGTCAGTACTTTCCCCGGTATTATTCAACATATTGCTTAGTACCATCCCCGTTCGTCCAGATGTGAAAACCTATGTTTATGCCAATGACATTGCTTTCATTGCTATGGCACATGACTTCCACTGTCTCTACACTATCTTGCAAGCATATCTTAATGAAATAGAACATTGGCTGGATGGATTAACGTTGAACCTGAATACAGGTAAATGTGCTATTCTCGTTTTCCTATCAAAGATCCCGTGCACATATCTATTAATTACAAGCTTCAAGATATCCCACAAGTACAATCATTGAAATATCTTGGAGTTCTGTAAAATGAACATCTAAATTGGCGCCCTCACATTAAATACATCGCGACAAAAGCAGTACGCGCGATGGGCGTATTGCGGAGGTTGAGCAATTGTAGATCAGGTATGAGAAGGAAGGCACTTTTGATTATATAAAAAATGTATGTACGACCTGCGTTAGAGTTTGGCTGCGTTCTCTTTTCTGGTGCGCCAGCCTACAAACTTCGGCCACTCGTTCTATTGGAAAGAGAGGCTTTACGGCTCTGCTTAGGACTTACAAAGTATACTGCAAATGCAGTGTTATACCTTGAAGCACGAATACCAACCTTATTAGGTCGCTTTAACATTCTCACTGTGCAGACATTTTTACGACTATATGAAGCACCATTTAACCCTGAACAAATTATTTTTATTTCCAATCCTGACTTATTCTTCCGTGTGCATTGGCCCAGATTTCACAAACCACAAATATAATTCGTTCAATCCTTATTTGAGCCTCTAAATGTACAAGTTCGTGATCTGACTCCTTTAACTGAGCAACAAAATTCTCCAGAAATTGTTTACCATGATGTCTTCCCAACTCATGCTAAGCTATTACCTTTAAAATGGTTTATTGCAGGACCATTTAAGTACTCTGCCAACAAATGTCATTATAGAAACAGACGCATCTCAATCCCATGAAAAATCAGGCGTTGGAATGTATTGCCCTGTACTTGATTGGTCATTTTCACTTCGCTTACCGGATTTTGTTCCTGTCTTTCTGGCTGAATTCATGGCAATAATGTTAGCTTTGCGAAAGGTAAATATTTATTCCAATCGTAGCAGTCATAACTGATTCATTATCAGTGTGCTCTTCTCTGTCCGCATCTGGTCGCTCACCCATACTGAAACTTTTTAAATCATTGGTTCCCTGTCATCTCCGAAGTATTCATTTAATCTGGACACCAGAGCGCAAAGGTTTGTTGTTAAACAAAATAGCTTATTATCTTGCGAAGGCATCGCTTTCGACACCAATTATTCCTATTTTCCATCATACAGTATACATTACGGTGACGCGATTTCGCACACTTAAAATCAGGCAAAATTTATCAGACCCTCCACTGACGACTTCTCCAGAGTACAAACACTTTTTATTTCCCTGGCGCAGTGAACTGTCTAAATCAAAGATGATGGAAGTTGTCATCACGAAATTTCTTTGCCGCATTACCTCCCTCAATTTTTACTTGCATAAATCAGGTATATTGAATTCCCCTATATGCATTTACTGTAATCAAGAGGAAACGATCAGTCATTTTTTATTACATTGTCGCCGTTTCGATTTATTCAGGCAAAGCATACTATATAGCACCACCTCTTCAAAGACTGGGCTTGCAATTATCAAAACCTGATCTTCTTTCATTTGGAGCCTCTACAGTGGGTTTCAGCCACAGGGATGTTTTATTCACCGTTCAGGAATACATCACTGCGACTAAACAATTTTCTTGCTAAATTACGGTCTCACTATTTTTTTTTCATTTTTTTCTGCAAACTTGATATCGGCATTTCAAATCAATATTAAGTTACAAAAGTTTTGTAGAAATGACGCAATGCTGAAAGTATGGAACAAATTTACCTTATAATTGGCCAATCCCCTCATTTGGGTACGAGCCATTTGCACAGGGAAACAACAAGAACAACAAGCTGCCACCAGCGTGCTTGCGTGCTCCTTGCACCAGCGGCTCGGTCCCGACTGCCACTCGCTACTCGAATCTTGCGAAGTTCGGTCATGCTCGAGCTCCGCGTCCTGGTGCTCGCGGCCAAACCGTTCCATGGCGCCCGCCTTCGGAATCTGACTGCCAGTACAAGACCCACCAAATCCCTCGGTGGTGCTCAATCGAAGTGTTGAACTCCAGGACCGAGACATAACATCCGTCGCTGCACCAATGTGCCATAAAGGCGAGACGGAAGAAGTAGTAGTTCCACTCGAAGTCTTCATTCTCGGATTGCATCGCGAACAGCCCAGGCCTCGACATTTCCCCAACAGCGTCATCACCGTCCAGCACGCAAGCAAACATTCCAGAACTCTGCGCCTTTCTCCCGATGCACCTAGAAGCTGAAGATAAGCCTCAGTGCGACAATTCTGAAGACAGAACCAAACCTTCAAAGACCAAGCCTTCAGTGTGCCGGCTTCGAAGTGGACCTCCGGCGACGATGATGACGACTCCGGGAAAAACGCTCAGTGAAAAATGCGGTACTCGGCTGCACCACCGTCATCGGGCAGTAGCATCGGACCCTTGGACAAGGAAGTTTTCGGGGGAGTCACTCTCGAAGTCTACGCTGTAAGGGGGGTGCTCTTGTGTTGAACGGACGCTGGAACAGAAGGTTGTCGCTGACTCCACCGCTGTCGTCGCGTGGAGAAGGCGCCGTCGGAAGGAAGCCTGGCCGAAGGCTTTCCATATGCCGAAAGACCTGCATGACTGGTCCACATCAATCAAACTCTTTATTGTAAGAACATCTGAATGCTTTATAGACAGGCAGCAAGGACTTAGTGACGACGTACAGCGCGCTGACGACGAAAACGACGGCGACGATGACGTGGATGATGGACGCAGCTTAGCCACGTGAATGACGCAGACGTCCAGGTCGCCTCGACAGGTTTGGGCGACACCGGTCGCTCAGTTCGGGGTGGCTGTCCTATTGTCTACTGGATGGCGCGGGTTTCGTCATCCGGCGTCTGTTTCGGCGACCTTGACGTGGATGACAAGGCCAAGCACAGCGGCGTCGGGGCCACGACGCGTCAGACTGTACATTTCTATGTATTTATTTTGATCATTAACCCATTAAACCTGGCGTAGTTTATTTGTAAGTACGTGTATTTTTTGAAGGCCGCAAAACTGCAACTGCTCCATCTATCGCGCCTTACTTGAGCGACCTTAAACACATAGTAACGTACAGTGACGTTAAAAATGAACAATCTGTTCACATTTAGTAAAATTCAGAATTGACATTCAGATAACATTCCTTAACCCATTAAACGTAGCGTAGTTTATTTTTCGTTACGTGTATTTCTTGAAGACCGCAAAACTGCAGCTTCTTCACCTATCACGCCGTAGTTGAGCGACCATAAACACATGGTAACGTAGAGTGACGTTACGAATGAACAATCGGTTCACATTTAGTAAAATTTATATTCACATTCACAGTCAGATAACATTCGGTAATGTTGCGAGAGTACTGAAAGTTGGGCGGGTTGTAACTGATTGAGAGCTATTTTGCGCGCAACATACACACGGACGAAAAGAAGCAGACACCACGAGCGCAAACTGGCATGTGATTGATAACAATAAAATGCGATTTTATCTGCGAGACTAACAAAATTTTGCGCCCGTGGTGTCTGTTTCTTCCCGTCTGTATGTAGGTCGCGCAAAGCAACCGTGAGTTTTGTAATCTTACGTGGTGACTTCAAATCTTCTGGCATGCTGGTTGGTAGTGCAGAGCTCACAAGGAGACGCAGGAGAGTCGTTGGGTGGCCCCATTCTGCGCCTTCTTTGTTAATACGTCTGTAACGCAATCCCGATGAACGCAGTGGTCGCTTAGTGGCTGAGAAGTTTCACTACTAAACACTGTAGTGCCTAGGTACGACTCCCGGTTGCGTGAAATTCCAGAATACCCATGCAAATAGATTCAGGTGCACGTCAAAGAATCTTGGGAAGGCAATGCTTATCCGCCTTTTAAAGCGGCAGGAGGCGCGTCAACACATGCAAAATAGGGGGACCTTCAAGCTTGACCATTGGAGTTGAATGCGACAGCAATATCCTGTTCCTGTAGGGCGTTCTTCAACCACTTGGTGCGTAGTTCATTATAGTGCGATGTTTCTGGAAAAGTTTTATTGCGCATCACTGCAGTGTAATCGATGGAGTTGAAGGTGGCTTATGTCAGTGAAGCTTTCGCACATGGCTGCATTCTGTATAAAGGGTAGCGTGCTTTAAACCAAGAGCAACTATGGGCGTGAAATCTTTTCGGACTTGCTATGCACCCACTACGTGGTCTTCAGGAATTACGTGCATTAACGTGCGCGCCGATTCTGGGTGTGGGCTATTCATACAGATCATCATCATCATCATCATCATCATCATCATCATCATCATCATCATCATCATCATCATGCTCTGACATTCTATGGCAATGTACACTTGTGCTACGCAATAATACTGCGATAATACATGTGTTGCGAAGCGTGTACACTTAATGCGTGTGCTTGCAAAGTACGAACATAATTTTCTCTGTATTTCAAAGCAGAACAAGTTGTTTTAACTGTATTTCCAAAAACATGCATGGCTTTGTGGAATAACAACTTCTTACCACGCAAACGGTCTGGGTTCGTGCTCACCCAGACTCGGAAATTTTTATCATTTCTTTTGTTTGCATATTTCTATCTTTGGGTCATTGACAGGGTGACCATTTTTCACTCAAAACAAAACACGCTTCTCGCCGACACCAAACACTTAAAAGGGAGCCCGCGCTGGCTATAAATATTCACAAGCGTATTATCAACTAAACAAATAAATAACAATAAAAAGTGTTAGCTCCACTACAACAACGTGACACAATGCTTGGCC
Organism: Rhipicephalus annulatus; assembly: GCA_013436015.1. Lineage (NCBI taxonomy): Eukaryota > Metazoa > Arthropoda > Arachnida > Ixodida > Ixodidae > Rhipicephalus > Rhipicephalus annulatus. The sequence continues at coordinate 95,071 of WOVY01012848.1, read as the reverse complement.
ACATTATGCAGCGCTGCTGGGCACCTGCAGCTGCTCTTGGCTTAGCTAGGCCTTTACCCTCTCACCTGAATTACGGCTTCAAATTAAATCTTGAGCGATTCTAGGAAAGCTCTCACGAATGTAATGGGCAGTCTTAGGCCAATCGTGGTTAGATGATTGAAAATAGCAAACGAAGCATTAATGTACAACTTGTATGGGAGCCCACTCGGCGGGGACTCCAGGTAATGAGGCAGCCCCCTGTGTAGCCTGAAGTTTAATCAACAGGGAGCTGGACCACTCAAGCCTGGACTTCTTGCTAGGAAGAATCACCACATGAAACGAAATGACAGCATATTACCGAAAGAACAGCAACACATACGTGGCCCCACATACAAAGCTGACAAGGAAGCGGGCTAAGCTGTGGAGGCAAATTCAAACACATTCCTTTTCAAGCGCTCATCGGCTGTCTGAAATTTACCCGAGAAAGTTCAACTGAACTACCAATATGGCGGTCTCGTGAAGGCTACCCAAAACCACAATTCTTGGGAATGCGAGGAGAACCCATTACAGAAAACAATACTACCAGCTTCGTCCCTGGCGGCGTGGGATTCACCCCTGTCGTCAACTGACTACCCTCTTCCGGCAGAAGTGATTAACAGGGCGTAGATGGTCGTGGCAAGCTTTTGCCGACGCGAAATTACGTGACGGAACGTGAAATAAGGAACTGCGGGCGAGATATTGGATTGATTACAATTTTTATACGCATTGGCCAAGAGAACCGCATCCGGCTGCTCTTATAAAATGTCCGGAATGGAGGAACTGAGTATGCTCCGCTATTTCTCGATAAAGAAGAGAAAGCCGTTGGTTGTTATCGGCAGCTGCCCCGAACGTGCGTGCCTGCCCTCGTGCTCCACGCACTGGCGTAGCACTGGCACAGCCCCGAATGCCATTCGTTGCCGAATACTACGACGCACGGTTGAGCTCGAGCTGCGCGTTCCGGTGCTCGCGGCTGAATTGTTCTACGACGCCCGCGTTCGGAATCTGGCTGCTAGTATCAGCTTCACCGAAGCCCTCAACTGCACTCTATCGAAGCCCCGACCTCCAAGGCTGCGACATAGCAACCGTTGCTGCTCCAACACGCCGCAAAGCGAGCAGGGTGAGAAAGAAGTCTGACTCCAAGTCTTCATTCTCGGGTCGCAGCACGTGCAGCCGAGGTCCCGACACTTCGCCATCGGTGTCATCACCGTCCAGCACGGGAGCGAACCTCCCAGAATTCCCCGCTATTCTCGCGACGCATCAGGAAGCTGATGAAAGTAAGCGACAGCGCGACGATTTGGAAGACCGGACCAAGCCTTCAGTGTGCCGGCGTCGAGGTGGACCAAAGAAGACGATGAATTCGGGTAGACGCCGAACGACAAACGCGATACACGACTTCACCACCATCATCGGGCAGCATCTGTCGGGCCTTCGGACAAGGAAGTGTTCGAGGCAATCGCTCTCGAAGTCGTCACTGGAAGAGGGACGCCCTTGTGTTTAATGGAAGCTGAAGCACAGATTCCACCGCCGTCTTTGTGCCCAGATGGCCGGCAGTGTTCGTCTTCGGAAGGAAGCATGGCCGAAAGTTGTTCATCAGCTGGAAAACACGCATTCTTGGTTCGTCTCGTGTCCGGTTCTTGCTTGAAAGTGCATTGGTATCCTTGATAGACCGGCTATGAGGACTACGAGGCGACTTACGGTGCCCGGAAGACGACGACGAAGACGAAAGCAGCGGCTTAGCTTCGTCAAGGACGCAGACGTCCAGGTCACCTATGACAGGTTTCGGTGAAACCGGTTGGCCTGTTCGGGATGGCTGTCCCATGGTGTACCGGCTGGCGTGGGCCTCTTCATCCGGCGGCCATATCTGCGACTTCGGCGTGGATGACGAGGCAAAGCTGCCGCTGCGTTGCGGCAACTGCACGTCGGACTATATATTTTTGCACATAGATTTCGTTTCGTAACCCATTAAATTTAACGTTGTTTGTCTAACGTTGTGTATATTATTTGTAGAGGCCAACAAAAGCCAGCTGCTCCGTCTATCGCGCTGTGGTTGAGCGGCCATTCACACACAGTAAACATTGAAGTCACATTCAGCAACTTTTCGGAATTAACATTCGTAATAATAAAAACTAATTGCAGCACTAACATGGATGTACCAATAATTACTCTTACGCAGTAACTTCAGCAAAATTTCCCTTCATGCTAGTTAATATTTCATACCGCCAAATGCTGAGTAGGTGCCTCCCTCCCCCATAAGGTGTATCCTGATCCGATCAGATTAAGGCGTAAGACGCTTGTTCGGAAAGTCACAGTATTATAGGTATCACAGAACAAAGCTATAATAAATAATAAAGTGAGTAATGTTAGTAATATTAACATAATAATAATAATAATAATAATAATAATAATGAACTTGGCATATTCCACGTAATTTGGGAATCGACGTTATGCGAAGCATGCGCAGGGACGGTGACCGTGTTAGGGACACATTAAGATATGACCCTAAATGCATGTGCTAATGTTGACCGCACAGACATATGTTGAACAGTCACAGATGTTTATATAACCAGTTGTTTGTACTTGCGCAATAATGCCAACAGCAGCATGAGTGTCAGAAACACGAAAAGCGATAAGCTATTATGATGCGCTAGTGCTCGCTAGAATGGTACCCCTGGACACTGCTAACTAAATCGACTTAAGTGCATGACACCTACCGAAAATTTACGTTCAGCTAACAGGACAGCTGCATCATAGGAGTACGTATTTAATGTTTGAAAAACTGCATAGCCGTCACAGCAACCAGAATGGACGTTTCAGGAACATTCAAACATTGGGGTTTACTTAAGTGTAGTTCCGAGAAATGGCGTGGCTCTGTGGTAGAGTAATGATTGCCACACAAGACTATTGGGCTCGATCGCTGATGGAACCTTGACATCTACTCTTTGCATTCGTAGGGTCAACGCTGCCAATGTCAGCCTTTTCTTAATGTTCACGCGTTAAAATTGCCCACGCGTGTTCTTCTCATTCCTAGGTAGATACTAAGTGTCAATCACTTGTGGCACATACCCACTTACCGATCGCACATACCCGCCCGCGGGTATATGCCACTGTCTGGCGCTAAGCATTCGATGACGTACGTGACAGCATTTTCACATGATTTATGTTTTGACCAGCGCGTCACATCCGTGAAACCATCTTACCCTTCCATACTAATTTTGATAGAAGCCAAGTTAAGGGGTGATCACGAGAGCACCCAGACGTAAGCGGATAGATAGATAGATAGATAGATAGATAGATAGATAGATAGATAGATAGATAGATAGATAGATAGATAGATAGATAGATAGATAGATAGATAGATAGATAGATAGAAGAGCCGCAGCACATTTCATGGTGCTGCAGCTCTTGCGGTGGGTTCGTTCACATGGCATGTTGCAAAACTGGTATGGTATGGCATGACTGCATGGCAAACAAAAGCGACAGACCCTAACGTGGGAATCATGACATGCGTGTTGACATGAACACATGTCACACTCATGGCATGTATCATGACATGAATACTTGCCACACTCATGATGCGCTAGCGGCCGTTTCGCTAGCTTCACATGTACCAAACTCGGTATTGCGCGACACGAACGGACAACATAGGCCAAACATGATAATCACGACATGCGTGTCATGTAACATTATCATTACATGCCACACTGATGATGCACTCGGGGCCGTTTCGTTAGCGTCACACATGCGAAATTTGGTATTACGTGACGCTAGTCGCAGGCGGAAGTATGTGACTGGTGTAAACATGATAATCAAGAGATGCGTGTCATGTGAGAACATGACTACATGCCGCAGTCGAGGCGCCAATACATTTCGACGTGACGTGGTGCGCGTGCTCACCGGCGTTCATTTCGTCGCGTCACGCCAGCGTTGCCACGCCAGGCACCGGTCCTGCCATATAATCGCAGACGCGCGCACCGCATGCGTTGCTTTGACGCATGCGCGTTTCAGCGCGTCCAGACCCTCCATCACGAAAAATGGGAGGCGCAGTGTTGTCTTGGTAACGCTTCAGCGTGAAATGCAGCATGTCACATTTCGCGCCAGTTGCCGTCGGGCCGCGCCGACAGACGCTGGTAGCACCTGGCGTTAGGCTATATAGAGTGCTCGCGTTTTGCTAACGTAGCGTCGCTGTGCCCAGTGTGCGCGCGCGTCACCACTACATTAGAGTATATTGGGCGCCTAATGATGCGCTCGTGGCTATTCGGCAGCTTCATTTATACCAAGTTTGGTGTTACGTGACGTGAGTCGATGAAGAAATATATGATGGGTGCTAACATGATAATACTGACGCGCGTGTCACGTAAGAACATGGCAACATACCACGCTCAGAGCGTGCTCGTGGCCGTTTCGCTAGCTCCACATATACTAAACTGGGTATCACGTGACGTGAATGGATGACGAAAGTAAATGACACATCCAAACATGGTAATCATGACGCGCAAGACATGTACAGTATCCATTACCTCCACATCGTAACGTTGTGCTGATTTCAAACTGACGAGCACATTTCTCATTTGTGCTTCGCCTATCATCGAGTCTCATTGTACGTGGAATCTGCCAATTTTTTATAGCCTTAAGCCACATTCAGCTGTGTTGCATCACGCCGCAGGTGTATCGTTCGTTTGCGTGTGTTAACACTGATCCTAACATTGAACGTATGTGAACACTGATCTTTACGGTACGATGCTTTTTTTACGACCCGCTGATCACCGCCAGTATTGTGCGTTTCGCCCTCGCTAAAATTGTTGCAGACTAGTAAGCTTCGCGTGTTTAGCTCTGGATGGGCTGGTCGGGTTAAAGGGCAGGTGTGACGTGCGCTGTACTTGCCGTGAGTTGCGTCTGTTTTCTAGTCCGGCACACCAACTACACACACACGCTATACTGTATGGCTTTCAGGACGCAAAGGAGGATGCCTACTCTAGGGAGGTCAGAAGCCCCGCGAATGGAAAGTGAAAACCGAATCTTCTTTGCCCATTGGTCGTATGTACCGGTCGCAACAGTACACAAATAGAAATGGTCAAAGGGCGTGCAGATCATTAGGAAACTCTTCAAATTTACTATCTCAAACTTGCAGTGCATATTTACGCCTTTTTTCTGTGTAAAGCGTGTACAGCATCCTCGCTACGCAACTCTCAGTGTTTTCTTTTATTGCGAAACGTTTCTGTGCTTACTGCAGGCATTTTCAATGAATCAACCAATCAATCAATCTATCTATCTATCTATCAGTCGAGGTCTGGGTGCTTTCGCGAACTATACCTCAACTGGGTGTAAGTCAAAGTTAGTGTGCGAGGGTAAGAAAGTTTTACAAGTAAGACTCACTGGTCATAATGCGAATAATGTGACGATTCTTCCGCTTGCTTCGTCAAACCATTTCCGCATGACACGTGTAGCTCATACCTCTATACCACCTGTGGTTATGTGCAACAGGTAGTTGACCATTTACATCTAGCCAAGACATCTAGCCAAGACAACAGGCGTGGTTACTCTAACACGAGCGCACTAAGGAAAGAGTGACACTGGCGCAGTTGCCGCAACGAATGCAAAGAGTAAATGTCAGGATGCCAGTTTAAAAGGAATCCCATCATTCTGCGGGGCAATCAAGAAATCTACCGCAGAGCCAAGCCAAGTCTCGGGAGTGCTTTTTAAATAGACCGCAATGTGATTGTGAAACGTCCATTGAGGTTGCAGGGCTGGTTATTCAATTTCATAAACATTATCTACGAACTCGTTATTGCCTCACGCCTTTCTTCCTATGCCTTATGTTGACCGTGTATTCCACATGCAGATAGTGCCTTGCCCAATTCGTGGCAGAATGACATACACCATTCCAGATAGTTTTCGGATCATCTGTCCGGCTTGAGCGCACAAACATGAACTCCTGATTTTATTCCGGAACAAACTTGGCCACCAGCAATAACGCTCAAATGTTCGACGACGCGTGTCTAATTGTTCCCGCACGTTGCCTCTGAACAGTTGTAGCGAACCACTTGACCGGTGGCCGACGCTCTGTTCAATGACATCGGTGTACAGCGCGCATTGATAGCTTCAATCATACTTTCTGTTTTTCCGACTATAAGTTCAGCCAAATAAAGAGGTTCACTTTGAACACACGACTGCTGCTTTTGTAAAAAACACGACAACATGGCATTGTGTGATGACAGTGCACGTTAAATAACACCAGAAGGTCAAAATTTCCGGAGCCGGCGTGTCTCAGAAAATCATAGAGTGGTTTTGGTATGTACAACCCCAGATATTATTATTATATAATTCTAAATTGTCATGAACCACAGCATCCACAGTAAGGCGGCTACCTGGCTTCTTCGGAGATTGAGAAATGAGAACATAAAACTTCCTTACTTAGCAAAAGTTCTGCTTTGTTTGGGCGTGGTGGTTGCTTTGCAGGTGTGTTTGCAGGTGTGTTTGCCACAAAAGAGTTAACAACGCTTTTGTAGCTTTCACTGACTGCAATTTTAGTCAACCTGTTTCTCCCAAACGTAACGATGTATGTGGTGATTAGAAAACGCTCATTCCGGCATGGCACGTAGCTAACAATTCGACATGGTATGTTTAGCATAAGTGTTAACGATTTAGAGTACGTGGCACTTCACTATGGGAGAACAGGTAGTCGTCCCAGTTAAAAAAGGAAAACGAGTACAAATGCTCGTAAACGAGGAGTCCCTGGAATGCCAAGAATAAATATTCGACGACCTAAAGTACAGCGTGTTCTCCTATGGGACAGCGTTAAGCTGTCCCATGCATAGCGAAACACGACACACCATGTTCCTGATTGTTTAGAAAAGTGTTTAACAATTTCCAGTAAGAAAACTCAACTATGGGAGAGCAGTGAGCCGTCTCGAAGAATAAGAAAATTTAATTACAAGTCATAGTTTTATTAGTGCCCATCGTTTAGAAAAAGTTTGTTTTTACACTATGTACAAAAACAAAGATTTCATAACATTTCAGTAATAAGGGCACATATACATTGGCTAATCTATGTACCAATAAACACATCATTACGTTGCAATGAAAACATGATTGCCCTACATAATGAGGGCATACATGTACAAAAAACCTCAATGTAATATCACGATTCAACAAACATAATAACGATGGAATAGATGCAAAGAAACACAATTGGTTACAAACGCAATGATGAATAACTACTCAACGGGAGCTTCTTAGCCCCACGCCGGTCGGAAAATGAGTTGTATCCTTTCGTGCTCAACCTTGAGAAAGGGCATCGCCAATGCCGCAGAAACTCGTGCTACCCGAGGAAAAAAAGCTCCTCAGAGGAAAACGCGAGAATCTCTCGTCTTATTAGGTCCAGTATCGGCCACAAAGCACGTCGGCGGCAAATCGCTGTTAGAGCCTCGCATCGGTTTCGTCAAAGGCTGAACGGCCTTGCAACTATTAAAAAAGCCGAAAAGCGCCCACGTGGAAATCGGCCGTTGAACACGAATCTTCGCACCCCCCTGTCTCCGGAAACTGCCATTGACCACTCGACAAAAAAAAAAAAAAAGCGGGAGACGACACATTCGACCACCCCGCCGCGGTGGTCTAGTGGCTAAGGCACTCGGCTGCTGACCCGCAGGGCGCGGGTTCGAATCCCGGCTGCGGCGGCTGCATTTCCGATGGAGGCGGAAATGTTGTAGGCCCGTGTGCTCAGATTTGGGTGCACGTTAAAGAACCCCAGGTGGTCTAAATTTCCGGAGCCCTCCACTACGGCGTCTCTCATAATCATAGAGTGGTTTTGGGAAGTTAAACCCCACATATCAATCAATCAAATCAACGACACATTCGACCGTCGAATTTTGATTGGTCTCAACTATGACGCAGTTGGGGCAAGTGGAAGTGCTAACCACCTGCCATCGCTGCAGCCGATCTCGAGTGAGGAGCAAGCCGGAGCCCAGCCACCAGACAAAGTCCCGGAAATGCCCTGGCAACACTGCTGCAGTTATTGGTTTACATGGGTGGTTCATTATAAGCTGACAATGCTGGGGCACCAAGGGCCGTAGAAGGGCAGCCATTGTGTCCACCACTTTAGAATCAGCCACCTCTATCTCTGGGCACGCAGCTTCCAAACGTCGATAAACTGCCGGAAGGACTCGATACAAAGATGGTAATTAAGTTGATTGAGGACCTTGGTTAATTTGGCTATCCGGCAAGAAGACACGTAGTAATGGCCCCAGATTGTAGCAAACCAGTTTGTTAGCGGGCATGCCATCATTGCTTAGTATTCGCAATAGAGTGTGGAGGCACAAGGTAGAACCAGTGATGGAAACGTCGGGTAATGCGAAACCGCCTTGATCTCGTGATTGAGCTAATGCCGGACGAGATAACAATTATGTGCCACCAGACCAATAAATGAACCGATGCATCTTTGCACTTTCCTGCAGACGAGGAGCGGCTGCCTAACAGAACGAAAAAGATTCCAAAATTTCCCGAAGTACACCGTTTGAGAAAAATATCGGCAATCCGAAAGGGAAAATCCGACGTGCCTGGCTGTTTTTATATCAATTTGAAGAGTTTCTAACACGGATGACCTGATGCTGCCCTCTACACCAAATGCAGTGAAGGTAACTCCCAGTGTTGCAATGTTAGGAGAGCACTGTAAAGGGAACGTGATGCTGATACGACCACTGGTGTTGTCAATAAATATACTGGCTTTTAGAAAAATTTAACTTTGCACCATAGATAATGCCGAAATCAAGAAAGTATCATGAGGCCCCGCCGCGGTGGTCTAGTGGCTAAAGCACTCGGCTGCTAACCCACAGGGCGCGGGTTAGAATCCCGGCTGCGGCGGCTGCATTTCCGATGGAGGCGGAAATGTTGTAGGCCCGTGTGCTCAGATTTGGGTGCACGTTAAAGAACCCCAGGTGGTCTAAATTTCCAGAGCCCTCCACTACGGCGTCTCTCATAATCATAGAGTGGTTTTGGGACATTAAACCCCACATATCAATCAATCAAGAAAGTATCATGAGCATGCTGCAGTGAGTGTTCATTATGTATATATTGAGTAATGTCATCTGCATATGCAGTGACCTTTACTTGAGTGTTACCAGTTAGGCGAAAGCCTCAAATCCGCGGGTCACGTTGAACAGCCCTTGAGAAGGGTGCGAATGCAGGTACGAATGGCACTGGGGAGAGGGGACACACTTGACGGACCCCACGTGTCACGTTATATGGGTGACTCTCACGGGAATCTATGTAAAGGATAATTTATGAATTAGTGTACATCGCCTGGCCTGAATGAGGTCAATGCACTTTTCCAGGAACCCAAATGCATGTAAAACATTTAGTAAGTAGCCATAATCTGTGAAATCAAAAGCTTTCTCCTGATCTAAGTAAACCATCAGTCCTCGGCTCGGAACAGTCGTCGGCTCGGAACAGAACAGACCTGTGCGGGAGTGATTAATGATGCAAGAAACCAACTGATTCGGTGCACCAAGATGTTAGCCAACAGCTTGGAATTTACATTAAGCAGGGTAATAGGGCACCAACCTTCTGGTCGCGTGGACATTAGATCTTTCTTGAGAACTAGTGTAATACGGCCTCTGTGGAAACACGTTGCAAAGGTAATATCTCGCAAACACTTGGGGATGACGCATGACATAAATAAACCAATGAATATAGGCCAGAACTGTATATAAAACTCTGCAAGGAGTCAGTCAGGCCTACGAACCAAACTTTTTTTGAGTGCTCTAACACGCCCTTTATTTCTTCATCGAATGGCTGTGATAGAAGAACGTCGTGTGACCCGTTGGAATCATGTGGCAGGTCTTTTTATCAGTGGATGCGAAGAAACAGACCCTGGGTAACTGACACTAGCAAGAAATTAAGCCATTGACTGAAAGTGTTGAGTGAATGCCTGAAAGTCGCACGTACCCACACCATCTGTCGCGTAGAATTTAGCGAGTGGCCTGGCGAGCCTGGTGGAAGAAGAAGAGATCTGCTGGCATACCTCAGCATCTCAGGGTACGCACACGGTGCATGTCTACAGCTCCAAGCTGCAATCGAGAGTGAACAAGCGCGCGTAGTACGTTGCCACTGTTAGACGAGCTCCTCTCGTCATGCCCGCATAACGGGGGAAGGGCTGGGATCACGGTGGGCAATGTGTATTTTTTGGATTACCAATGACATATCTTTGAACATACGGGCGCGAAGTCCCCTGCCCGACGCGCTGCAATGATGGCGCCACTGTTCTTTGAGGTGATTCCGATCAGCTATGTCCACGCCAACGAGCGATGCGCGTAACGCTCAGGATAATTTTCCTGTAGACTTAGAGTCCTGGAAGTCACGGCAAACAAGACGTCATGGTCTGTGAATTGTTGGCGTCCCCGCTGGCAGGCGGAGAGAGAGCATAATCGTGTAGTTGTCACTAATGCACCCAAGGGTCGTGAACACAGGAAATGAGATGTGTTTAGAAAAAAGTTTAACGATTTTGAGTACGTTGTACTCCACTATGGGAGAGCACTGAGCCGTCCCGCTAAATCAGTCTTGAACCCACGGCCTTGAGCTTGGCTTAAGCAGCCATGTAGGCAGTTCTCAGCAGGCAGAGATCTGTTCGAAATTGGCTAACGATTTAAAGTACTCGGTACTCTACTGTGGGAGAGCCGAAAGCCGAGATGTTTGTATAAAAACTATTTAACTATTCAGAGTTCTCAGTACTCTACTATGGGAGAGCTGAAAGCCGTCCAAGAGGCCCTATTGGATTGAATAAACTTTTATTTGGTCCTCCAAAACACAGATCACTGTGTTGCGGGCAGCTCCCACGTGGGGACTGAGATGCCAAGCTCCTCAGCCGCCTCGCGGGCTTGGTGTATATCACGTGAATGGAACATAGGGAGAGTTACGATGGTGGTCAGAGTATGTGTATGTTTAGAAAAAGTGGGGCACCATTTATATTTCTAGGTACTCTACTACGGGAGGGTTTAACGCCGCCCCGTAAGCCATTGTGTGTTTAGAAAAAATTTTCAACGATTTAGAGTACATCGTACTCTACTAAGGGAGAGCATAATGCCGTCCCAACTACAACCCACAATGCGGGGGAAACTTCTTTTTATATTGAGAACATCGCGAACTTTCCGAAACGCCGAAGACCATCTGGTTTCTTTTGGCACAAATAGTGGCACCGGAGATCTGACAACTTTTTTCCTAAAAACACGTTTTTCAAGTAATACCACACTCCACTGTGATAAACGGCAATGCTTTTCTTCAAAAGTGACTTCAAACTTTTATTTCAAATTATAGGTTTAACTAAACGTACGTTGCCAAACTGCTCCAGACTATTACAATAAAGCCCGTCCGCTTCCACCCGGGGAAAGATGAACTGCGGTCTCGCTGAGTTGGGATGTAAACAGTACAAGGGTTGTGCTATGTCAATGTTTTCACGTCGTTTGAGGTCCAAAAGTAAGGGCCGAAGAGCGAAGTGGCGTGTACTTACAAGAAGCTAAAACCCCGCATAGTGGTGCCGCGATGAATTGGATGGATGGATTGATATGGCTGTACCCTGTAGATGGGGCGGTAGAAGCCGCAACAGTTATTGAACCACAAACTAGATATATTTCTTTCTTTTAAATACTGAGGTTGAGGACGAGTTCTATGCAGTGAAGGGTTTAATTTTCACTCGTGCCTTGACTTCAGCCACCGATCAGATAACCTCCTTCGAGTAAATTCTACCTGCCTATAGTCTATTTTGCCCTCACTGCCCAAAATCCCAGTGCTTTGAAAAACTCTGCGCCATCATCCTGAACTATAGGGTGAAGCCCTTTACACAACATTATCAAGTGTTCAGCAGTTTCCTCCTCCTCTCCACACACACTGCATGCCGTGTCTACCCCTTCGTATTTGGCTCGGTATATCTTGGTTCGCAATACTCCCGTCCTCGCCTCAAACAGTAGAGAAATACACTGCGACTCTGGACAGGCAGTGCCATATTTGGTAGAAAAGTAGAAACCAGGGACGTATATCGCGCATTTTCCCTTCCCGCCAATGCGTTGCCGCTCGCTTACGTGCTCGTGCAGGGAGCACGCGCTCCGTTTGAGTCACTTCAAAATGTACCGCCTGCAGTGCGGCTTCATGAAGATCTCTGAGCTGGACAAGAACTTACGAGAAACAAATCTAACAAACGGAGCAAAGTTCGTTAGTCAAGGCCCTCAATACCGTGTGCGACGTATGCCTCGAGGTGTGTCTAATTCTGCCGAAATGATGCCGCGAACTCTATTGATGTAGTAGGGTTGACAGGCGGGCTAGTTGGTAGGAATTCATAATGGAATAATTGGAAGCGCAAATCCACGGGACACAAGAGCTTGTTGTCTGGCTGCGCTTGTTTGTCTCTTCTCTTTTGTCCCGTTGATTTGCGCTTCCAATTATTTCATTATAAAACTCTATCGATGTGCTGTGTTGACATTCGTGTAAACCATAAATTTGTTATTTTTATGTGCTATGTAGCAATAGCAGCCATGTACTGTCATATTCAAACGTTCGCGGTGTTCTAAAAAATAAATAAAAACGAAAGGTATGCGGTCATGGCATTAAAATGTTCGAAAAACTTTAGTCATGTCCTCCGTGCCGTGGGAGCCTGACCCGCGGACGTCACCACGAAGCAGCAATGAAGTTTATCCACAGCGAGTCAAGTTGAACTGCTCGCCGCGTTTTTTTTTTTCCGGCTCTCGTGTCATGCTTGCTCTGTCTTTCACGAACGCGGCTGTGTTCACCGGCTTTTACTTGCTGGGAAACTGATACAGCTTTACACGCGGAGAGCGTCCCTTGATGTTTTCTGCATTGTTGTGGCAGCCCACAACACAACAATACTTCGGACCTCGCCGATGTTTCCGTGGGGCCGCTTCTTCTATCTCGGAAAGGCAACTTGCACAGCGAGCGTCTCATTTTAGCGCGCCAAGCTTACGGCACGGTGCCTAAGTTCCGCGCGCCGACTGCAGAAGGCGTTGCGAGCGCGTGTCATGTAAGGTCCCTAGATGAAACAAGTTTCCAAGGTAGCGACACCCTCCCTTTTCCTCCTCGCTTATTTGCCTGAAGCTCCCCCTAGAAGGTTTAAAACTTTCATCCAAAAGCGAATGTTTGGGTTTTGTTGCTACGGTGAATAGATGTAAATGAAACAAAATGGAACGAAATAAGACGCAGAATAAACAGTTTCCTTTATGAACATAAACGGCACAACACAAGAGCAAGCGGGATGTGCGTTACTCAACCGGCAACGTTGTGCAGTTCTATACTTTACACCACTAGCCATGGCGTCTCGCGTAGTACATTTTAGTTCCACGGCCGCGGTGCGGTATTACGTCCAGTTCTAACTAGTCCACTTCTCCGATTGTGTTTTGTTCGTGCTGTGACACAGTGAACGTGCTTCTTGCTGCATCCTGTAAGTGGCCACAGGGCGTGACGTCGTGACGATTGATTACAACCGACTTGTGCACACGCAAGAAAAAAACTACGACCAGACTGGTACGAACACTCGTCCAGCAGCACTGCGATGACGTTTTTTTTTAATGTGCCCATTTGGACAATCGTGGTGCCAAGTGATTCTGATGCGGTGCTGGGAACTTCCTGAAAAGTGAGAGTTCTACTGGTGAGGTGTCTCGAAGCAGCACGTTTCAGCTCAAGCGGGAACTGGTCAAGAGTGAAGTGTTTCTGAAGGTGCGCTGATTACAACCTACAGCTGCTCTGTATATGTGCATACCCACATGAATTTGTACCAACTGGCATGCACTAGACACGCATTAGACGCGCGCTTGGCGTTTCAATAAAAACCGACAAGTGAACTCGCTTCGCAGATCCGCGTCGACATACGTTGACGGAGTTGCACGAAAGCATTCGCGTGAAATGGTTCATAGTTGCACTTCATGGTGCGCTTCATCTCGGAAAGCACGAGGTAAGTTGAAGAAAGCGAAACCATTTTCTGTTGTTTACGGCAACGCAGCATTGCTGAAAAACGCAGATGTTGCATTGAACGAGCATGGCGGAACAATCTTGTTCGACTTAGCGCACACGAAAACGCTCCTCCTCTTCAGTTTATGTTCTGGCTACGATTTTGTCTTTGGTCACGGCGAGAATCCGGCTGGAGCCATATGCGCATGCGTACTCGTTTTGAACCTTTTGCATAATAATGAATAACACCACCAGCCATTTGCAAGATCACGTGCAAGTAATGCACCAATTACAGACGCGGATGGCAGAGAAAAAGAGGAGTAATCGAGAGAGTGAGGAGGACGGCTCGAGAACAATGAGTGACGCTACCTTGTTTCATCTAGGGACCTTAGTCGCATGCACTCTCGTTCCGCCGAAACACATTGACTCGACTACAACCTTTCCCGCGTCTCTCCTCAAGTTTCCCAAACCTCGCCCCCAGGGCCAGACGCGGCATGTCGTCGCTCCACAAACTTGAGCTTCGGCTCCCTATAGTTAAGTGCAAGTTAAGATTCGTTTCCGCAACCCTCCATGCACTACGGCATTTCTTACAATCATGTGATGGGTTGGAGACGATAAAATGAAACGATTATTATTATTATTATTATTATTATTATTATTATTATTATTATTATTATTATTATTATTATTATTATTATTAGGAACAACAATGACCAGGCCTGCTGCAAGTCTTCAGGTCCGCTTCATCCTTGCGCCATTCAGAACTCATGACTTCGTACGTTCGCATGAACTGGACCACACCTATAGATCTTTCTAAGAACGTGTAAAGTGTGCAATTAAACAGTGTAGTTTAAGTGGCATAAGTTCAATTATTCCTAGTAAACTTAAAGGCATGTACAATAAGGCTGTGCAGTTAACGTGTTCTCAGTTCAATAGTATTGAATGAAGGCAAATGACTTGGGGAAATTGCGTACAAACTGTAAGGCACTGTCGCGCTCAGTGTACGCGACACCGCGTGCGTGCGTGCGCGGCCAAGCACACTGTTCTGGAATAGAGTTGTGCTGACCGTAGCATATATTCTAAATACCAGGTGAGGGCTCCTGCGAGTGCTAATTGCCTCCACATGCTTTAACGACCGCTTTGGTTTTTGCCTGGTCGTGATATCGGCGTTACAAATCGCCAAGCTGGGGCCGTCGCTTTTCGATGAAACTTCGCACTTTTTTTTCATACTGCACACTTTCTGGCTCAGCAGATAACTCAAATTACACACATGGTCCAACGCATTACCCATCGCAAGAGAGGGCTCTGTGAGAAGGATGTCCTCCGCTTAGTACAAGCACTCATAGTTAGTCGGCTCACCTATATTCTTCCTTTTCACAATCTCACGCTAGATCAAATCAAAAAGATGGACATCCTTCTACGGACAGCTGTGAAGGCGGCTCTCGGCTTGCCTCCACACGCATCTACACAACGCCTCCTTCAACTAGGAGTCCACAACACCGTAACCGAACTCATCGAGGCCCAGCACAACAGTCAGCTCCAACGGCTCAGGCAGACCCGTCAGGGCTGCGCCTTTCTTTCTCGTCTTGGCTACCCAATTCTCAAAAAACCCGCACAAGTACTGTGACATAAACTTGCTTCTACTGTCCACGCACTCACCAAAGTGCCTCTGATTCCACACAATATGAATCCCTCCCGCCACACCAGTCGTCGACGTGCCCGAGTTCAGGCTATGACACGCGTCTTTAGTGATGTAAGCTCAGACTTACAAGTACTTTACACTGATGCAGCACGCTACCCAGAAAAGTCAGCCATGTGTTTAGCCGTGACAGATGACACAGACGCCCTTGTGGCGTCTGCCACACTTCGCACTACAGACAGTGATCTGGCAGAGGAGGGAGCCCTTGCTCTGGCAATTGTTCACGCTACGACACTGTCACATGACTCCCCTGTCACTATTGTAACAGATTCACAAGCTGCTTACCGTGCTTCCACTCAAGGACTTGTGGCTGCACATACACACAATATCCTCTCTTCTGTCTTACCGTCCGCATTACGTCCTCTGGGTGTCGTCTGGACTCCTGGACACGTCTCTCTCTCCATAGTAATGAACGCGTTCGTGCGGTTGCACGAGAGCTGACCGGCCGGGCTCCATTGGAAGAGCTGTCCAATCCAGACGACGCATCGACAGAACCACTAAACTACAACGCTACGCTGGAGTATTACCGACAGAACCGTTATACGTATCATCCCCCTCATCCTTCACTTAACAGAGCAAATGCTGTCGCTTGGCGGCAACTACAGACCAATTCATTTCCTTGCCTTTATATGCTAAATAACTTTCATCCAACTCTCTACCCCCCCTACTGCCCATTCTGTGAATCCGTACCGTCAGTGCACCACTCCACATGGTAATGCTCTGCCCCACAGGTCGTTGCTCGCATTCCCAACCCCACCCCTTCCTCTTGGGAGTCTGCACTGCTCAGCTTACGCCGGCAGGAACCGCAGCAGCTGGTCCAGTGGGCTCGCAGGGTCGCGCAAGGCAATGGAGCCCTGGACTGAGGGCCCAACGCAAAGAATGCTCAGTGTGCATTTGTTAATAATAAGAGTTTATTCTCTCTCTCTCGCACTTTTTTTCAGCACAGCTCCATAAATGGCGAGAGATTCCTTCTACTTTGAAACAATGTGAGGGCTCGGGTGAGCGCATCTATATAGTTGGGAGTTATACGCGACCCACAGAAACAAGGGAACCCTGTTTCGATAATTTTAAAGTATGCCATGATAGGCATCATTGCACATGATTGAGGTGCGCTCGTCCACGCACGCTCGTGGTGTAGCTCAGTAGTAGCTCACATTGAACGTGATCGCCCAAGATTGCAATACAGCCATACAGCATCGGTTCCACGCAATTTTGGTCGAGGGTAACGAAAAACACCAGACCTGCGTGGAACCCGCAGCACAGTCACAGAGGAAAGCTAGAAGAGCGGCCTTTCAGAGCCTTTGATAAACACTCTGTGGGTAACTGCTACAAAAACACTGCTGGGTACCCACTACGCAATAAATAATCATAATTTTTTGTATAGTAGGCAAACATTCGCCAAGCTATCCTTCGTCATTCTTTGAAGAAGCGTATAGTATCCGCTGCACACTTGTTGGGAATTCTGTGCATTTTTTATGCTGTGGCTGACAACGATAAAGAATATATGCCTGATGTGAGTATGCACCACAGCTAGTAGGTGACCAAGAGCGACTTTTCTGATGGGTTCGAGCATATTATAAGCTCAATGCACCTCTGGGTCGCAATGCAGGATGGAGGTCTTAGAGACACAGGTCTAGAGACACAGTAATTTTGAAACAATCCGTCCAACATCAAGCCAGGAAAAAAAGTCAATTTTTTTGAAGGTGTACTTCAAAAAGATAACACAATTTGTCGTTGCGTGTAAGAGCCTTCCTTGCGGCACGTATCTCTATATATTTTTTGTCATGTTCCCACGGGAACACGTTCTTTTCTATCAGCCCCTCAAACTTTCAAACCAAAACTGACAGCGGGAAGCGTGAGCATTGCGCAAGCCCCGCGTCGCAATTTCGTCAATCCGGCTTTTCAAACACGCCATGTGAATGCCCCCATTCGCACCAGCCTGGCGCTGTGGTCGAGCACGCTACGCTCATGTGCTGACGCGACAGAAAAGGCTGAAAACAGCGGTTGGTCTTCAGGCTCGCGTGTTCTTTTACATGAAAGTAACAAAATTGTTGCCTACTAAATGTACCGAAACAAACGTTCAATGTAGCCAAAATGTAGCCATGCCGCTAACCGCAAATTTCCGTAGCCAGGTGGAGTTCAAAGCTGGAAAATTCGGAGCAGTGTAGCCACCAACCACAAGCCTGTTTTCACGCATTGTGTTTGGGGTAAATCGGCGAATATATTGTAATCGTGATGACAATGTCGCGAAGAAACAATTGAATGGATAGTTGCGGATGTATTTCTTCACATGCAAATTGTAACGTAGTGACAAATGTCATGTTGAAAGCTGGAAGTGACCCCGTGCAAAAGTTTCACGTTTGCTGAAGGTGCACACTTCTAAACCACGTAAGCACGCGCATGCCAGATGCAGTCGTCGTGAACACACAAAGGTAACATTTTCTAGGAATGTTACCAGGTACGTACAGGCGTGTCCATGGTTGAGTGAAGCACTCGTGTGTTCGGCATTTCGGTATTTCACTCAGCTGCAAAAGCAGAATGGCTTATTCTGTGGCACAAGGCTACTGGTGGTTGGTAGGTATCACTTTACATTTGACAAACTTGCGCCGTGCACGAGCACTTCAATGTTCACTTATATGCGATAAGGCAGGGGCTTATTAAAGCGCTTCCCTTAACAGTGGAGTGTCCCGTGCGTTTGACGCGGTATCACCAAACCACGTGTAGCTGGAACGTGACATAATTCATACCTAGTGAAACAGTACATATCGAAGACTTTTTTGCTACATGTCGCTTGCGTACAGCTCGTAGCTGCGAACCAGCTGCAACAACTAAGTTTGATGGTCATATGTTCAGAACACTCGCATTGTAGCTCATGATATCAACGAAATGACATCGGCCCATGTGAGAGAGAAATAGTGTTTAGAAGAAATGGTAAATGATTTAGAGAACGATCTACTCTTCTACGCGAGAGCACTAGGCTGTCGCTGTTATTACAAAAAGTTGTAGAAGAATGTCTGTTTGAAAAACTGGGTAACGATTGAGAGTTTCAGATACTCTGTTATGGGAGCGTATAGAAGCCGTCCGTAACGAACTATTTGGTTAGAAAAAGTGGTTAACGATTTAGAGTACTAGGTACTCAACTAAGGGAGACCACTGAGCCATCTAGAAAGACTGAATGGATATCACTGGGACATAGAACCAAGCACAGTGTACTTTCCTTTTACCTGCACTTGTGGCGCAAGCTTCTATGACAAAGTTTTGCTGAAAGTAGGTGCTTACACTGGAATAGTTCAATAAAATATCAAGCAACAAGACTGTTCTCTGCTAGAAACAGCAAGTCTTATTCGAAAGTACTGGCAATTGCGGCAAAACACGCTTGTAAGGGCGGGAAACAGAATCGCATTGTTGCCTCTGGCCCGCGACCTCTGCACAGTCGAATGGTACGATCGTGCTTTACAGACCTAATCAGGATCGCAATACATGAGCATCGCGATTGCATCTTAAACACACTTTTGAGTATCCATAATTCTGCATAGAGATAGATTCAAAAAATTTATTTTAAGTACTAAAGTACTTTTTCAAAGTACTAAAGTAAGTAATAAAACATTTTCATTATTACCTCTACGTTTTCAATTCCTGCTTTTACGCATTCTTGTAGTTTTGTATAATGTTGTTCTGGTAAATTAACTTTTTCGATTTGACTATTTATTGTTTTTTGTTGAATGCACTTTTTATTTTTGTTCGCACTTGTAGCTTTTGCTGCTGTTACCTTTTATGTACCCCATTAACGATAGGAGGTCCCCTTGACAGTTTCTTACTTTGGGACCTCCTGACGCTGTATATATTATGTGAGCTCATTTTTTTGTACTCATGTACTCAGCAATGAATAAACTTGAACTTGAACGAACTTTAAAGATGAATCGGTTTTTTTACAATAAAATAGACAACACGAGAATATCATAGCTGTTTTGTCGCAATTAGGCTGGCCTGTCTTTAAGAGGGAGAGGAAGACGTGTGCTACGCCGCAAGTCACTTACATAGCTCAAGGTGGCATAGGGTTCTCCGCCCACACAGAATGACGCGTATGGTAAAGCGGCCAACACTGAGACGGCAGAACCAGGGAGGCAGCTGACACTCTGGTGACGAGATTCCCAGTGTCGCAAGGCAGGCGATGAAGTCATAGAGTTTCCTATAAGTACACTAGAGAGAACTATAGAGCTAGTGTCTGTGGTAGCTGCAAAGCATGGTGGCTCAGCGAGTATGGGAAAGTTTGAGAGTGCACAGATTAGTCAACTACATGCGAAGGAGCTCTTTGACTGGCATAGTTATCGCTGTCCCTCTATCCGCACAGCTCTCTTCCCCGCAGATTTTTAAGCGGTGCCAAATAGCTCACGCGCTCCTAGCCGTGCCTGGTGACGTCTCTCTCCTTCACCTGTCACCTGCTCGCCGCCTGTCAGCTCTCTTTGGCTTCACCCTCTCTACTGCTTGCAACGCTCGAGCTAACTCCGCACGTGGGCACCATCTCACCCGCACCACATTCTTCCATTTGTCGGTGAGAAGAAGCCGGGAGCCGGCGGGTGCGCGCCAAGGTGGACAGCGCGCCGCTGCATACCGCGCGATGGCGCTGACCGGTGGGATAGCGTTGCGGCATGTTTCCCACTATTCTGCGTGTACCTTTCGCGGCTGTCGTTGGCGTTGTGGGGGTTAGCGAAGCCGATCGCGTTCGCGAATGGCGACGTCAACACCGATGAGGTGTGAGCCAGGGAAGCCGATTGCAAGCGTCGGCAGTGGAAGACCAGCGACACAGACGAGGTGCGAGTCAAAAAGACCGATCCCGTACAAGAATGCAGATGGTGCGCGGGTAACACCGATGAGACGCGAGCCGACGAAGCCGAGAGCAAGCTTCTTCAACGTGTCCACCTTCCGTGTCTTTGCATTTCAAACAAATGTTTACTCGAGTAAACGCTGCACCGAGTACTAGGCACTGTGCTATGGGAGAGCAAACGGCCGTCCCATTGGCTTCTGTTTAAGAGAATTTTATTTCCAAAAAAAATCATACATACGCAGAAGACACTTACGTGTTACATTGTTCGTTCTCAAGACATTCCTAATATATCTTAATATACATTCATATGCACAACAGAAATTGTTTGTACCTGTAAACAGAAATCCTAATCTGCATAAAGAAAACTATGATCAGGGGTACGTACAATTCATGAAATAGAACAAAAAACATTTTAGGAAAATGCGTATAAGAATAAATAAATACTTATACAATATTAAACACAGGTTCAGTGAAATCACAAACACTAGCCTACCTTCTCAGTAATGAAGCCTAGGCGGGGACACTTTGTTCTTTCTGCGAAGAATAAATTGTGTTGACCACCACAGGAGGAAAGGTTCCTCCCCCATAAGGAATAACTGTGCGTTCAGATGAGTAAACATCATGGTTTTTGAGCGATGTAGCAGAATACACATGGCCCTCTGAGGGCGTCCCCGCAGGCATGCCAGTCCCCTCCGCTTCCACAATACAAAAGCACCAATACACATTATCAAATCAACAAAAATGTCTCTGTGCCACGACTGCATTGCATGCTGACTTGAAACATGCTGGTCACTAAACGCAGAAAAGTACATGCCACAGGACATTCGTGAAGTACATGATTCAGAGTTTCCGTCCAGCCGCACTGCAGACATGAGGCGGAGGGTGCCACACGCCACGCCACAAGGCGGTCGGCCGTTGGCAACGCCTGCCATTCTCTCAATCAAGTCTCGGACTTCAGAGGGTAGGGTTGTGGTTTTAATAAACCAGCATCAACTTTTGCGGCATTTCTTGCGCTGATCATCGTTTATTTTTTTGCAGCAATACATTCTTATAATTCAGTGGGTGACATAACCATTAGTTCCGTCTGGTGAGTTATTTTGCAAAAAAAATGCAGAGATTTCACCACGTACGTATACTAGGGTGGTGGACGCTCAGCTGCCGGTCCCATTTCGTCTGCTAATCCAAACAAACGACGGGAAGTTCCCAACAGGTACTTTGTGAGCTCTCGTCCTCGGTATGTCGAGGACGAAAACTCACAAGCATTTGAGTTGAGTTCCAATGTGGTTCTCAAGGCTGACATACAACACATAACTTCGAAATCAAGAATGGTAAAACCTCCCATTTTTGTTGGTAGGCGGACTAGTGCTCTGGCGACGTTTTCCGCATGGCCATCCCAAAAAAAAAACGAGCCACATGCGTTTCCTACTCTGAAAAAAACTCGTCGAGGTGGCCATGCACTTTTTGCCAAATAAAAAAGGGAAGCTGCTATGCTTGCCTTGATGAGATACGCCCTTTCAGTAAAAGGTGAATGAAAAGTCCTCGTAATCTCAATACGTTTATCCACTTTGCGCTTAATTTCATTCCAGGTGGTGCAGGCTACTTCACCAGACGCAAGGAAGGTCACCCCAGAACCTTTACTCCGTCTACCCAGTGGTCTCCATCGGGAAACTGTTCAGCGAAGCGGATTGCTTTACTCTTATCTGGAATAGGTTGTGCTCCCGAGAGGCTGCTGTAGGTGTGAAAAAGTTGCAAAAAGACCTGTAGCTATCCATATTCCTGAGAAAAAGTGAAATATCGTAAGCATAGGCTGCCACTTTCACTTCACTCAGGCCAGGAAGCGGGAATCCGCGTATGGAACTACATCTCTTGATCTGTTCTAGCAGAGGTTCAATACAGAGTACAAAAAGAAGCGAAGAGGGAGGGCAACCTTGTCGTATACCGCGACTCACAGCGATGGGTTCAGTTGTGTGGCCATTCACTACTAAGCAAGCTTCCAGTTCAGTAAAAAGCAGACGAAGAAACTCGACAAGACGAGTAGGGAAACCAAAGTATTCCAACACGACAAAAAGATAATTGTGCTCAACCCTGTCAAAGGCTTTTTCTTAGTCGAGGGAGACAAAAACACCAGACACTTGTGTTCTCGTAGCAGACGTGAACAGATCACGTGTCAAAGCAAGTGAAGAAAAAAATGTGCGACCTGGAACACAACAAGTTTGCGAATTAAATGATTATTTCAGGTGGGACGGATGATATGCGATGCGCTAAAATAGCAGTTATTATCTTATAGTGAGAGTTCAGTAAAGAAACGGGTCTCCATGCCTTTGGGTCTGACGATTCACCACCGCTTTTTGGCAGAAGGATGACTC
Organism: Rhipicephalus annulatus; assembly: GCA_013436015.1. Lineage (NCBI taxonomy): Eukaryota > Metazoa > Arthropoda > Arachnida > Ixodida > Ixodidae > Rhipicephalus > Rhipicephalus annulatus. The sequence continues at coordinate 72,222 of WOVY01012848.1, read as the reverse complement.
TGCTCTCACGAAACGTTTTAGGTCTAATCCCATCAGCGAGAATCCGGTTAAGCATCGACAAAAGGTAGGCATGCATATCCCAAAAAAATGTCTTTAAAAAATCAGTGGTAGGCCATCAGGACTGGCTACTGTGGAAGCGTGCATTTGTATGAGCACAAAATGGAGTTCCGCCAATGTTATCGGACTACATCAACTATTACGGAACTCTTCTGGCATACAAGAGATACCCAAGCAGAACTCGCGTATAGCTATGTTATGGCCCCCTATGCTTGTGTCCTCTGTCGTGAACAGGGTGGTGAAGTGTGTTTTGAAAACTGTCACTATATCCTCTGCTCGATCAGACTGTGTGGTACTGGGCACCTTAACATATGGAACCGCTGCTCGTTCTTCAAGAGAGCCGTTGCGGACACTTCGGAGGACAGCAGGATCTGCAACGGGCCTTCAATTTACAAACGACAGCGCCGCTGTACGGGAGCTAAGGCGGAGCAGGAGTTCATATCGCGCCTGCAGCTGATGCAGATAATCTTGCATAGCCAATGTTAGTATTGCGCCTTTCCGAACTATGCGCGCTTTTCGAAGTGTGTCGTTAATTTCAGTCGTTAGGCGCTTTTTCCTATCTCTGCCTGCTTTATACAGTTCAGTGTGAAAGCTGCCCTTCAAAGTATCCCAGTCACACGGTGCTGCTGTGCGCTTGCACAAGCCTTCCAGTGTTAAGCGCAAACAGGCTACACACTCTCGATCACGTGCAAGTGCTATGTTCATTTTCCATTGCTTCCTAAACAGGGCAGGCTAATCGAAACGCATCTTTACTGACACTGGGAAGTTGTCTGAAATCAGCGGTACGTCTGCGGGGTAATTCAAGACTTCGCAGCTGCTGACTTGCGTAGCGAACACTTCAGCGAAGTAGAAATGGTCTAGTTGGCTCATATTTGTGCCTCGTGGCCATATCGCCTCAAGTACGTCCCCGTAGATACTAAGCCACGCGTCCCTTAGATTGAAATTGCGAATAAGCTGCTTCAGTGCCCGGCTCCGCGATATGGCCCCCCTGGCGATGTCCACTTACATCTCTGCACGGATCTTCCGCACAATTAAAATCACCAACTAAAAAGGTGGGGTAATTGTCGAAAAAAAATCCAATGAATCAAGGAAATCAGAGGTGTTCGCACGTTGAGCTGGAGCGTAAATAACGAGTGCCCTTACACGCTGGCCGTGAAGGTTGAAGTCAACGGCAAAAGTTCGTCCGTCAAAACCCTCGTGACAATGGGCCCCCCGACGAAACACAGGCGTAGTAAATATGACTCCAACACCACACAAAAACGAGCCTGTTAAAGAAAAGAAGGCATCCACACCAAAACGATAACAAAAGGATTGAACATCATAAGGTGAGCGGAAATTAGTTTCTTGAAGAAAAAGAATATCTGTATGACATGCTCTGGCTAATGTGATAACTTCCCACTGCTTGTCTTGATTTCTAAAGCCTCGAATATTTAGGGAAATAAAAAGCGCCGTCGCCATTATTGATAGAGCATGCGCTGATGCAAGGAAAAGGGAAAAAGGTGGGGCAAGCACTCAAGGAGCCATCGTGACTACGGAGAATTTCGCTCTGACTGCGCCACAACATGGGGGAGTTTGCGGGGCTTACTCACCCCACTTTCAGAACTTTCCGAGTCCGTGGTGGAGGGGTGTACGCGTTTCGCCGCCTGGCGATCAATGTCCACGGGGCTGCAAGCCGGGTTCGCTCCAGCGATGGCGCCAGCGCTCTTGTGGAGCGGGTTGGTCAGACTACGGTTGCGGGCCTGAACGCAGAGCTTGCTCATTCGGGAGCTTGTCAGTTGATTAGGGTCCTGTCTGGAAAACGGGTCTTCAGGATGCCCTGTAGCTCGCGTGCCACGACCCATTGATGAACGTGGTGTATCCGAGCCCTCGGCAGAGCCCCCGGAGTGCGCGCTGGAGCGTGTGTGACCCCTACCAAAAAATGAGGCAGGAACAGCGGGCTCCGATGCGTCGCGTTCATCCGCAGTTTTCGATGTTGTAGTCGATTTCATTGCTTCTGTGGAAAGCTGAAGACGCCTTCTCAGCTGTTGGAAACAGGTTTTCCAACTTTTCTTCTTCGTCTGTTTGGGAAACAGTATGTGAGTTCACAGTTTCGCTGTCACATTCCCGCGCAGGTACTTGTTCTCTTTTCAGGGATCCGTGACGCGAAACATGGCTGGGTACCAACCGGATCACCAGCTGCTGCTGCCACAAAAGATCGGGGTCTTACGCAGTCAACTGCGGCATGATTCCCTGCGCACCCGCGACAGAGCTCCATACACCCCTCTGTGGTGTGGCCAAAAAGGCTGCAAGGTGAGCACCAGGGCGTGGCGCAGTCTTTTCCGATGTGTCCTGCTAAGCGGCACCGAGAGCACACCTTTTAAACGTCTCAGTAATCGCACATCATTGTGTGGCCTTGGAGCGACAAGAAATTTGGTAGTGTCTTCTCCATTTCCACACGAGCCACCCAGATGCCTGTATTCGTTCCTGGGCGCCCCTTGAATGCTGGCTTGAGTACTTGCTGCACTTTTCCGGAGACCGAGAGAGTAGAGGCAAGCGCTGCATCTTCGACCCATAGTGGAACTCGAAAAACAGATACGTGTGTTTACATAGAGTGCTCAACGATTTTGAGTAGTTCGTACTCAACTATGGGAGAGCAGTGAGCCGTCCAAATTAAGAACGGAGCGTTTCCGTCGCATGCCCATCGAGTCAGATAGGTATGTTTAGAAAGAGTGGGTAACGATTTAGAGTACTAGGTACTCTACTATGGGAGAGCTTAAACCGTCCCTAGAGCTCTGGGCAAGCCATTACTTCCATGTTTTAGTGACAGACATATTGAGAAAAGTTTTATTTACTTCAAACACGAGACAATTACAGCACTACTGGTCAATATCAATGCACATACAAAAGTGGATCTAATGACAATTCAACACATACTACGTGACGGAACTTGCTTATTTCCTATAACACTCAAGCTTGTACAACAGACACGTTTTCCATGCGACTTAACAATGTTAGCTTGTGCCGAAGAAAAAAAAACGGAAAAAGGAAGAAAACAGACACAGCAAAGGAAAATGAACCGACAAACAACACCGACATGGTAATCTCTTAAACAATTTGACAGTCGGGGAATCTAACAGAGAGCTGGATCTTATCTCCTGTCACATATGTTAACGTCCTGGAAGACACCATACACGGAACGTCGTGTAACAGAAAGTTTCAAACAGGGTTCTTTCGCTCCAACTCTACTTCAGTCGCAAACTTCTTTGCCAATATATTGCGGAAACGAGGCGTTCACAGTGAAGGGATTGCAGGTGCTACCAAGTAGCGTAAATGTTTTCTGCTAAAAACAGCGAGCCTTATTCGAAAGTTTTGGTTAGTGCGAGTGCGCACACGTATAAGGACGAAAAATGCCACCACGTTATTGATCCTGGCCCAAGACCTCTCTCAAGTCGAAGAGTGTGGTGCAAGTTGGTATGGTCTTTATATGCAGGGTCTCAAAACTCATTTCAAGCAGCGGGCGGCAGTCGATGAACTTTGTTTATTGAGCTAGCGCCGGGTCAGGGAAGAATGTAAGAGTGCGAATGAGAGGGGGTGTCCGTAATTTCGTGCACAATATCAGGAGGCACTGCCGAATCAATCTTTTCCCAAACCTGATATGCTGGTGATTTATAAAATAATTATGGTGAGGACTCCATCCAACATCTGAATACTGATCTCCAAAAAGATGAAAATATGGACGCGGATTGTGAAATACTGTTTTTGTTTGAGGATTACGCTTCAATACATGGTGACCTTGCGGGGTGCCTCACGAAAACAATTTTTAGGGGCGATGCTCTTCAAAACAGCACCCGTGTGTCCCTCGTTGTAATTCGTAACATGTCTTACGCTTTGACCTGCAAAGTGGTGCCGGTGGTAGAATTCTCCTGTGCGTTGTTGAACGATAAACAATTCGCAGCGTGCGCGTTAACTAGAAGCTGAATTCTCCTGTCTCACCTTCCCCGTGAGCAGCCATTGACATGTCCATTGAGTACTATCTGACAAGAAAGGGTTGCTACGTTATACTCGCTCGGCGTAACCTCCTTGGTTTTAGAAAGGTTTAGCGAGCACTGGGCCGCTGTACCATGAATACAGTGAACGAGTATATACCATGAACTCGAGGTGGTTAAAGGTGGCAAGTAGATACGAAGCGCAATCCGCAAGAAAGTGTGCGTGCGCCACCTCTCGTTTAAACCTCGGAATGTCCGCTGGATGGTGGTGCTTCTATATGCGAAATATATGATGAAAAGATGCGAGATGGAGGTCCTTGGAGTGTGCCTAGATGGACGAACGGACACACACACAGAAACATGGACGGCCGCACGGATGTCTGCACAAACGAATGTACGCATGGACGGACGCAGGGTTGGATGCATGGACGAACCCAGGGACGGACGCACGGATGGACGTGCGGACGCACGAGCAGACGCACGCACGGCCGGGCAAAAGGATGCACGGATGGTCACCCAGATGGACGCATGGACGGACGGAAGCAAGAACGAATGGACGGACGGATGCTTCACCCCACTCTCCATCATTCACCCCGTGCATATGCTGCCATTTTTACTAACTACAAACACACGCTCCTCTATGGCTTTAAAGACGCAAATGACGACGTCTATTCCAGGGAGGTCGGAAGCCCCGCGAACTGGAAGTAAAAATCGAATCTGCTTTGCCCATTGGTGGTACGTACCGGTCGCGTCAAGACATAGATATAAATGGTAAAATGCCATGCAGATCACTCAGAAACGCTTTGAATGTAATATCTCAAGCTTAACAGTGCATGTTTACGCCTTTGTTCAATGTACAGCGTGTAAAGGATCCTCACTGCGCTACTCTCAGTGTTTATGTTTGTTTTTTAAAGACGACAGTCTTTGTTGGGGACCTTCAAAATTTTGGTTTGTCTGTCTGTCTGTCTGTCTGTCTGTCTGTCTGTCTGTCTGTCTGTCTGTCTGTCTGTCTGTCTGTCTGTCTGTCTGTACGTTTGTCGGTTTGTCCGCCGTAACGATATCTCAAACGGCATCGAACGGTCAACCCCATACGCCGTGCTCACCAGTATTGCTCAAGGTTTGGCGTTCATAGTTGTGCGATTGTCAAATAAAAAGCAAAATTGCGCATATCTGACGCGCCATCACAACGCTTCGATGTTTTCTAAGTCTGTCTTTATACTAGAAGAGGCACACACAAATAACTCTAAGGAATGCAGCGTTTAATCGCGCTGCGCTGACAGTGCAACGCGATGCTCAAAAATGTGTTTCCAACGCTTTGCTACGACGTCACGGTAGTGGCACCTGCCCGTCGCTTTGCGTTCTATACCTTATCACCTCCGAGACTGGCGCGCATCTTTCTCCGCGGGCTACATGCCTTCGTTTTCAAAGATGACTGCCAGATGGCACTAGTGTCAAACGTGCCTAGATGCGCTCGTTCGCCTCCGCCACACGATGGAGGCACTCTAACGCAGCGTCTGCAGAATACCGTACACGAATTTGCTTGCGCAAAACATCAAATAAACGTTTTGTTCACTCTTTCCAGACGCACGACTATCGTCTTTCGACGACATTTGCAGTGTAACATGTAGGTTCGGGCCAATGTTTTTATTGTGAAACATTTCTTTGAGTACTGCAGGGATTTTAATCTATCTATCTATCTATCTATCTATCTATCTATCTATCTATCTATCTATCTATCTATCTATCTATCTATCTATCTATCTATCTATCTATCTATCTATTTATCTATCTGTCTATCTATCTATCCATCAGCCAGGGTATGGGTGCTTTCGCGAACACCCCCTTACCTTGGTGTAAACCACGGTTAGTGTGTGAGGGTAAGAAAGTTTGACAATTGAGAGTCACTGGTCATAATGCGAATAATGTGACAATCCCTTCGAGTGCTTCGTCAAACTATTTCCGCATGACACGTGTGGCTCATACCTGTACAGCGCATGTTTGTATGTGCCTCAGGTAATTGAGCATTCAAATCTAGCCAAGACAGAGAGAACAGGCATGGTTACCCTAACACTAGAGCGCTAAGAAACGGGTGACACCGGCGCCGTTACCCCAACTAATGCGAAAAATAAATGTCAGGGTGCCCGCATAAATGAAATTTCACCATTCTGCGGGGCAATCAAGTACTCTACCACAGAGCCAAACCAGGTCTCGGAAGTGCTTTTCAAATAGACCGCAATGTGATTGTGAAACGACCATTGAGATTGCAGTGCTGGTTATTCAATTTCATAAACATTATCTATGAACTCGTAATTGCCTCGCGCCTTTCTTCCTATGGTTTATGTTGCTTGTGTATCCAAAATGCAGATACTGCGTTGCGCAATCCGCGACAGAATGACCGAGACCATTCCAGACAGTTTTCGGATCATCTGTCCGGCTTGAGTGCGCAAACATGAACTGCTGAGTTCATTTTGGAACAAACTCGGCCATCAGCGATAACGCTTGAATTTTCCACAACGCGTCTCTAATTGTTCACGCACGTTGCCTCTGACCAGTTGCAGCGGATCAATTGATTGGTGGCCAACGCTGTTTAATGACATCGGGGTACAGCGCGCATTTATAGCCTCACTATTATTTTGTGTTTTTACGGCCATAGGTTAGCCCAAACGACGAGTTTCACTTTGAAGACACAACTGCTGCTTTTGTGAAGGCCACGACAACATGGCACTGTGCGATGTCAGTGCACGTTAAATAACACCAGATGGTCGAAATGTCCGGAGCTCTCTACTACCGCATCTCGGATAATGATATGTTTGTTTTGCGGTGAAAAACCCCAGATAGTATTATTATATAGTTCTAAATCGCCATGAACCACAGCTTTAATAGTACAGTGGATACCTGGCTTCTTCGGAAAATGAAAAATGAGGACATATTGTAAGCTCCCATACTTAGCAAAAGTTCTGATTATTTTGGGCGCGGTGGGTGCCTTGCAGGTGCATTTGCCACAAGAGAGTCAACAACGCTTTTGCAGCTATCACTGACTGCACCTTTAGTCAACCTATTTCTCCCAAACGGAGCGATGTATATGGTGATTAGAAAACGCTTATTCCGGCATGGTACGTAGCCAACAATTGGACATGGTATGTTTAGCATAAGTGTTAACGATTTAGAGTACGTGGCACTCTATTATGGGAGAGCAGGTAGTTGTCCTTGTCAGAAAAGGAAAACGAGTACAAATGGTCGTGAACAAGAAGTTCCTGACATGTTTATAATGAACATTCGACAATTTAAAGCATGAGGTATTCTACTATGGGACAGCGTTAAGCTGTCCAGTGCAAAGCCACGCACGACTGACCACGTTCCTGTGTGTTTAAAAAAGTGTTTAACAATTTTGAGAAAATCTTACTCGGCTATGGGAGAGCAGTGAGCCGTACCGAGGAATAAGGAAACTGAGCTCATACAAATTATATTTATATGAGTGTCATATCGTTTAGAAATTGTTTATTTACACTATGTACAGAAAACGAAGATTTCAAAGCATTATAGTGATAGGGGCACGTACACTTTGGCGCATCTATGTACCAAGAAAGACATCATTACTTTGCAATGAAGACATGATTGCCCTAATATACATGACAATGTTGCATACATGTACACAAGAAGGCAATGTCATATCATGATACAATGAAGAGTATAAGGATACAATATATACAATGAAACACAACGGGTTACCAACGAAATCATGAATAACTACTCAATGGGAGCTACTTAGCACCTCGTCGGTCGAAAAATGAGCTGTATCATTTCGTGTTCAACCTTGAGAAAGTGCACGAACAAATCGCAGAAACTCGTGCTCCCCAAGAAAAAAAAAAGCTCCTTAGAGAGGAACGCGAGGATATCTCGTCTCGTTCGGCCCAGTATCAGCCACAAAGCACGCCGGCGGCGATTCTCAGCTACAGCTTCGCATCGGTTTCTCCAAAAGTTGTACAGCCCCGCAACTATTAAAAAAGCCGAAAAGCGCCCAGACGGAAATCGGCCGTTGGACACGAATGTTCGCACACCCTGTCCCCGAAAACCACAATGGACCGCTCGCCATAAAAGGCTGGAGATCACACATTTCATCTTCGGAATTCGATTGGTCTCAAATATATGACGCAGTTGGGTCTAGTGGAAGTGCGAACAACTTGCCATTGCTGGAACCAATCTCGATGGGGGAGCAAGCCCTAGCTCAGCCGTCAGACAAAGTCCTGGAGATGCCCTGGAAACACTGCTGCAGTTATTGGTTTCCAAGGGAGGTTCATTATAGGTTGATGATGCTGGTGCACCATGGGCCATAGAACGGCGGCTATTGTGTCCACCACTGGTAGTGATGGCTCGATACAAAGATGGTAACTCAGTTGATTGGGGACCTTGGTTAACTTGGCTAGCCTAAAAGAAGACACGTAGTGATGGCCCCAGATGCTAGAGAGCCAGTGTCTGAGCGGGCGTGCCGTCATCGCTTAGTATTTGCGATAGAGTGCGTGGTGCTCATGGCACGTTATCACGATGATCATTCGGTTGTTAGATGAATTCTGTTTACTTTGATTTATCATTCTCTTATTTTTCGATAGTGCTCAAGTATATATTACGCAGTTCCAGCAAATAAATCTTGCCGTAAGTCAGTCTGCCGCTTTTCTTGTCCCTCGTTATTGACACTGTTTTTTATGCGAATCACAAACTACAAGCCGTGATGGAAACATCGGAGAATGCAAAACCGCCTTACCTCGTGGTTGAGCTAACGCTGGAAGAAATAACAATTCTGTGCCACCAGACCAACAAAGTAAACTAATGCAGCTGTGCACTGCAGACGTAGAGTGGCGGCTTAACAAAATTTGGCAATGGCAGCAAAATTTTCAGAGGTAGACTGTTTGAGTTAAGTATCGGCGTTCTAAGAGGGCGAATTCGAAGTGCCTGGCTGCTTTAATATCACTTTGAAGAGTTTCTACAACGGATGATTACTTGCTGTCCTGTACACCAAATGCAGTGAACGTAACTCCCTGTTTTGCGATGTTAGGAGACCACTGTAGAGGTGACGTAATGCTGATACGACTGCTGGGGTTGCCAATAAAAAATACCGGCTTTTAGGAAAGTTTAACCTTGCACCGGAGATAGTGCCAAAATCACGAAAAGCATCAAGAGCATGCTGCAGTGACTGTTCATTATGTACATATAGAGTAATGTCATCTGCATAGGCAGGGACCTTTACTTGAGTGTTACCAGGTAAATGGAAGCCACAAATCTGCGGGTGGCGTTCAACGGCCCTTATGAAGTGTTATAATGCAAAGATGAATAGAACTGGGGAGAGGGGACACCCTTGACGGGCCCCACCAAGGAGGATTAAAAAATTTTTAATCCTCCTTGAACCGCACGCGTGAGTAAAGATGGGGGACTCTCTCGGGAATCTATGTAAAGGAATCTATGAATTAGTGTACATCGCGTGAATGAGGTTAATGAACTTATCCGGGATTCCGAATGCATTTAAAACATTTAGAATGTAGCCATGTTCTGTGAAATCAAAAACTTTTTCCTGATCTAAGTAAACCAACAGTCCTTGCGCGGATCGGTAGTGGTTTACTGAATGATGTCACGCGTTAACCACGCATGGGTGTGTATTTTCCGGCCCGGAACAGAACAGATCTGGTGGAGAGTGAATAATGTTGCAAGAGATGGACTGATTCGGCGCACCAAGATGTTGGCCAATAGCTTGTAATCTACATTCAAGGAGGTTCTATAGAGCCTCTGCAGTGGCAGTCCCCGCCACCACCAACGGGAGCAAGTGAAGCCACCGACGGCCATATTGCTAGAGGAAAAACAGGGCAGAACAGTCATGGACCACAACAGAATACGCGCGTTTCGCGCGTCGGTTTGCAGTTCCACGATAAAAAAAATGAGATGAAAACCACTTTTAGGTTACACCAACAAGTAAATATCTCTTCTTGTTTGTGAAACAAACTATTTCATGCACCCATTGTCAGCTCCACGCTTTCAGATCAATCTGTTGTCGAGGGACGCTTCGCATATCGAGCTTGCTGCCCCGCCATTGTGGCACAAAAGGGTTGTAGTATATATTGGGTGTTTTAAAAAAGGTGCCTGCAGATACTCAAGATCAAGGGGAACACGACATTAGCTCGACTCTTTCATATATGTGCTTGTTTGTGTGTCGGCAGATTACCAGAGAATATATATAAGGAAGTTGAAATAATTAAAGCTAAAGTTAGAAATAGGTAATTAAGTAAACTGAGGGTCACCAGTAATTTTTCTAGAGTTATCTAATTCTAACCATTTTACAGGCGGAACCAAAACCGAAGCACCGATGTCGCGTGCAACCGACCAACTCCAGGAGACGTACCCCAAATCAACCAGTATTTATCAACTTCCGTTGGCGACGTGTGTTATCATGACAAGCGCAGCCTTCAGAGCCTAGAAACGAGGTAGCTCGATGTTTGATATAACGTTCGGCACTCACTTATTTTGGCAACTTCGTCTATCGGTGTTTTGGTTTCGGTTTCGTCGGCAAGATAAAACAGATGTCAAAGGTGTCTCATCTTGTTTTAGACGCATTTGCTTATTTTTGTGACTACATTCTATTGAAGCTACGTCAAGGAGGTAGAAACTAACAGATTTTTGCAGATGCACTCGGAAAGCATGAAAAATCTAAGGTGCACTGTCAGGCCGCCGTCTGGTTGTCTGCCCCGTTCTATCGAAGCAGCATTCTTCGAAGTGAATAAAACAGATGTGGTCACCGTACGTAGCCCTCCAACTATGTCTGCAAACAGCACGTTCCCAGGCAGAACGCAGCACACTGTCTTTCGAAAACCTGTAACACGGATAATCACGGCGTAGAATTATTCTCTACGTTTGCGAATCCCGCGATAAACATACACCAAATTCAATATTCACTCGCCAAAGAAAATGTGCACGCACGCCGTCTGTCTTGTCTTGCAAAACAACACCAGAAAACTTGGAATTCAAAGGGCATTCAGACGTCCTACTCGTTCCAATGTTTGATACGTGCAGCCATATACCGCAAGTGCTTCATCCATAAACTTAAAACTCATAGACAATGTCGTGTCAGCGAGCAATTAAAGCTTCAAGTTACCTTCCATATTGTTATATGCGTGCATTACACGTATGTGCACCTGTGATATTATTTCTAATTTACCACTATACGCGAAAAAACAGGCGATCGTGAGCGAACGAAGCGAGAATACTTACACGTGAAAAGTTATCCCAGGCATCTTCTTGATGTGATTTGCGCAGCCAAAAGCGACGCACGAAGACACCATGGCCTTGTAAAAATCTTTAACTGCTTTACGAAAGCATGTCACAGTCGCCAAAGGCCACTGCGAGGGCGGAGCTACGAAGCGCACTTTGTCGTCTGCTTCCGAGTCTTTCCTTTTCCAATACGGCGGCGACCAGCGTCACTTATCGGGGCGCACCTCCACTCCAGAAGACATAGTATAGAACCTCCTTGTCTACATTAGGCAGGGTAATAGGGTGCCAATTTTCAGGTCGCGTGGATATATGGTGTTTCTTGAGAACCAGTGTTATACGCACTCTGTGGAAAGATGTTGGGAGGGTAATATCTCGGAAACACTTGCGAATGACGCGTGACATGAATAAACCAATGATAGGCCAGAACTGTACATAAAACAATGCATGGAATCCGTCAGGCTTTGGGGCTGAATGCTTTTAAATGCGGAGCATTTCTTAGAGAACTTCGGCGACTTTGAATCTATCTATCTATCTATCTGTCTATCTATCTATCTATCTATCTATCTATCTATCTATCTATCTATCTATCTATCTATCTATCTATCTATCCATCTATCTGTCTAGCCGCCTACGACATTAGGTCTCCTGGCCGTTTGGATAATGATATCGATACCAAACTTGGTATGGCATAACATGACTGTATGAAGAACAAATTTGACTAGTCATAACAAGAGAATCATGACATGAGCGTAATGAATGTAATGATTTAGTATTCATGGTCCTACAGCTCTTGCGGTGGTTTCATTCACATGGCATGTTGCAAAACTATTACGGTATGAAAGGATTGCATGGTGAACACAAGCGACAGATTCTAACATGAAAATCATGACATACGTGTCATGTAACAACATGATTACGTGCCAAGCGCATGATGCGCTCGCGGCTGTTTCGCTAGCGTCACATATACCAAATTTGGTATTACGGGACGTGAATGGAGGACGAAGATATGATACTTGTGCAAACATAAGAAACATGAGATGCATGTCATGTAACAACATGACTACATGCTACGCTCGTGATGCGCTCGCGGCCATTTGGCTAGCATCTCATGTACCAAACTCGGTATTACACGACGTGAACGGACGACATAGGTAAATGACACATAACAAACATGAAAATCATGATATTGAATTGGATTGGATAAACTTTTATTTGGTCTTCCAAAACACAGATCACTGTGTTGCTGGCCGCTTCCACGTGGGGACTGAAATGCCGAGCTCCTCAGCCGCCTCGCGGGCTTGGTGGAGAGCTCCGAGCTGATCTGCCAAAGACGAGCTGCGGATTGCCGCCTCCCATCTGGCAGAGGTGATGTTCGACAAATTAGCCAATTTGGTACACTTTCAGACCATATGCTCTAATAAAGCTATTTCCTCACAATGGGGGCGAAGATTACTTGGGTATAGGTTAGAGTACATGATGTGTAACATTTTCTAAGTAGGGTACATCCCCGTTTGCAAAAACCCTAATGTAAGTGCATGTGGCCGAGTTAGATTTTTGTGAGGTTGAGGGAAAATCCTTCTAGACAGGTAGAAATGTTTAGTGAACTCGTTATATGTTGTAAGAATTTTCCGGTTATCCTCTTCACCGGTAGAACGTATCCCCGAGAAGGCGCGATTCGAGAGGTCTCGCGCCGCCTCGTGTGCTGCTTCTTTGAGATTGGGAGGGGAGTTGTTGATTTGTCCAAGGTGAGCTAGCAACCAACTCAGAAGATGATGCGTTATCTTCTTGTCATGTAGTATTCTCAGCGTTTGTTCTGAGACCGTCCCCTTTGCGAAGGGCTGTAGTGCTGCCATGGAATCATTGTAGACGACTTCAACATTATCCATCTTGAGCGCTAAGGCGATGGCCACTTATTCGGCAATGATTTGGTCTTTCGTCTTGACCGTCGCTGAGTTGACGACACTGCCAGCCCCATCGACCACCACTGCCACAAAAGCTTTGCCATTGGCGTAGGAAGCCGTGTCAACAAATACGACCCCTCGTGCCTCGTTTGAGACTTGACGAAGTATAGACCTGGCCCTCGCTACTCTTCTTCCGATGTTGTGTTCTGGATGCATGTTTCGTGGTACAGCAAATACCATGATATTCTTCCTGATGCTGTCGAGGATATCATTGTAATTGCGTCTAATTACCAATGGGTGTTGGCCTGGCTCGTGCAGGATCATTCTCCCCGACCTTGTTGTAGATAAACATGCAAACTGTGCTTTCTCTTGAGTTTCTGCTATTTCTTCAAGCTTGTTGTGAAAGCCAAGCTAAAGTAGACACTCAGTGCTGGTATGTATGGGCAGGCCCATGAGCTTCTTGATAACTTTCCTTAGGAGCACATTTAGTGTATCAGACTTTGCTCTAGACCAGTTGTGCATTCCTGCCTCGTGCGTGAAATGGCTTAGAACAAACACATGCATCTACCTGATGAGGTTGTCTTCCTTGATCCCATTTCTTTTGTTGGCCACTCTGCGTACGAGGTGCACCGCACTGTCTGTTTTCCAAATTAATTTGGCCATATATTTGCTGTTATCGCCGGTAAACCCTATCAGCAGGCCCGGGACTTTGATGAAGTCAACCCTCTAGATGGCATCCCCTTGATTTGTACGGACGTGGACGTCTATCAGGTTTAATGGCTTCCATCCTCTGGGCTTCTGTCCCCGGCGTGTAGTCCGATACAGTAAAAGTTCTGACTTACCCGAGGAGCACTTGAGCCCAGAGGGACGAAGGTACTCTTCTACGGTGTCAATCGCTTCTTGCAGGGCGCTCTCAATCTGCCCCTCACTTCCATCTGTGCACCATATGGTAATGCCATCTGCGTAGATGCTGTGCTTCAATCCTTGAATGCTCGATAATTTCTTTGACAGTCCAATCATGACAATGTTGAACAGCATTGGCGAAATCACTGCCCAGTGCAGCCTGCCCCTTGCTTCTAGTTCCATTGCTGCGGTCTGGATATCTGCAATTTTCATCACGGCTTTCCGATCTGTAAGAATGGACCATACGTAGTCATAGAAGGCTTTCCGCAAACCAAGCTTGGAAATTGCTTTGACTATGAATGAATGGTAGATGTTGGCAAACGCTTTTTCTAGATCTAAGCACAGAATGGCTCTCACGTCTCTAGTTTCGTTGTCGATGACCTGGTGTTTGATACGCTTCATTGCGTCTTGTGTGGATAGCCCTGCCCTGAATCCAACCACATTGTGTGTATATATGTCGTTATCTTCCAAGTACTAGTTTATCCTGTGCAAAATGGCATGTTTTGCAACCTTGCCGATACATGATGTCAATGATATTGGCCTCATGTTGTCCAAGTTAGGGGGCCTTTCTGGCTTAGGAATAAGGATCGTGCTGGCCAGCTTCCACTGCTCTGGCACCGTGCCTTCTCTCAATGCTGCATTGATCATAATCTTCAGAGTGCCAATTGAATCGTCATTAAGGTTACGAAGGGTCCTGTTTGATATACCCTCCGGGCCAGCGCCCGACCTGCCGTTGAGATCATGCAAGGCTCTTCTGATCTCCTCCTGTTAAAGTCGCCTTTAGGACATGGATTTGGCGTGATCTGGTACTGTCTACATTGTGGTGCCAATCCTTTTTAGATGCGGAGCATTTAATACTCGAGGCTTGTAGTGCGGCGCCATCCGCAAGCTTCCTCCTCCTTCTTCCACCATCTGTGCATCCCTTCCTCCTCTACACACCGCGTGCGCTTCTCCTCTTCACGAACATTCGCTAGCTGTATAATGCAGCGCGCATGCGCCGTCACGCTTCGAGAACATCGGCAGCTGACGCGCGCGCATGCGCCGTCGCGCTTCGAGAACATCGGCAGCTGACGGGCGCGCATGCGCCGTTGCGCTTCTCCCCCTTCTCGAACATTCGATGGTAGACGGAGTGGAGGGCGTCAAAAACAGCACGACGAAGCTGTGAAGGAACATACATACGAGTGCAGTTGTGTGAAACATCGCACCAGAGCGTAACGTCGTCGTCGGGAAAGTTGACTTGTTCCAGTCGGAGGGAAGTAGAGGATCAGAGTCATGGAAACTCAGCGTCTAATGACTGTGCCTCCGCGAGCGAGCACAATGAAAGGTCGGTGGTGCCTGCCGTGGCATTGATTGAAATATGACTGAGAGCGTCCGCTGCACTGTTAAAGCTGCCTTTTACATAACGTATGTCTGTGGTGAATTCGGCAATGAAAGCAAGGTATCGAAGTTCTCTAGGAGTGTGCATAGCACTGCAGGAACGTATACCGAAACAAGGGGCTCGTGGTCGGTAAGAATGGCAAATTGTCGCCCTTCAAGAAAGTGCCTGAAATGCTTCATCGCAAGATAGGCCGCGAGGAGCTCCCGTCCGAAAGTACTATATCGGCGCTTAGTGTCGCGTAAATTGCGGAAAAAGAAGAAAATTGGAGCCCATGCACCATTGATCCATTGATGAAGAGCGGTCCCAACTGCTTCTGAAGAAGGGTCCACCATGAGGCTAGTGGGAGCAGTTGGTGAAGGTTGGTGCAGGAGGGTGGCCTGGGCAAGCTTGGTCTTAACGGCGGCAAAAGCTTGATCCGCGACCGTGTCCCAGGGAAGTGCGGCTGACTCGGCTTGCGAAGTCGAGAGCAGTGCTTCCAGAGGCTGCAGCAGTGTAGAGCATGTAGGGGTGAAGCGGCGATAAAAATTGACGAGTCCGAGAAAACGTCGTAGACTGCGTATGGACGTGGGAGGCGGGTACTCGAGGATAGCTTGAACCTTGTCAGGTAGAGGAGTGATGCCATCTTTAATGCTCTAATGTCCGAGGAATGCTATCTCTGAGACTCCTAACTGACGCTTTTCTACATTGATGAGAAGGTCGTAATCACACAGTCGAGTGAAAAGCTGACGTAGATGTGCCTTGTGCGTTTCAGCGTCCTTGCTGGCAACGAGAAGGTCATCGATATAGGCGATACAAAACGGCAAGCCTCTTGTTACTTCGTCTATAAAACGCTGAAATGTCTGAACTGCGTTTCTCAGACCAAAAGGCATTCGTAAATACCGATAGAGCCCAAATGGGGTAATTATTGCAAATTTGGGAATGTCAGAAGGCTCAACGGGGATCTGGCGATAAGCTTTCACAAGATCAATCTTCGAGTATACAGTTGTGCGGGTAAAAAGGCAGTACAGTCCTGAATATTGGGTAACGGGTATTGATCTGGAATGGTGACTGCATTGAGAGCTCGATAATCACCACAGGGCCGCCAGTCATTGTTCTTCTTGGGAAACATGTATAGCGGCGACGACCACGGGCTTGATGGCAGGCGAATGATTTGCAACTGTAACATATGCTCAAACTCGTTGCGAGCAATTCAAAGTTTATCAGGGCCAAGTCGGCAAGGGCGGCAGTGAACCGGTGGGCCTGTGGTAACGATGCAGTGAGTCATAGAGTGCTTGGGGGTCTTACTCACGGGAGACTACGTTGTAATCTCCGGAAACTCGTTGAGCAGAGCTGTATATGGTGACGTGGGCGGTTTCACGAAAGTGGTGTTTATGGCCGTAGCGCGAGGCAGAAAACCATTGACCGATAAGCCGGTATAGCTATCCACCAGGCGACAGCGGTTCATATCCACGAGCAGATGAAAATGCCATAAGAAATCGGCGCCTAAGATTGCGTAGAGTACGTCTGCTATCCAAAATAACCACTGCAGTTTCCTCTTAAGACCGAGATATAGGGTCAGAAACTTCTGTCCATAAGTTGCGATGACCAAAGAATTGATCGCTAGTAAAGGAGTTGACTTCTCGCGAAGACGCCGGTTAGTTTTGGACGCTTGAATTATGCTGACTTCTGCTCCAGTGTCCACCAGCAAGCGGCAGACCTGTGGTTCTGTCGGTGATGTGGAAGAGGCGGCTCTATGCTTGGCGTTGGTTGCCCGCTGCTGTTATTGACGATCGGCCGGAGCGTTTCCCATGCGCCATGAGCAAGGTGGCACACATCTGCGAGCCGCGGCACAAAAACGCCGGTGATAATAGCATGTGTTCTGCGGTGAAAAGCAGTGCTCGGGCTGGTGGAGGGGCCGTTGCGGAGCAGCTGACGTGAGAGATGGTCGATGTGGATGAGGCGGGTCATTTAAGTTGCGAATGCTCAGCAATGGCAGACGCAAGTTGGCGACTTCAGCTGCGAGATCTTTTACCGTTTCTCGAAGGGAATCTGCTTCGGAAATCGGAGAGGTTTGGGCAGCGTTTATGACTGCCGGAGCAACGTCCATCATGTCATCGGCCATTTCTGCCAGCTCCGACAGCGGCTTATCCTGAGCTGGGACAAGAGCCATTCGCATGGTAAGTGGAAGACGCTGTAGAAACAACTCACGTAGTATGGATGTTTCTGAGCCGTCCGACTGGTCCCCAAGCAGGTGCTGCAGGTGACGTAGAAACTGTGTGGGACGGCGGTCCCCGAGCTCTTCGTTGCACAGAAGTTGCTGAATGCGCCGATGCTTAAGCGGAACGAGTCGGTGAAGAAGAGCCTGTTTGACTGTCGTATATGTAGTGTCACCAGGCGGGCCGACGAGGATGTCGCGTATTTCGGCCATTGCCTGTGGCGGCAACGCTTCAACGAGGAGCTCATGCTTGCGAACTTCTGACATGATGCGATCAATGCGGAACTTGTTCTCGACTTGAAGGAACCATAAGGAAGGATCGGCAAGCCACAGCTATGGCAGCGTCATGGTAGCAGTACCTCCAACAACACCCAAAGAGGGTACATGGCTAGGTGCAGTGGCAGCAGTACTAGGGCTGAGGCTCTCGAGATGCTCACGCTCCTCCATGATAGGTCGCGTTCGTAGTCCGGGTCACCAATAAATATAGCACTCTGAAACGCGGTTCCTAAAACACAGCGCGGTTTAAGGCCGCGTTCACACTGAGCATTCCGGCCGCCGAAAGTGCTCCGAATCCGGTTCGGCGGCGGCGAGATCCGCCGAAAAGGCCCTCTCCGCGCCGATCGCTCTCGGACCGATTTTTGCGGCGTCTGCCGCCGAATCAGTCACCGCGGACCAATAGGAGCGCTGGTCAAGGAATTTTGAAAAATGGCGGCCAAGCCCTACTCACTTGTTATGCTGCAGTGCACGTAACTGAATGTTGAAACCAACGGGAGTTTAACCTACTCTGTGCCTACTTCGCCTCCGTATTTTGTGAAAGAGGTGACCGAGCTTGCTGTTGGCGTGACCGAGCTTGTTGCAGTCTTGCAAAGCAAAACGAACCCACCAACGCCGCTGGCGTCGGCGGTCTTTCTGCTCTTCTTGCATTACAAGACAGCCACTTGCCAGCAAAGTAAGCAGTACTGTCTTTTCTTGCTTCTTGCGTACGAGAATCATCGAAGTATACACCACTGGATAGCGTAGTAGCGTTTGCGAGCCGCGACAACAACCGGGTGACAGTGCATCCATCCCGCGTTCGCCCCGTAGTAGATGGCATATTCGGCGGCGCGGGGCGCGTCCAGTGCGAACGACGCTGTGTTTCGGCGGCAGGGAAATTTCGGCCGCTGTAGAAAGCGGATGTTTCAGTGTGAACTAGGCTTAATAATGCATCTCCGCCATTGTTTGTTTGTTTGTTTGTTTCCCTGGGATGATGGCCCACACCCACTCAGGGGGATTGGCCAAGAAAGTGTAGTTCAGTTTTTCTGTGATCATTTTAACTATGTGTAATGAATTGGTATTATAATAAGATTAACGTAAAAAACAACATAAAAATAGCAAACGAAAAAAAGTCAAGTTGAGCAATTTTGAGATTTGAGGTGTTATGATTACCACTCAGCTGCGTTTACTTCACTCTGCCCTGAGGAGTAATAAATAGTAATTTTTCTGGTTGAAGATCACAAAGGTATACGCTTGGTTGCCTGAATATAATCGCAAACGGCATTGAAAGCATCCCTGTGGCAATGTCCCAAAACTGAGGCACCAAGGCTTAGCGCCGTTTCCGCCGTCAATCTAACGCCTATTTTAAGAAATGGCATAACTAGTAACCTTTTTCGAAGTATAGCGTCGCGGCGACAATACAAAAAATAATCATCTAGTGATTCCATTTCTCCGCAGAATGCGCAGAGGGGTGATGTTGTCTGACCAGCTCTGTGTAGATACAGGTATAGGGGGGGAACACGACATCGAAATTTAGTAATTAAGACTTCGAGCTTTCTGGACTGGCTCCAGTGGGGTTTCCATGGAAACATGAGGTGGTTATCTTCTGTCCATGTAGTTACTTTTTCTATCGTATCAGTGGAGACTGCTGATTTTCGATATCTTATTGCCGTGATATATTCAACGTCTGGCAGTATGTACAAAACTGGCCCATCAAGTGCGGCTCGTGCTAAGGAACCGGCCAATTCATTTAATCTTAACCCACAGTGTCCCGGAACCCATTGTAACCTCAGGAGTCTCAACTGCGGGGGTAATAATGCTTTGAATGTGCTTAAAATTCGAGAGTTCTCTGAAGCTGTCAGAGCTGAACAAACTGAAAGAGAATCCATCATTATGACTGCGTTGTTTTGATTTGATGGAAGTTTTCGAAGAGCTAAAATAATCGCTACGAGCTCCGCTTCAAAAACTGGAGTAAAATCAGGCAGTCTCACTGAAAAGGACCAGTCAAGCGAATCAGATGCAATGTCTACACCTGCCTTTTGATTATTTATGGACGCATCTGTGGCTATTATATTTTTAGTTTCTGCATGCTCCAAGTAATCTAATAATATGTTATTTAAAAATTTGAGAGAATGTACTTTGGCGTTTTGGGGGAATATATCATCATACTCAATAATAACATGACAATTTGAGTCATTAGTCTCAATTACATTTCTAACATTCACATTTACACTTTGTAGATTCTTTTGTACAAACATTATCTGAGGTGTGTGAAACCGTGGCCAATGAGCAAGAAAGAAGGCGTTTGCGATAAAAGCATATTGAGATCTTCTTGCCGGTAAGCTATAAAATTTTAAAAATGCTTGTACGGTCAAAATTCGAAATCGACAAAGTAGTGTAGGCAGGCACGCTTTCTGGTATAGTACGTTGATAGCCACAAATCTAGGGAGTCACAGACACATTCAAAGTGCTTCTCGCTCCAAGACAACTAGATGTTTTGTTTTATAAGCAGGGCCTCCTGAGAATAATATGCAGCCGAATTCCAAGATGGGGCGCATATACATCTTGTACAACGTTATCAAGGTGTGCTTCCGTAACCCATATTTTGGGTTACTTAGCTTGTGTAGTAAGCCTAAAGCCCGCTGTGCTTTGGTAGTTATATACTCTACGTGTGGACTCCAGTTAAGTTTGTCATTATAAATGATTTCCAAATATTTTTATTGTCTACTTGCTGGATGGGTTAGTATTTATATAGAATTGAAATTGAAATTGGTTATGCAAGCGGAAACGTCATGAGGGCACTTTTGCTGACATTTAACGATAACGAAATCGACTGCAACCAAAGTTCTAACATGTTAATATATCTTTGTAATTTAAGTTGTAGTGAGTAAATACCACAGTCAGCAGCAAAGAATGCGATGTCATCAGCATAAATGTAGACAGTAACTTCTTGATTTGTTGTAATTGTGCTCATTAAAGCAATAAATAACACTGGAGATAAGACTGTGAAGTGCTCCACACTGCCATACGCCTTAGGTATGTGAAGCGTTACTAAAACAGCGTATTGCCTTCTTTTTCGCGAGAGCTGTATTCGGCTCTCTAAACCAGCATGGGCACACCAAATAGAGAAACCACTACGAAAGCCGACTTGGTTCGGTTTTATTACTAAATTGTCTGCCATCCAGATTCTTATTCGGCTATGTAGGACGCTCTCTACTAGCTTGCCCATGTTAGATGTTAGAGAGATTGGTCTGATATTATCGACTGTTAATCCTACACCCGGATTTTTTAGTATAGGAATCACCTTTGCTATCCTCCAATCCTGCGGCACCCATGAGTTTTTTAAGGAGTAGTTAATAACATTGGCGACGTCTCGAGGCGATAAATTGAACAGAGTTTTAAGCATGGGTACTGTGATTCCATCTGGGCCAGGAGACGCACAGGGTAAATGTTTAATCACGTTGGATACTTCAGTCTGTGTCACTTCGTCAAAGTCAGACTTTGTCGTAGACTTGTGCCAGTTGTTTGGCACTACTGAAGTAAATCTGCTTTCCAGACCTTTACCGATTGCCTCTAAGGTAGTGGTCATTTCTTGCGCCGACAAATTATCACAAGCTGCATTAACTGGCGATGGCAAGATTTTCCGAGCTCTCATATGTCGGAACAGTGCTTTCATATGTTTAGGCTTCGACAGGTATTCATAATGTCTTCTGTGATATTCTTGTTTAGCTTGAGCTACCGCTCTCTTAAAGCCTGCAGCAATGAATTTATAATCGGCCCAGTTTTGGGGGGATTGATTATGTAAGAGCTGCTTCTACGCTGCCTGACGTCGTCGGTGCTCTCTTGTACATTCATCATTCCACCAATAGCTATATACCCTTTTTGTGGATTCAACAGTAAATTCGGCTCTTTTGTAGGATCTTTTAATGACTGCGTTTATCTTCAGTGCTTTTGTATCATCGCTCTCTTCCGAGTGAAAAGTCAATGCTGACTTCAGATCAGTCTTAAATTTAGTGTAATTTACAAATACTCTTGGTGGATGGATGGATGGATGGATGGACGGACGGACGGACGGACGGACGGACGGACGGACGGACGGACGGATAGACGGATGGAGGGACGGACGGACGGGCGGACGGACGCATGGAGGGACGGACGGATTGATGGATGGTTGGATGGATGAATGGACGGACGGACAGACGGACGGCTTTAAATAGTGAGGTTGAGGATTCGTAATTGCAGTGAAGGGTTTAATTGTCACTCGTACCTTGACTTAAGCCACCAATTAGATAACCTCCTTCTAGGTAATCCTACCTGCGCAAAGTCTATTTTTCCCTCCCTGTGCCTAAACCCCAGTGCTTTCAAAAACTCTGCGCCATCATCCTGAACTATAGGGTGAAGCCCATTACAGAACATTATCAAGGGTTCGGCACTTACCTCTTCCTCTCCACACGCACTGCATACTGTGTGTACCCCTTCGTATTTGGCCCGATATGTCTTGGTTCGCAATACTCCCGTCCTGGCCGCGAACAGTATAGAACTACCCCGAGTATTATGATAGATCCTTTCCTTGGCAATTCCCTGCTTAAAAGTTCGATAGATCTCAAGTGCGGACTTCTTAATGATGCCAATTCTCCACATATCGGTCCCAGCTTCCTTCACCTTCTTCTTAACCGATTACTCTTTTTGGTTTGACCCCCTGCTGCTTTCTAAGTATTTACCAGTCAATTTTCTGGTTCGCTTTCTCCATTCTGTATCGACATTTTTCATGTACAAGTAGCTGAATACCTTCCTAGCCCAACGTTCTTCCCCCATTTCTCTCAATCGCTTCTGAAATGTTATCTTGCTGCTAGTTTCCCTGCCCTTAAATGATGTCCATCTCACATCACCTTATAGAAATGATGTCCATCCCATTCCCCATATAGAAGCACCGCCATCCAGCGGACGTTCCAAGGACTAAACGAGAGGTGGCACACGCACACTTTCGTACTGCTTGCGCTTCGGGTGTACTTCCCACCTTTAACCACCTTGAGTTCATGGTATGTACTAGTTCGCTGTATTCATGGCACTGCGGCCCAACGCTCGTTAAGCCTTTCTAAAACGAAGGAGGTTACGCCAAGCGAGTATAACGTAGCAACCTTTTCCTGTCAGATTGTTTACAATCTGCATGCCAATGGCTGTTTATGGGAAATGAGAGACAAGAGAATTCGGCTTTTACTTTCTCACAGCTTGCGCTTCGTATCTACTTCCCACCTTTAACCACCTCGAGTTCATGGTATATACTAGTTCATTGTATTCATGGCACTGCGGCTCAACGCTCGCTAAACCTTTCTAGAACTAAGGAGGTTACACCCAGCGAGTATAACAAAGCAATGCTTTCTTGTCAGATAGTGTTCAATGTACATGCCAATGGCTGCTAATGGCGATCGCAGCGTGCGTGTTAACCAAAAGCCGAATGCTCCTGTCTCTCATTCCCCATTAGCAGCCATTGGCATGTACATTGAGCACTATTTTTTATTGTTCTACAACACACAAAAGAAATCTCCAACTGGCACCACCTTTGAGGTCAAAATGTAACAATTTTTACACACTACAACAGTTACGAGGGACGAATGGGTGCCGTTATAAAGAGCTTCGCCCCTAAAAGAATCAAGTTAATTATATTTTACAGGGTAAGACTTATGCATGCGCACTAGAGTGGGCGCATCGCTAGAACGGGACAACCTCTCTTACTTTGAAGAAACGTGTGTGTCATCGTCGAAGGGAGGCCTCTTCGCCGTGCGTTTCCAGCTGCTGATCTAGGCAAATCCACACAATGAGCTGTATTTTCTGTAGTGCGGGATAGACGCCTCTATGCGGCTTGTGCCGTACTTCCGCTAAACAGCGTCGCCGCCACAATTTGTACAAGATTACTGTAAATACCAGATCAACATGTCTGTTTAGAAAAAGGAGTTAACGATGAGAGCACTTAGTACCCGATATTGTATTCCACGACAGCAGTGCGAGCTTATTGCGCCGACCTAACCATCGTCAACACAAACCTGTTTCTATGGAGAAGCAGCTTTGGCACACGGTTTACTGATGACATTTTGCTGAAAAAGTTCACCTAATATGGAAGCGTTAAGTTAAAAATCAGCATTCTGGCTGTTTTTTGCTAGAAACGCCAAACTTTATTTCAAACTCTTGCAGGTTAAAGGCGCATGCCGCTACAAAGGGGGACCATAGCACCATAAACTGCATGCGCTGCCCGTCGTGCCACGTCGTAGCTTGCAGCAAGCCGAAGCAAGGCTGTGATAACGGCCGGCGGGTAATGTAGCATGAATTTCAAATAATTTTGAGGCTTCCTTCAGCAATCGACTCCCTTGCGCTATTGAAACCCTCAAAGATTACCCTTGGGGAACCCTCCCCCCCTGCCCCACACTAATCTTACGTAACTAAGCTGCAACAATGGGCTCATAGCCGCCATTTTGCATTAGCTGCGTTCGCACCAGAAGACTACTATTTGGAGCTGCTCTCGAGCTCGTGGCATTGGTGCAGATTGAAAGTTTGGTGTTTGGTGACACTGCTGCCACACTTCCTTTTCGAAAGGATATCTTCAAGCTTGTTCACTTCAACGCGGGCTGGCTCGGGCTTCTTTGTGTACTTATCTGGTCGGCCTGGTGAGAAGCTCAAATTAAGCCAAAAATGTAGATGGTGTGCCAGAAATGGCCTCGCTTTTTGTGCGCTTTCTTGTGAGGGTAGAAGTACACTTTTTGCGACAAGAATATTTGTTGTCATTTTTTTTAATTTTGGGTATATATGGGTTAATTAGCGGAAATTGGCGGCCTTTAACGCTAGGATCTCAAGGAACGGCACATTCATGTACTAGATGTCAAAGAACCGTCAAACGTTTACTAAATATTGTGCTTTTTAGGGTATACATATGAAAATACAAAAATACAAAAAACCGTGAAGTCTGCGCCTTATTTCGTCGTTGATCGAGTCGAGCCAGACCGGGCCGGGCCTTAGGTATGACACATGGGCGGTCTCGGCGGCCCGTCTTCTATACATCATCGCGCAGGGCTGACCCGCCTCCAGCAAGAATCGGCTAGGGGCCGGGCTGGGCCGCGAATGTTGTAGGAAATGAATAGCCTTTATATTTAAATAAGTTTATTTCATCGTGGCACGTAACCTACAATAGGATACAGTGTCTACACATTATGAACAAGGCCCACAAAAACGACTTAGGCTGTGTGAAAACATCGTTCACGATTTAGAGTACCTCATTTACTGTACTGCGTTTGAGCACATGGCCGAAATTGCTTGTGTTTAGAAAAGTCGGCAACGAGGTCGGTACAAGGTACACTATTATGGGAGAATATAAAGCCGTCGTGAGGGCTTCAAACTGAATGAGGCACTGTTGACAAATTTGCCACAAAAACGACTTAGGCTGCGTGAAAACATCGCTCACAATTTAGAGTACCTCACATACTGTACCACATTCGAGCACATGGCCGAAATTGCTTGTGTTTAAAAAAAGTTGGCAACAAGTTCGAGTACTAGGTATTCTACTGTTGGAGAGTATAAAGCCGTTGTGAGAGATTGAAGCTGGATGAGGCACTGTTCACAAATTTACACCGAAAACGAAATCGCAGATTTGGGTGGCAACGCACATGTCACGGGGGTACCGCCAACGGAGCCAATAAGACAATCTCTGACAAAGTGCCCTTTTGTTCCAGGTGCAAAAGTGCCCCGTGTTTTCCAAGTACATTTATTTCTATATTCACCAATATAAATCAAAATGCCGATAATTTGAGTATTGATGAGGCTCTTTTCCACAACAATCACCGAACCGTTATTTCACATTATGTACTGTACTAGGTACACGCTGCTAAAAGGGACCAGACTGTCGATGTAAAAGCTGTCCGCGCCTCCGCTTGTATGACCCACGCAGCAGCAGCAGCATCGTGGGAGTTGGACCGCACAAATGGTACGCGGCAATTTGCTACGGAACAGAAAACGTTGTCCTGCATCCTTGCTCGTCTCGAGTGTTAAGGTGAAAGGCACGATGCCTTCAGGGTTGTGCAAGATCGGAAACAAATTGTCCGTAAAGCGAGGTATCATCGTCCGTAAGGCGAGGTAGCATCGTTTCAAGGTTGTCCAAGATCGGAAACAAATGGTCCTCATAGCGAGGTGACAGCACCTAATATGTGTGCTCTTCAGCGACATCGTCCTTGCCACGTTCGTATGACTAAAAAATACTTAGAGTGCTACACTATGCATTCACATAAGATGACTGGACAGTGAAAGGCATGCTATTTTCCTCTCAGCCAATGCATTCCTCCTGCCCCGCGACCCCTCGTGAGCTTTTTGCAGCTAACTACTATAGGATTCAATGATAACCTTCAAGACGTGTCACAACTAAGGTCCTTCTGAAGGGCCCACGAACGGGCATTGGACCATGGTCTTCCGGCGCATCACATACCACACACACACACACACACACTGATAAGGGGTAAGGGTTTTAACGCTGTTGCATTATTGAGCTCATTTCACCCGAAATTCTGGTTTCGGCGTCGGTTGTGGTGCTGTTGGCTGGAGGTAAAATATTTGTGCTATTCGTGACCAAAATATTGGGAAAGATGCGACTTAATTTGATAAACGTCGTGTGTACGAGCGAGACTCGACCACAGGCTCATTTGTGGCAAGTGGTTGTTCTATAACGTTATTGCTTCATAGTGCTGCCGAAAGATAATACACAAATGTCCTGTTCTGGAAGGTGTCGCCTTAATGCATGCATTCCTGCTTGGCAGAAGCGAATTGCATGAGAGAAGAATATATATGAATTGCACAACGAGCTGGTGTTTTAGGCCCGATCTATGGGAAAGTGCTCAGACATATCCATCATGAGCAAAGGCATAAACAAAATGAGCAGCTTCGGAAGTTTTCTCGCTGCCTTACGAACACGTTGTGGCGCCTTCGCCGATCCGCGAAAGGATTAGGAATTGCATAGTGGCCACTTCAAAACTGTACTTGAAAGAGGCCAGGTTTTAGTTTCAAATAGCCAATTAAGCGCTCAAAGAAAGTCATTTTTTACAGTAAAGTTGAGGCATCCACAGAAAACCGACACCAAGTTATCAGTTGAGCAGGGAAGCGTTGAAACTTCAGCGTACTGGTACATATTATTGTAAACAGCACCGCGAAACAACGAAACAAAGACCAAACAGGACACGTGCTGACAACGCCGCTTCTTTTTGCATTAAAAAATATACATGCTTTCTAGAAAGTGGAAAAAGCAGAGGTACAAAGAAATTTTGTCGTAGGTTGACGTAATAGCAGGAGGGCTCAACTGCGGATATAGTTAAACTCTCTGTGCTCTTAGTGCGTGACAGATTGGGAGCTGATACATGAATTATCTGCAAGATGGATGGCGAAGACTTCATGCATCGCCTATGAACGATCGATACGTATCTGAATCAAGTGCAGGATGTACTCAAATTGGGCACAATGTATTGCCAAATCGCTACCTTGTTTAGTTATGATGTTGTCGCAAAAGATCGTTTATGTAGCGGTTAGTCTGTCCAAACTGCCCACATTAGTGGGATGTGGGAACCTCTTTGTACCGTGGAAGGTTGTCCCGTGTCAGGTGATTGTCACCCACGAGGTTTTTACCAATGACAATGGGCACGCCGTCGTGTGTAGGGTCTTCCATCTTCTCTCGTCTACAGGCTCCAGGATATTCCCGAAGCAGCTATGTGATACAAGTTGTTGTTGTTAGGTTGCTTCCACGCCACTGCTCATCCATATATATATATATATATATCCATATATATCATCCATATATATATATATATATATATATATATATGGATGAAAAAATAACCTGCTCACAGCTGGTTATTTTTTTATTCACTTTTCTTTCTTCTTATTTACATTCCATTGGTTCTAATAACTTCCCCTGTACATTCCTTGGCATTACTGTCTGTGAGATCTCAATAATATTGTGTTAAAACACGGAAAAACGAGCCCTTGGGTATACACTTCTTTCCCTTATATATATATATATATATATATATATATATATATATATATATATATATATATATATATATATATATAGTGTCATTTATGATGCGCTCACGGCTGTTTTGCTAGCTCCATACAATCCAAATTTGGTGTTGAGTGACGTCAATGGATGACGAAAATATATGACTGGTCCCAACATGATGATCCCGACACGCGTGTCATGTAAGAACATGACAACATATCACCCTCATAGCGTGCTCACGGTCGTTTTGCTAGCTCCATATTTGGTATCACGTGACGTGAATAGATGACGAAGGTAAACAACACATACAAACAAGATAATCATGACATGGAAGTCATCTATACGGCATCATTTATCTGCGCTTCGTAAAGTTGTGCTGATTAAAAATTGCTGAATAATGATTAAAAATTGATATATTCCCCTTATAGAAGCACCGCCATGCAGCGGACATTCCAAGGACTAAACGAGAAGTGGCACACGTACACTTTCTTACGGGTTGCGCTTCGGGTCTATTTCTCACCTTTAACCACCTCGAGTTCATGGTATATACTAGTTCTTTGTAACCATGGCACTGCGGCCAACGCTCGCTAAACCTTTCTAAAACCAAGGCGGTTACGCCCAGCGAGTATAATGTAGCAACCCTTTACTGTCAGAAAGTGCTCCATGTACATGCCAATGGCTTCTAATGGGAAATGAGAGACATGAGAGTTCAGTTTTACTTTCTTACGGCTTGCGCTTCGTATCTACTTCTCACCTTTAACCACCTTGAGTTCATGGTATATACTAGTTCATTGTGTTCATGGCACTGCGGCTCAACGCTCGCTAAACCTTTCTAAAACTAAGGAGGTTACACCCTGCGAATATGGATGGATGGATGGATGAATGGATGAATGGATGGATGATATGTGAGGTGTAACGTCCCCAAACCACCATATGATTATGAGAGACGCCGTCGTAGTGGAGGGCTCCGGAAATTTCGACCACCTGGGGTTCTTTAACGTGCACCCAAATCTGAGCACACGGGCCTACAACATTTCCGCCTCCATCTGAAATGCAGCCGCCGCAGCCGGCAATCGAACCCGCGACCTACGAGTCAGCGGCTGAGTACCTTAGCCACTAGACCACCACGGCGGGGCTGAATGGATGGATGGATGGATGGATGGATGGATGGATGGATGGATGGATGGATGGATGGATGGATGGATGGATGGATGGATGGATGGATGGATGGATGGAGGGACGGGCGGACGGACGGACGGACGGACGGGCGGACGGACGGACGGATGGATGGATGGATGGATAGATGGATGGATGGATGGATGGATGGATGGATGGATGGATGGATGGATGGATGGATGGATGGATGGATGGATGGATGGATGGATGGATGGATGGATGGATGGATGGATGGATGGATGGATGGACGGACGGTCTGAAGGACGGACGGACGGACGGACGAATATCGGGCGGTGGCTAGCACCACCAAGCCGCAATACTTAATGAACCGAAAAGTAGGTTTTTTTTTCTTTAAATAATGAGGTTGAAGATTCCTACTTTGCAGTGAAGGGTTTAATTGTCACTCGTACCTTGACTTAGGCCACCAATCAGATAACCTCCGTTTAGATAATTCTACCCGCTTAAAGTCTATTTTTCCCTCCCTGTGCCTAAACCCCAGTGCTTTCAAAAACTCAGCGCCATCATCCTGAACTATAGGGTGAAGCCCTTTACAGAACATTATCAAGGGTTCGGCACTTTCCTCTTCCTCCCCACACGCACTGCATACTGTGTGTACCCCTTTGTATTTTGCCCGATATGTCTTGGTGCGCAATACTTTTTTACGGCCTATTGTATAGACTGTAGCACCCAAGCTCCCCCCCCCCTCTTTTTTTCTCGCGCGCGTCTATTTCCCTCTTCGCTTTCTCTCCAATCTTTCTTCCCCATTCCCCCTTCCCCTAGTGCAGGGTAGCAAACCGGATGCTTCATTTTCTCGTTAACCTCCCTGCCTTTCCCTCATTTTATTCTCTCTCTCTCTCTCTCTACTCCCGTCCTGGCCTCGAACAGTAGAGAACTACCCCGAGTATTATCATAGATCCTCTCCTTGGAAATTTCCTGCTTAAAAGTTCGATATATTTCTTGTGCGGACTTCTTAATCATGCCGATTCTTTACATATCGGTCCCAGCTTCCTTCACCTTCTTCTTAACCGCTTATTCTGTTTGGTTTGACCCCCTGCTGTTTTCTAAGTATTTACCAGTCAATTTTCTGATTCGCTTTCTCCATTTTGTATCGACATTTTTCATGGACAAGTAGCTGAATACCTTCCTAGCCCAACGCTCCTCCCCCATTTCTCTCAATCGCTTCTGAAATTTTATCTTGCTGCTAGCTTCCCTGCCCCCAAATAATGTCCATCTCATATCACCTTATAGAAATGATGTCCATGCCATTCCCCATATAGAAGCACCGCCATCCAGCGGACATTCCAAGGACTAAACGAGAGGTGGCACACGCATACTTTCTTACGGCTTACGCTTCGGGTGTACTTCCCACCTTTAATCACCTCGAGTTCATGGTATATACTTGTTCACTGTATTCATGGCACTGCGACCCAACGCTCGCTAAGCCTTTCTAAAACCAAAGTGGTTACGCCCAGCGAGTATAACGTAGCAACCTTTTCCTGTCAGATTGTGCTCAATCTACATGCCAATGGCTGGTTATGGGAAATGAGAGACAAGATAATTTAACTTTCACTTTCTTGCAGCTTGCGCTTCGTATCTACTTTACCATTATCTACCTTTAACCACCTCGAGTTCATGGTATATACAAGTTCAATGTATTCATGGCACTGCGGCTCAACGCTCGCTAAACCTTTCTAAAACTAAGGAGGTTACGCCCAGCGAGCATAACGTAGCAACCTTTTCTTGTCAGATAGTGCTCAATGTACATGCTAATGGCTGCTAATGGGGATCGCAGCGTGCGTGTTAACTAAAAGCCGAATGCTCCTGTCTCTCATTTCCCATTAGCAGTCATTGGCATGTACATTGAGCATTATTTTTTATTGTTCTACAAAACACAGAAGAAATCTCCAACTGGCACAACCTTGGAGGTCAAAATGTAACAATTGTTACACACTACAACAGTTACGAGGGACGAATGTGTGCCGTTATAACGAGCTTCGCCCCTAAAAGAATCAAGTTAATTATATTTTACAGGGTAACACTTATGCATGCGCACTAGAGTGGGCGCATCGCTAGTACGGGACAACCTCTCTTACTTTGAAGAAACGTGTGTGTCATCGTCGAAGGGAGGCCTCTTCGCCGTGCGTTTCCAGCTGCTGATCTAGGCAAATCCACACAATGAGCCGTATTTTCTGTAGTGCGGATAGACGCCCCTATGCTGCTTGGGCCGTACTTCCGCTAAACAGCGTCGCCGCCACAATTAGTACAAGATTACTGTAAATACCAGATCAACATGTCTGTTTAGAAAAAGGAGTTAACGATGAGAGCACTTAGTACCCGATATTGTATTCCACGACAGCAGTGCGAGCTTATTGCGCCGACCTAACCATCGTCAACACAAACCTGTTTCTATGGAGAAGCAGCTTTGGCACACGGTTTACTGATGACATTTTGCTGAAAAAGTTCACCTAATATGGAAGCGTTAAGTTAAAAATCAGCATTCTGGCTGTTTTTTGCTAGAAACGCCAAACTTTATTTCAAACTCTTGCAGGTTAAAGGCGCATGCCGCTACAAAGGGGGACCATAGCACCATAAACTGCATGCGCTGCCCGTCGTGCCACGTCGTAGCTTGCAGCAAGCCGAAGCAAGGCTGTGATAACGGCCGGCGGGTAATGTAGCATGAATTTCAAATAATTTTGAGGCTTCCTTCAGCAATCGACTCCCTTGCGCTATTGAAACCCTCAAAGATTACCCTTGGGGAACCCTCCCCCCTGCCCCACACTAATCTTACGTAACTAAGCTGCAACAATGGGCTCATAGCCGCCATTTTGCATTAGCTGCGTTCGCACCAGAAGACTACTATTTGGAGCTGCTCTCGAGCTCGTGGCATTGGTGCAGATTGAAAGTTTGGTGTTTGGTGACACTGCTGCCACACTTCCTTTTCGAAAGGATATCTTCAAGCTTGTTCACTTCAACGCGGGCTGGCTCGGGCTTCTTTGTGTACTTATCTGGTCGGCCTGGTGAGAAGCTCAAATTAAGCCAAAAATGTAGATGGTGTGCCAGAAATGGCCTCGCTTTTTGTGCGCTTTCTTGTGAGGGTAGAAGTACACTTTTTGCGACAAGAATATTTGTTGTCATTTTTTTTTAATTTTGGGTATATATGGGTTAATTAGCGGAAATTGACGGCCTTTAACGCTAGGATCTAAAGGAACGGCACATTTATGTACTAGATGTCAAAGAACCGTCAAACCTTTACTAAATATTGTGCTTTTTAGGGTATACATATGAAAATACAAAAAACCGTGAAGTCTGCGCCTTATTTCGTCGTAGATCGAGTCGAGCCGGACCGGGCCGGGCCTTAGGCATGACACACGGGCGGTCTGGGCGGCCCGTCCTCTATACATCATCGCGCAGGGCTGACCCGCCTCCAGCAAGAATCGGCTAGGGGCCGGGCTGGGCCACGAACGTTGTAGGAAATGAATAGGCTTTATATTTAGAAGAAGTTTATTCCATCGTTGCACGTAACCTACAATAGGATACAGTGTCTACACATTATGAACAAGGCCCACAAAAACGACTTAGGCTGTGTGAAAACATCGTTCACGATTTAGAGTACCCCATTTACTGTACTACGTTCGAGCACATGGCCGAAATCACTTGTGTTTAAAAAAAGTCGGCAACGAGTTCGAGTACAAAGTACTCTACTATGGGAGAGTATAAAGCCGTTGTGAGAGATTCAAGCCGGGTGAGGCACTGTTGACAAATTTACGCCGAGAACGAAATCACAGATTTGGGTGGCAACGCACATGTCATGGGGGTACCGCTAACGGAGCCAATAAGACAATCTCTGACAAAGTGCCCTTTTGTTCCAGATGCAAAAGTGGCCCATATTTTCCTAGTACATTTGTTTCTAGATTCATCCATATAAATCAAAATGCCAATGATGTGGGTATTGATGAGGCTATTTTCCACAAAAATCACCGAACCGTTATTTCACATTATGTACTGTACTAGGTACACGCTGCTAAAAGGGACCAGACTGTCGATGTAAAAGCTGTCCGCGCCTCCACTTGTATGACGCAGCAGCAGCAGCATCGTGGGAGTTGGACCGCACAAATGATACGCGGCAATTAGCCACGGAACAGAAAACGTCGTCCTGCATCCTTGCTCGTCTCGAGTGTTAAGGTGAAAGCCACGATGCCTTCAGGGATGTGCAAGATCGGAAACAAACTGTCCGTAAAGCGAGGTGTCATCGTCCATAAGGCGAGGTAGCAGCGTTTCAAGGCTGTCCAATATCGGAAACAAATGGTCCTTATAGCGAGGTGACAGCACCTAATATGCGTGCTCTTCAGCGACATCGTCCTTGCCACGTTCGTATGACTAAAAAATACTTACAGGGTGCTACTCTATGCATTCACATAGGATGACTGGACAGTGAAAGGCATGCTATTTTCCTCTCAGCCGATGCATTCCTCCTGCCCAGCGACCGCTCGTGAGCTTTTTGCAGCTAACAACTAAATGATAACCTTCAAGACGTGTCACAACTAAGGTCTGTCTGAAGGGCCCACGAACGGGCGGTGGACCATGGTCTTCCGGCCAATCACATACCACACAAACACACACACACACACACACACACACACACACACTGATAAGAGGTAAGGGTTTTAACGCTGTTGCACTATTCAGCTCATTTCACCCGAAATTTGGGTTTCGCTGTCGGTTTTGGTGCTGTTGGCTGGAGGCAAAAAATTAGTGCTATTCGTCACCAAAATATTAAAAAAGACGCCAATTAAGTTGATAAACGTCGTATGTACGAGCGAGACTCGAACACGAGCTTCCTGTGTGGCAAGCGGGTGTTTTATCACGCTATTGCTTCATAGTGCTCTAGAAAGACAATACACAAATAAGCTATTCTGGGAGGTGTGATTTTAATGGATGCATTCCTGCTTGGCAGAAGCGAATCGCGCGAGAGAAGATTATATATTAATTGCAATATGAGCGGGTGCTTTAGGCCCGGCCCATGGGAAAGTGCTCAGACATATTCATCATGAGCAAAGGCATAAACAATATGAGCTGCTTCGGAAGCTTCCTCATTGTCTTACGGACGCGTTGTGAACCCTTCGCCGATTCGCGAAAGGATTAGGAATGGCATAGTGCGCACTTCAAAACAGTACTTGAAGAAGGCATTCTAGGATGGTTTCAAATAGTCAATTAAGCGCTGAAAGAAGTTCATTTCAATACAGCAAGGTTAAAGCAACCACAGGGAACTGAAAACAAGTTATCAGATGAACAGGGTAGAGTTAGAACTTCAGCGTACTGGTACATATTATTGTAAAAAGCAGCGCGAAACAACGAAAGACCAAACAGGGCAAGCGCTGATAACCAACAACGCCGCTTGTTTTTGCAGTAAAAATATACATGCATTCTAGAAAGTGGAAAAAGCAGAGGTAGAGAGAGATTTTGTCGTAGTTTGACGTATAAGCGAAGAAGGCTAACTGCATGCGGAGATAGTTACACTATGTGTGCTCTTAGTGCGTGACAGATTAGGAGCTGATACATGAATTATCTGCAACATGGACGGCGAAGACTTCATGCGTTGCCTACGGACCATCAATACGCATCTGAATCAAGTTTAGAATGTATCCTCATCGGGCACAATGTATTGCCAAATTGCTACCTGTTTTAGTTCTGATGTTGTCGCAAGCGATCGTTTACGTAGCGGATAGTAAGTCCAAACTGCCCACATTCGCAGGATGCGAGAACCTTTTTGTCCCGTGCAAGGTTGTCCCGTGTCAGGTTCTTGTCCCCTACGAGGTTTTTACCAACGACAATGGGCACGCCGTCGTGTGTAGGGCCTTCCTTCTTTTCTCGTCTACAGGCTTAAGGATCTTCCCGAAGCAGCTATGTGATGCAAGTTGTTGTTGTTTGGTTGCCTCCAGGCCACTGCTAGGCTTCAGTTACATGACTCCACGTTGTTTATACGGTCATTCGTGGCACACCCAGACTCTAATTCAGCCCCATGCTGTCACAGAACTGACATTGACGTCCAAACCGCTGAGGGAGAAGCTCGAGTTGAATCTAAGCGTTCGCATTTCTCCTTAATCTACAGGTACGTCGTCGTTCACGCAGGCCTTCCATGACTTGGGGGTCTTCTAGAAGCCTCAGTTGCCTTTTGCATTCCCCAAAACTGTTGTATTGTTGTATGGTGCATTGGAGACTAACATCATCATCACCAGCAAGAAGCGCGGCTCACCGATCTCGGGACACTCGCGCTGCGCGGGAGCTCAAGTTCGCCGAAGCTCTGGCTGACCTGAAATAAACGACGTGCCACTTATGTTCTGTTGAGTGAGTGTCGTGCAATGTAACAGTGGCGACGAGGACAGCGAGGACCTCAACCAGTCCTGGACCCGGAAAGCCATGAGCGTGGGAGGGCCACCAGTGTTTGAGGGAACGTGCTCAACGTCCCGAGTTCACCTCGAAGCCTACTTCGAAGCGCAAGACAT
Source organism: Rhipicephalus annulatus (assembly GCA_013436015.1). Lineage (NCBI taxonomy): Eukaryota > Metazoa > Arthropoda > Arachnida > Ixodida > Ixodidae > Rhipicephalus > Rhipicephalus annulatus. The sequence goes on along the minus strand of WOVY01012848.1, from coordinate 36,615 downwards.
CACGGACGCGACGAAGCGACGAGCAGTGTTAGTGGCCTCACTACCGCACAGCGCGATTCGAGTGGTCCAGGGGCATTGCCATCACAGGTAAATCAATGCACTTCCCCACGACGATGCCGTTAATTACCTCGAGGAGTACTACGCCCCGAAAGTCAACGAAATAGTGGCGAGTTATGTTTTTTTTTACTCGATCACTAACAAAAAGAGAGAGTGTACAAGAATTCATTGCAGAAATAAGGCAGCTGGCACCAAAATGTCCTTACGGATCGTCGCTCGAACGCATGCTACGAGACCGAATCGTGTGTGGAGTCTTAGATAAAGATGCGAGACAACATTTGCTGACTCTCTGAAACTTGACGCTAACGGAAGCAGGGGATTTCGTTATTGCAGCTCACAATGCGACCGCGAATGCTAGAAGCATGCAATCTTCCGATCAGATTGCATCCTAATTATGCGGCAGAATTGGCCACGAAAAGGTAATTCGAAGGTCGAAGGCATGACACCCTGCCCTATGTATGGCAGTGAAGCTCACTCGAACAATCACGTCCGTACGGTTTAGCGTCGATTCGGTGAACGAGTATATCTCGCTCGAATGTGCTGAAAACAAAATCACTGGAAGCCCCGTGACACTACGTCCTGTAGGCAGTAGCTGATAATAGCTCAAAAGATGAGAAGAAGCTCTATACTATAGTGGCTGCCACGGGCGGCCATTTTTGAGGGCCCCGCGTCACGGCAATTAACGGGCGCCGTACTTCCCAACTGACCGTGGGAACGACGGGCGCCTGAAAGGGAGCCGAGAAGTGCAGAATGGGGTGCTCTTCTTGGAACGTCACCGCCGACGATTGATCCTTTTGTAACTGCGGCGGCGTCTGCAAGGTCGTGGAAGGCCGCGATGTACCCCGAACAAGGACTAGACTACGGGACGCACCGGCTGAGAGCCAAACAATCTGACCGTTTCCCACGGTGAAAAGCGTGGGAAAACCTCTGGTGGCCAAGCCGCATGACAACAACCCAACAGATTGTCACTCTCGCTAGTTGAGAGCCCTCTCCTAATTAAAAGGGGGCGGAGTTTCCATCAAAGAAACGCGCATGATTGGACCCATGTAGAGGTCTCTTGTCCCCAAGGAGGAGAGCGAGGAGACACGAGGGGGATTTAAGCGCAGGATTTTGCCCTGCTATGCAGACTAGTCACTGACCAACATGGTGTAGAAACAGATCAACAAGCATCTCTTCTAGAAGTTTTTAGTGTGGCTTTGAATCGGCTGGCCACCTAAACTTAGCCGTTCGTCTAGTTGTGACGCGATATTAACGTCTGCAACGTAGACATCGGGACTTCGCCTCGAGTTAGCTCAACCTGCCCGAAGTCACCTGTAAGCACTAGCCTCCCGGAGCCACCAGCATTGCAACACCGCCGACATCGCAGTCGTGCCAGAACTCTCTTCGACTTCTCGCATCCGATCGTCGGGGACACAACGCTGCCGGTCATCACACGTATGCCTTCACCTGTTTATATCTTCGAACTTTTCTCCTCCGTCATTCTATTGTTGTTAGTTTGTGTAGATTGTAATAGTTCTCTCTGTAAGCAGATTTATTGTTTCTTTATATGTATTTTTAGTTGTATCAAGTGTTGATGTATTTTGTTAGTTGTATTGAAGTGTTGTACTAGATCCCGTGTGCTTCAATATCACTAGAGTAAAGTTTGTTTTGTTTTCTCACGTCTCTGATCTGTTCACTGTCTCTGCTTGCGTACGTAACGAACCAACCTGCTGTCATTCCCGTCGCCGACTTCGCGCTGGCGACGCTAGAGTGGCATCTTGTAACACAACTGGCGTCCGCGAGACAGGACGTTCCGAACAAGAGTAAGACAGTGACGGGTGAACGAGAACCGTGCGGACAGCGTGGTGATAGAGCCGCACAGTTGAAGCGGTTGCATCCTGCATATGATTGCGCTTATTTTATAGTGGCATTATAGTGGTAGTTCGCAGTATGGAGTGTATGGATTTGGGTAAGTGGATCGCGCACGGTAAACAGTTAGGCCTCGAGGGCGCCGAACTGAGACAATGGGTTAAGGAGCAGCAGGAACAGGCGCAGGCTTTAGCCAGAGAAAAGCGGGCAGTGGCCCGGGAAGAAAAGGAGATTGATTTGATTTGTGGGGTTTAACGTCCCAAAACCACCATTTGATTATGAGAGACGCCGTAGTGGAGGGCTCCGGAAATTTTGACCACCTGGGGTTCTTTAACGTGCACCCAAATCTGAGTACACGGGCCTACAACATTTCCGCCTCCATCGGAAATGCAGCCGCCGCAGCCGGGAATCGAACCCGCGACCTACGGGTCTGCAGCCGAGTACCTTAGCCACTAGACCACCGCGGCGGGGCCGAGAAAAGGAGAGAGAACGCGAAGAAAGGGAGAAAGAGCGAGAAGCGGCAAGGGAAGCGGCTAGGGAAGCCGGATAATGGGAAGTGCAGTTACTGCAACAAAAGATTCGCCTCAGTGACAGTAGCAGGGTTACCGATCCAGCAGTGAGCACGGCGATGCCGGGAGGAGCCAAGTTTGAGAATACACGCAGGTAGACTGCTCGTCACCTTTGACGAAAGAAGGGACGACTAAGATGCGTGTATACGTCGGTTTGAGAGCATCGCCAGAGGGCAAAAGTGGCCTGAAAGCCAATGGGCGACAGTGCTTTTAACGTGTCTTACAGGAGAGACGCTAAGTGTTTATGGCAGGCTACCACCTACAGATTCAGCGGACTACACCAAGGTTAAAACCACCCTCCTGAAGCGCTTTTGCTTCACGGCGGATGGGTTTCGAGACAAGTTTAATAAGGAGAGGGCAGTAGGGGGTGAAACAACAACACAGTACGCGGCTCGCTTAAGACATTACTTCGATAGATGGGACATCGATCCAACTCACCGGAATGCCATTGTGGTCATGCAGAAGAAAGTGTCCGCCATATTCTTTTGGAGTGCGTTATATACGCAATTGAAAGAGAAAAATTAAAGAACAAATTATCAAGTTTGGACAGACGGCCCCTCACAACAGAGAAACTATTTGGACCATGGCCTGAGATGCATCTCCAAAAAAAGGCAATAATCTTCCTGACAGACTTTTTAGTGGAGACCGGAATGGACAAGCGCCTATGACTGACAGCCAGAGATGGGTATTATGTAAAGTGTGGTCATGTATATACTGACATTAGAGTAGTAAGGTGTGCGTGTAAGTAGTTTATGACTGTGTGAACTGCGTGAAGAAAACTGTGTATTGGCAGGATACTTGAACTGGTTTCAGTGTGGTATTATGTTTTTTTTTTCTTTTCCGTATTGGTAATTTTTGGGTACCGTTCTGTATTATTATTTTATTTTTCGCTGCAGAACTTTGTCATATGGAGTAGCTGAGGCAATAGGCACCTCAACCTCTCCACAGCAAAACAGTTAAAACAGAACAGAACAAAACAGAACAGGGTTTAGCTGTCCAAAACTGAGACAGAATGCGAATACCTCCGCGCATTGTTAATTAGAGAGAAGTTTTTGCATGCATGTGGTTCGAATCTGGCATTATATTTGAAAGAAAGGAGGGCGGAATCCCTGGGAGACATGCTTGAGCTGACAGACCAGTTTTTGGAAGCTCAGGGTGGAGCAAGCCTAGCGAAAACAAAGAAAGATGGTCCCATAACGGACAAGAAGGGGAAATACGAATAAGGAGGCAACAGCCACGCACCACTACCACGGTGCTATATTTGCAATCGTGGGAATCACCCACCGCACTTGTGTCGCAACAGACCTGCCGCTAATGTAGCCATCGTCTGCTTCAAGTGTGGGAAAAAAGGACATAGGGCAAACGGCTGCCGGTCAGGAGCAAATAACTCACTCCAGGCGTCCTGCCTCTACGCACCAAGGGAAACGCGTGAGGATCCTATATGCGACGGGTATATCGAGCTTAGGAATGGCGAAAAAGTCCCCGTCGTCAACGCCGTAAGGGTGACACCGCCGAAAAATCCGGCCGAGAACCTACCAGTGGCCACAGGGACCCTCCGAGGCACAGACATATCAGTGTTGCGGGATACGGGGTGCAACACAGTAATCATGCGGAGGAAGTTGGTGAAGGAAGACGAGCTGACAGGTACAAGGAGACTCGTCTACTTGGTTGACGGAACAGCGAGGATGCTGCCCGAAGCACGGATTGAGGTTGACGCCCCCTGTTTTACTGGCAATCTGACAGCACTATGCCTGCAAGATCCACTGTATGACCTCATTCTGGGCAATATCGATGGCGTAAGACCTCCTAATGATCCCAGAAAGGAGGCTGAAAAACCTGTCACGACAAAGGAGTTAAGGGAGGAGCCTGTGGCAGCAGCTATCACCCGTTCCCAAGCACATGCGCAGCCGGAAAAATTTGCCAAGCTTCATACGCCTGGGACCACGTCGGGATTGCCGGGAGATAACCATGGCTGCGAGAAGAGGGGAGATGCGACACTCAAACAGTGTTTTGAGAAAATCGGCAGGAAGCAAACAGGCCGAAATGAGAAGGGAAGCGTCGAGTATAAACAAGAACAGGGACTGCTGTACCGACAGTACACAGAGGCCAACGGACGGCTTGTACGCCAATTAGTTGTTCCACACTGCCACCGAGAAGCTGTGCTTAAAACAGCACGCGATGGTATCATGGCAGGACACATGGGCACGCAGAAAACCGAGGACCGGATCTCGGAGGAGTTCTTTTGGCCAGGCATCACAACTGACGTAAAAAGGTTCGCCGCCTTATGTGATATTTGTCAGCGCACCATACCAAAGGGCCGTGTACAACATGTTCCACTGAGGATGGCACCCATAATCGACACCCCGTTCAAGCGTGTGGCGATCGATATAGTGGGACCGATTCACCCGCCCTCAAAGCATGGGAACCGATACATTTTGACTTTGATGGATTATGCCACCCGGTATCCAGACGCAGTGGCGCTCCCGAGTATCGAAACTGAGCGAGTGGCCGAAGCCCTGGTCGAGATGTTCTCCCGATTTGGCGTCCCCCGCGAGGTACTGAGCGACCGTGGCACGAACTTCACATCGGACCTGATGAAGGAAGTAGCGCGGCTCCTTTCCGTGCGCCAGCTCCACACCACCCCATATCACCCCATGGTGAACGGCTTGGTGGAAAAATTCAACGGCACCTTAAAATTAATGTTGAAGCGCATGTGCGCCGAAAAACCGAGAGATTGGGACCGCTACCTGGCACCTCTCCTCTTTGCCTAGAGGGAGGTTCCGCAGGCCAGTATGGGGTTTTCACCCTTCGAGCTTCTCTACGGCTGCCATGTGAGGGGACCCTTGACGATACTGAAGGAGCTGTGGACGAACGCCGACTTGACTGAAGAAGTTAAGACGACGTACCAGCATGTCTTCGACCTTCGGAACCATTTGGAGGAAACGTGCCGCCTGGCACACGAGGAGTTGGAAAAAGCCGGAGCACGGTACACGAAGCTGTACAATCGAAAGGCGAAGGAGCGGAGTTTCAACTCCGGAGACAAGGTACTGATTTTACTTCCCACCAACACGAACAAGCTGCTGTTGCAATGGAAGGGCCCTTTTGAAGTCCGGGAAAATAAAGGTGAAGCTGCCTACGTCATAGACACGGCTGGCGGCAGAAAAATGTTCCACGCCAACTTACTGAAAAGATACGAGGAGAGGGATAGCAGCCCACGAGAAGGCTTTTCGAAGTCTCAAACAGGTCTCTAAGAAGCCGATACTACGGCTACCAAATTTGCACCAACCATTCGTACTTCGAACGGACGCATCGGACACAAGTTTCGGAGCCGTGCTCATGCAGGCCCATGAAGGCAAGCTCCACCCCACAGCTTATGCCAGCCGAAAGCTGCTTCCACGGTAGGCTTTCTATAGTGCCATCGAACGCGAATGTCTCGCGTTGGTATGGGGAATTTAGAAATTCTCCACGTACTTATATGAAGTACATTTTTGTGTCCAGACAGACCACCAGCCTCTGAGTTATATCAAACAGGCAAAATAGCTGAACGCTCGAGTACTTCGATGGAGTTTACTGCTTCAAGAGTACCAGTTCACCATTACGCATATCAAGGGTAGCGAAAACGTGGGAGCCGATTACTACTTGAGCCGGATATAGTTCGTGAGGTCTATGAGCATGTTATTTTTTTCCTTTCGTCGTTTGTTTTCTATTTGTATGTGCATATTTCATTGTACAAGAAGTGTATTTTGACTTATTTTCTTTTTGCTTGGTGCATTGGTTGTTTTTACATGTTGTAACGCACATTGAAGGATTTCACTTCAGTAGCGGAGCGCACCTGTTCTGTTTTGTTCGTAGTATACCTTCGTGCAGTGTATTCTGTATTGATGGCTGCCGTACACAGCTATTTCTTTTTCTTATTTGCATGGCGCGTTGATAATGTTGCGTGTGACTGAAGCTGGTACTCTAACAATGGTTTTTTTCCTTTTGTTGTTACTTTGATGCACTCTGCCTATTTATGTTGTGTATGAGAGGGACAGTCCTCATGTCTCCCTTATTGGTGGTGTTTTGTTCCTGATGGTCGACAAATTCCCCTCCGTGTGAGCCAATGTTATGAATAACTTTCTGAAAGTGGGGGGGGGGGAATGTCATGGACGGCCATTTTTGTGGGCCCCGCGTCACGGCAATTAATGGGCGCCGTACTTCCCCACTGACCGTGGGAACGACGGGCGCCTGAAAGGGAGCCGAGAAGTGCAGAATGGGGTGCTCTTCTTGGAACGTCGCCGCCGACGATTGATCCTTTTGTAACTGCGGCGGCGTCTGCAAGGTCGTGGAAGGCCGCAATGTACCCCGAACAAAGATTAGACTACGAGACGCTCTGGCTGAGAGCCAAACAGTCTGACAGTTTCCCACGGGAAAAAGCGTGGGAAAACCTCTGGTGGCCAAGCCGTATGACAACAACCCAACAGGTAGTCACTCTCGGTAGTTGAGGGCCCTCTCCTAATTAAAAGGGGGCGTAGTTTCTATCAATGAAACGCGCATGATTGGACCCATGTAGAGGTCTCTTGCCCCCAAGGAAGTAAGCGAGGAGACACGAGGGGGATTTAAGCGCAGGATTTTGCCCTGCTAGGCAGACTAGTCGCTGACCAACACGGTGTAGAAACAGATCAACAAGCATCTCTTCTAGAAGTTTTTAGTGTGGCTCTGTATCGGCTGGCCACCTAAACTTAGCCGTTCGTCTAGTTGTGACGCGATATTAACGTCTGCAACGTAGACATCGGGACTTCGCCTCCAGTTAGCTCAACCTGCCCGAAGTCACCTGCAAGCACTAGCCTCCCGCAGCCACCAGCGTTGCAACACCGCCGACATCGCAGTCGTGCCAGAACTCTCTTCGACTTCTCGCATCCGATCGTCTGGGACACAACGCTGCCGGTCATCACACGTATGCAATCAGCTGTTTATATCTTCAAACTTTTCTCCTCCGTCGTTCTATTGTTGTTAGTTTGTGTAGTTTGTAATAGTTCTCTCTCGTAAGCTGATTTATTGTTTTTGTATGTTTTTTGTTGTTGTATCAAGTGTTGATGTATTTTGTTAGTTGTATTGAAGTGTTGTACTAGATCCCGTGTGCTGCAATATCACTAGAGTAAAGTTTGTTTTGTTATCTCACGTCTCTGATCTCTTCACTGTCTCTGCTTGCGTACGGAACGAACCATTCTCCTGTCATTCCCGTCGCCGACTTTGAGCTGGCGACGCTAGAGTGGCAGCTTGTAACAGTGGCTCATAAACGAGTACTGGCTGCAAAGGTTGAGTTGCCGGAATCAGTGAATCTCTTGCGCTTTCACCCGAAAGTTCTTGATGGGCTAATAGCGTGTCGATGTCGCACGATTCGTCAACTGAAACGTCCGAAAATGTCTTTGCGCCAGGTTTAGGTCTCTACAAAGGTCCACCTGTGAAGCTAATCTTGAAAGAAAATGCCCCGCCACGCTTTTGCAAAGCAGGTATGGTGCCATACGCTTTGACAATCAAGGTGTCTGATGCTTTGGACCGATCAGTTGCCGATGGTGTTATTTCACCAATTATGGCAGAAGAATCGGCAACGCCAGTGGTTCCAGTTGTTAAGATTGATGAGTCCATTCGACTGTGTGGAAATTTTCGCCTAACAGTAAGCACGGCCACAGTGACTGAACAGTACAAACTACCTCGTGTGCATGACATCTTCACGCGACTGAATGATGGTGATGTATTTATTACAATGGATTTGACTCAAGCATACGACCAGCGGTCCCTGGACGACGAGGCCAAGAAGCTGACAAGAATAAACACTCACAAGAGCCTAATTTGCTTCAATAGGCTTATTTTTGGGATTTGCTCAGCTCCGGCCATCTTCCATGCAGAGGCATGTATATTTCTTATTCAAGGATCTCCCGGGTGTACAAGCATACCTGGCTGACATCATATTGGCTGAGAAGCGCAATGACACTTCCTTGCTAAAGCAAGTCTTCCGGTGCTTGCGGAATATGGTCCAGGATAAACACCAAGAAATGTAAATTCAGACAAGAGGTTACCTTCCTTGGAAATCGAGTTGATGCTAACGGGCTCAAACCAAAAGACGACAACATTGAAGCAGTTCTTCAAGCATCGATCTCCACGTCAGTGAGTGAACTGAAATTCTTCTTGGGCTTAATCAACTATTATGCCAAATTTCTACTGAACATTTCCACAGTACTAGCGCCATTATACAATCGGCTAACTAAAGGAGCTATGGGGAAACGGCAGCAGGTACACGAGGAAACAATTCGAAAGGTTAAGCAGGCATCACAAAGGTCAAAGATTTTGACACACTTTGACCCTGACAAACCTGTGAAGTTCAAAGGTGACGCTTCATTTGTAGGAGGGGGGGAAGTACTTTCCCATCTTATCAATGGCACAGACTATCCGATTAGATTTCGCTCCAGAACTTTGTTCAAAGCGGAAACTACTTCCAGCTAGAAAAGGAAGCATTGGCCCCTGTATTCGGCGTGAGGCTTTTTAAGGACTACTTATATGTCAATCACTTTGTTTTGGTGACCGACCATAAACCTCTGACGAGATTCTTTAACCCAGGAAAAGCCATTCCTCCCATGGCTGCGGCAAGGATTCAGAGATGGGCTCTTCTCTGGGAGAATTACATTTACACATTGCAGTATCGCATAGGAACCAAAAACTCAAATGCTGACGCCTTAAGTCGCCAGCCATTACCAAACACACTACACGATACCGGCACAGAAAAACTACCAGAGTATGTCCTGTACTCGGAATGCTCGGAAATAGAAGCGATTAGTGTCAGCATTGTGGTACATTCTACAGAACCAGACCCTCTGCTGTAGCAAGTTAAATTCTGGATTAAGAAGGCTGGCCAAAATTTTTGTCGGAAGAGCAGAGCCGCTTCTGGCCGTAGTTCAGCAAGAAGGCAGAATCACTTACTACCACGACTTGGTCTACTGGTGACACCGCATCGCGCTTCCCGTGGTTTTAGATTGACGCATCTTGGACTTGCTTCATAAAACACACCCAGGCATAGTGACCATGAAGAACATTGCAAGATCCCTGTGTTGCCTTCCGGATGTAGACAGTAAGATCGAGCGATTGGTGCGTGGATGTCCGGCTTTTATACAGGCTGCGGCGATGCTCACAGCGCAAACACCTGTACCATGGCCCACGACGGGAGACAAATCGAGCCGGCTGCACGCCTACTATGCAGGTCCTATTGAAGGACACATGATACTGGTAGTTGTAGATGGCAAAAGGAGGTGGGTGGAAGCAGTTTTAACGAACTCTGCAACAGCAGAAGAGACAGTGGAGGCCCTGAGGGCAGTGTTTGCGAGGTTCGGTCTGCCACGTACTCTTGTGACGGACAATGGACCTCAGTTCACGGGCTTCCACTTTCGCAATTTCCTATAGCTAATAATTAAGTAAAACATCTCACGACAGCGCCTGATCATCCCCAATCAAATGGTTTTGCGGATAGGCCGTAAAAACGTTGAAGGAAGGCTTGAAGAAAAAATGAAGAAATTCCGCTACAAACTCGACTTTCAAGATTTCTGTTCTGTTACCGCCGCACACCAGTGAAGGAGGGCAAGTCTCCTGCGGAGCTTTTGCTGAAGTATCAAATACGAACGACACACGACTGCGTTATGCCGACCACAGATGCTGTTACAGCAAAGCCATTCAACCAATGAGAACAGTGACGGCCGATAAGACAGCGTGTTTGGACTCAACGTTCAAACCATGGAAAAGGTAGATACCAGGTATCATGCGGGACCATCAGGGAAAGAGCATGATCACAGTGTACACGACTGAGAGAATGGAACGGCGGCAATTTGACCAAGTGCGATGGCAGGACGTTTCAGTTGACTAATCGTGCGATATCGACACGCTATCGCCTCGTCAAGAACTTTCACGTGAAAGCGCAAGCGATTCACCGATTCCGGCAACTCAACCTTCGTGGCGCTCAATGCGAAGGAACCGCGCTCCTGATCGTTTGAACTTTTTAGAAGGGGAGAAGCTGTGTAATCGGGGACTAACATCATCATCGCCAGCAAGAAGCGCGGCTCGCCGATCTCGTGACGCTCGCGCTGCGCGGGAGCTCAAGTTCGCCGAAGCTCTGGCTGACTTGGAATAAATGACGTGCCACCTATGTTCCATTGAAGAGTGTCGTGCATTCCACCATTGGGCATACCAGGGATCAAGGGGTGTTCAGAGACCAGTGAGGAGTAGTGAGATCTACCCGACTGCTGTGACACGTACACGTTTACGATGATAGTTTGTTAGTTCGTTGGAGAAATATTAATTTCATGAACTACTCAGTTGCAGATCTGCCGTGTTACATCATCTATTAAAAGGTCCTGCATTCGGGCCCTTCAAAACTCGTTTTTTGGACAAATAGTCCAGCGAACGCTGTCATGCGATATTTTTTCGTAATCGCGTTGCTCGTTGCCCCATGTTTTGCCTTGTTGCTTCAATGTGTAACAGCAGTAACGAAGCCCGTGAAGCTCCTTAGGGCATGTATCGTGCGTCTTGTATGTAGTAGCTACCACTTGTTTTAGTCCTTCGAATGTCCGCTGGATGGCCGTATTGTATATGATGAATATATGATGAAAATATGCCAGATGGTGGTATTTAGAGCGTTCACTAGATGGACAGATGGATGGACGGACAGATATACAGACAGACGGACATGTGGAAAGACAGATGGACGGGCGGACATACACACAGACAGACAGACACGGACAGGTGGATGAACGGACGCACATACATACATACATACATACATACATACATACATACATACATACATACATGCATACATACATACATACATACATACATACATACATACATACATACATACACACATACATACATACATACACACACATACATACATACATACACACACATACATACATACATACATACATACATACATACATACATACATACATACATACATACATACATACATACATACATACATACATACATACATACATACATACATACATACATACATACATACATACATACGTGCATACATACATACATACATACATACATACATACATACATACATACATACATACATACATACATACATACATACATACATACATACAGATTACCGGAAATACCAACACAGACAGACAGACGGACATGCAGATAGATGGATGGACAGACAGACATACAGACGAACAGACGGATGGACAGGCAGACGGATGCAGCCAGAGGATGATTCACGGTTTGCCGATAAAACCTTTTGAAGCTTTGCACCACTCATCATCATTAACTTCTTGCATATGCTGTCATTTTTTGCGAAACCACTCTCTTCGGTTTCAACTCTGTTTGCTTGTAATGAACATCAACATCATACTATTGATTCGTTCACCTTGAGCTTGCTAGCTTTCGAACAATTTTAGAAATCAGAGCGGGAATTCACATGCGATGTTTCCTTAAAAGACATGAATGCGTCGTAAAATATGTAAAGCTTGAAGCGTTCCATTAAAGTTGCGCCAAATGATGCCTAGAATCAAACAACTTTAGCGCTTCACCTAGGGAGAACACTGAGGTTGTTTAATATAGTGCACATGGGGAATGACTAATGAACGTCTGCTTCATAGACAACGCTCTACTCGCCTAGCAGTGCTGCCAACTCTAGCAAAATTTTTTTAGATCAAGGGCATTTTCGCTGTACTTTGAGGAAAAGGGATAATTGTCAACATCTAGACAAAGTTTTCGCTTCCACGTGAAGCAAGCCGATTGACTGAGGGACCTCCCGCCCATAACCTTTTTTTAGGGGCGAAACAAAGGGAAGTTTATTGCACTTCTGACAAGTAATCAAATACATAATTCTTCTCCGACACTTATCAAGGACACACGCGGTAAACACACCAATGAACAGCAAAAACACGTTTTTAGAGCCGAAACAAAGGGAAGCTTATTGCACTTCTGACAAGTAATCAAATACATAATTCTTCTCCGACACTTATCATGGACACACGCGGTAAACACACCGATTAACAGAAAAAACACGTTTAGACAGAAGCGCGATCATTCGAACACTCGTTATACAAAGGTTACAAGAGCGCTGTACGCCCCACGCGTAAAAGAGCCCATTTCCGTTTACAGGCGAAAAAAGGGTGCGATAATGGTCGCCGCTGTTCTGGCTCCAGAAACTAAGGGGTAAATCCATACAGAGAACAGATTCAAGACACATCATTATACAATTGACAGGAGGGGTTGGGCATTGGCACTTTCCGTTTGCCGGTCAGGAAACAGTGGGACGCAGTGGCTGGCGTGCGCTTAAAAAGGGGTTATCGGCAGGCGTAACTTGCCTTTTTGCAGGAGAAAAAACCTCGTATGCCAGCGGCGGAGAAACTTTTCCTCGCCGCTGGCTTCATGTTGGTCTGAGAGGTGCCGCCACACCATGTAGCGGATACGAGCTACGGTCGGGAATGCCGCTCTGACCGGAGAGCGGCTAACCTCAGCGAAGCAGCGTTGCTTCCAGACCGTGAATATAGTGCAGAGGGCCACTAACTTTGCAAAGGCGCCTTTGCTTCTGTTCAGGGCTGGGGGAGGACGGATTTTAAAATCCCTCGCAGTCAGGCGCCAAACCGGTTTGACCGCTGGGCACTCAAATAAGGCACGTGCCAGGGTCTCATCCGCGCGACAATTGGGACAGCGGGGTGTAGGCGTGATGCCAAACTTGTGAAGACGCTGGCAGGTTGGGAGGACGTTCCAGTTTTTTCTCCATGCGAAGTCTTGGGCGGACGAAAGGATGGCAAGCCCATCTGTTTTGCCTTTCCGCTTCCAGTTCCGCGACCGTCGTCTCTCCTCGGGGGTTATCTGGTTGCTGGCGATTTCTTCCACAATGCGAGCAGGCGGGGTCTCATCTACGTCGCACATAGGGGCCTCCTTTTCTAGCATGCGCATGGTGTTTGCGGCTGCCTTATAGAACGCGGAGGGAGTCTCGGCGAGTGGGGCGAGCGGCCGGTCGGCATTCAGGAACGATGTGTTTGTACTGCACCAGTAGCGCATTAAGGGCCTCCCCACGTAATCAGGTGCGCGAAACAAGGCCCTTGCGGTCTTTAAGGCAAGCACTTTGCTCGCCGTCAGGACATGCGTGAGCCCGAGGCCGCCCTCTGAAGCAGGGAGTTGCAGGAGGGTTCGACGTAAGGGCGCGGGTTTTCCGTCCAACAGGTAGACACCGATCATACTTGTCAATTGCGTCGCAGTCTTGGTAGGCATCACTCCTATTCGGCTTACATAAAAGGGAAAGGCGCAGATGGTTGTCATTGCGACTATGGCCCTCTTACGAAGCGTGAGATCCTTCGGTTGGAGGCGTGCTATTGCATCCTGTGCCCGCTCGAGCGCTCGTTGCCAGGTTTGGTCGGCGACGCCACCACAGCAAAAGTATATGCCAATCACCTTGACGGCGTCGACCCTTTCCAACTCTCCCAGAGCGCCGTGAGGGAATGTTCCAAATGGTAAGGCCTTGCTCTTCCTCATGTTCAAGGCCGCGCCTGAGACGTCAGCATAATGTGCGAATGTTCGCCGAAAAGCTTGCAGGCTTACCGGGTCCCTGACGAACAGGGATACATCATCAGCGTAAGCGAGGACCTTAATGTTGGGCTCCCCCATTAGCGGAAAGCCTCTGACGTGCGTGTTCCGGTCGATGTTCACCAGCAACGGCTCAAGCGCGAGAACGAAGAGGGAGGCCCCTAGCGGGCACCCTTGGCGGATTCCTCTCTCGTATACAAAGTTACTCGTCGGCGTGCCGTTTACTACTACGTGGCATGTGAGGTTGCTGTACAGGATGGCGGTGGTGTCTACGAAGCATGTCGGGAGCCCGAACTGGCGGAGTACCTTGATCATGTATCCTTGGCGCACCCGGTGAACGCCTTTGCCTGGTCCAAGGAGACAAAGGCTCCAGACAGGGACTTGGCAGACATGTATTCGAAGGCATCCCTTGTTGCGGTAAGGTTGGCAAAGATCGAGTGTCCTGGAACCGCACAGGACTGCCAGGGAGCGACGATGGATGGCAAGAGGAGCTTAAGGCGGCTATTAAGGATGGAAGCAACCATTTTATAGTTCATGTTCAACAGGGTTATGGGGCGCCACGCCAACAGCTCCTCCTGCGGGGCTCCCTCTTTCAGTAGGAGGACAATCCTCCCCTCTCCAAAGGATGCGGGTTTCAGTTGCTTCGTAACCACCATGTTCGCCAGTGCGTCAAGCACTCCCTCTAGATCGTCGAAAAAAGTGGCGTAAAAGTTGGCTGTGAGACCGTCAATAAAGGGGGCCGAGTTCGGGGGCATGCTTGTTATCGCGCCCCTAACCTCTTCTGCAGACACTTCCGTGCTCAGTAACGCAACCTCCTCTCCTCCCAGCCGTGGGAGATGCTGGCAGACCTCTCTAATCTTGTCTTCTCCGCCAGTATGTTCGTCGCGGTCGGCGTCCCGAAAGAGGGCCGAGAAGTACTTGCGGATTCCCTCTGGTTCAGTTGCGAAAGAATCGTCCGGGTTTCACTTGGGTAATTCGTATGCTGCCATTCCCAGTTGTGTCACTGGGGTGCGCTCCGAGGTGGTTAATAAGTCCGCCCCGCTCCCCAGGCGGTCTGTGCGCGCAAAGTTGAAGCAGCCGGGCATACTCGACCTCCAGGGTGTTCAGGTAGTCGCGCATGCAAGTCGTCATCGTCTCCGCCCCCATGACGATGCGTATTCTGCGCAGGCTCTCTTTCAGTTTAGCGGTTATGCGGCGCTTCCTGGCCTTTCCATCGTCTTGAAGGATTCCCTTCCACTCCACTTTCAAGGTGTCCCACGAGCGTGGGGTTAGGTCCGGGGCGTTCGCCACGGAGGCCCGCAGCCGCGCCCTAATGCGCTCGATGCTATCATCGTCTTGCAGGAGCGCTGGGTCCACTCGCCACCCATGGTCATCAGTACGGAGTCCAAGAGAGCCGCTAAGCGTAGTGACAAGGGGGAGGTGATCTGACCGACTCGCTAGGTCTGCTGGAGGGGAAAGGACTTCGCACACCACGAGCGAGGAAAGGAGAAAGTCGGGGAGATACGTCCGATCTAATCGACTGGCTGTGAGGTGAGAGGCACGAGTTGCGACAAAAAGGTCGCCGTGGGCGATCAGCCACGCGTCAGATAACCGAACGTATCGAAGAGTCTTTACGAGCTCCCTAGCATAGTACGTGGACCCCCCTCGGCCCGGTCCCCTGACGTCGCGCTGCGAGTCCACGATGCAGTTGAAGTCCTCCAGCAGGACGTGCGGGACGGGTTCAGAAAGAAGGTCGTGCAGCTGTTGGAAGAAGGTGTTTGTGTTCTTCCGCGTCACCAGGGCGTACACGTTCACGAACCGTATCCTTCTTTCGCTGATGTAGAGGTCAACCATGAGCGACCTGCCGTCAGCACCGAAGATGCAGAACGCCTTTTGCCGGAAGCGTCGCGTAGTAAAGACCACTCCCACTCCATAGGCCCTTGATTTAGTTAGGGAGAAGGCGTCCACCTAGAACTCGCGTCTGAAGGCTGAGACCTCTAAGGGTGACCGGAAGTTAGTCTCTTGTAAAAAGAGCCCATCAATACCCTGTGCTTGGGCGCGAAGGTCAGAATGTCTCACTGTTTCGATTTGTCACGAAACCCGCGGACGTTCCAGGTGGCGAACTTGAGAGTTGACATGATCTGCTCTAGTGGGCGTGGGGAGAGGACTTGGGGTGAAGGAAGGGGGGGGGGCGACCGCTTGAGCAGGGGCGGCACGCTCGAAGGAGCCGAGCGTAAAGGCGCGGGCGGCGCGGTTACTAGTTGGGCTAAAAAGCCCTCCGTGGTTTAAGTGATGCGTCATAGGAGCCATGGTGCCGATTAGTCGCAAAGACAGCAGGCAGCTGTGCAACATATAAGCATAAACAAAAACGATTGCCGTGGCTTCGGCTGGCGAAAGGAGCAGAGAGGGAAAAGGAGTAGGCGGCGTGGCCACCACTGATAGCAGAAACAAGCGTGGGGGAGGGTGTGGCGTCATGTTAGAAAGAGCAGAGCATGCGCAAGGAGGCGGAGGGGGGGGGGGCGTGTTGCTGTGTCGCGGCGCCCGCTCTTGCGTTCGCCTTGAAGCAAACACGGAGAAGAAAAGAAAGGGAGGATGCTTTGGCGAAGAGCCTATCTTTTTTCGCTTGCGATTGAGGGCAAGTGCCCTTTCCCTGACGGTAGTGCGTCCAATTTCTGCGACTTCGCAATGGGAGGGGCATCGCTGTCGCTGGAACAGGCGGGTGCTTTGGAGCGCCGAGGCTTGTTTTCAAGGTTCGCGTGTAGGCTCGACGGCACGCCGGGTGACTTCTCCTCGCCTTTTAAAGGGGACCGTGATCTCGAACGCTCGCGCCTATCGGTCGGGGCTGCGCCGGCAGTTTGCATCTCGATGGAGGTGCACTGGTCCGTGCTCAAGTTGCCAGTATCCGGCGAGACGTAGCGGCCACAACTTACGATGGGCACCTCCTCAGGGTTGGGGGGGAGAGCCGTTGGGGGTGGAAGTGGCGGGAAACTAATCTCGTCAAAACCAGAGAATGCAGGCTCGTCGTTCTCGGGGCTCGGCGCCTGTGTTCGCACTTCTTGTTCCTCGCTTGCAGGTTGCGAGAAATCCCAGTAGTCACGGGTGGATTCCGAAAAGCCGGATTCATGGCCGCTCGACTCGTCCAAGTCGCCATCTGAACTAGTATTGCTCGTGTTGTCCCCCGCTTCGGAGCGTGCGTTCAAGGGAGCGGGGGTCGCTGATACGGTGCGGGCGTCTTCGGTCCCTCTGGGTTCTTCGAACTGCCAGTGGTCCGGGACATTCGTTGTCGTGTGGGGCCGAGTCCTGGGTCTTAGGACCTGAAGCCCTGATGCCGGTTCAGTCCCGGTAGGTAGGCGAGAGGTGCTGAGGTGGTCGTTACCAGTAACTGGCCGCGTCTCGGGTGGAAGGCCACGCGCTGCCATGAGGTACGAGCGTTTGCGGAAACACTCGCGTGTGCCTGTGCCGCCCACCGCATCTCTTACACTCCTCTATACACCCTTCGGTGTCATGCCCAAATACACCACATCTCTTGCAATAAGCGGCTGCGCACGCCGTGGCCGTGTGCCCTGGTTCGTTACACCTTGCGCACACTCTGCGCATACCGCGGTATTCACACATTACATGGTGCCCCGCGATGGTTGTGAAAGTTGGGAGTGGCTTACTCATTTCCATGTGAACTACTCTCACCCCACTAAGCTTGTTCTGTCGGTTAGGAACTGATGCAAAGGAAACACCTCTTATCTTGCCATACTGTGAAAGAGTGTTAATCAAGACCTCGTCTGGTATATATGCTGGAAATCGGTATACGTTAACAAACGTAACTGGGGGTCCTACCGCTTCTACTGTGACGTGCTCCCGGTTAACCTTGAAGCCCTCTGCGTCCATAAGCTTTGTGGACTCACTCGCGTTTCGGGTACACACAAGGAACTTCGCACCCCCCATGTGTTTCAAGACTAGCACACTATCAGGTCCGGCTGTCTCTTCAAATGCATCTATAAGGTCATCAATAGAGACGTCCCCATCGGGGGCGGTGAACAGAAAAGAGTTCTCCCTCATCGGGAGGTTGCTTGGGCTCGCCATGTCTGAAGGGGGCGTGTCCGCTGGTCTCGCGGGCGCTCAGCCGGCGGGACTAGGGAGGGCGACTTGTTGGTCTGGTAGTGTGCAGATTTCCCTGCACTCTCGCGCACAGGGCGGCTCAGAGACCGCTCAGCGTCAGGTGGCACCAGGGCAGAAGGCATCCGGGGCAGCAGACGGCGTCCGGGGACCTTGCGATGCCTGGCATGGGGTGGGAGGGGGGCTCCGGGCGGGAGGCCTTAGTCCAGGGGGCAGCGGCCTCTCGCGGTAGGGCGCGACGACTCTGCCACAGGTTGCTTCCTTTTTATTTGAAGGGGACCGGTGGGGCAACGTCAGCGTGACGTGGCCCCGTTCGTTCCTCGTAGTAGTATAGTAGTAGTAGGGTGTAACAAGTGTTACATTTTGACCCCCAAGGTGGTGCCGGTGGGAGTTTTCTTCCGCGCGTTGTTGAACAATCAAAAAATTCGCAGCGTGCGCGTCAACTAAAAGCCGAATGCTCCTGTCTCTCAAGCCCCATTAGTAGCCACTGGCATGTACATTGAGCACTATCTGACAGGAAAAGGTGGCTACGTTATACACGCTGGGCGTAAGCTCCTTGGTTTTAGAAAGGTTTAGCGAGCGTTGGGCCGCAGTGGCATGAATACTGTGAACTAGTATTACCATGAACTCGAGGTGGTTAAAGGTGGGATGGCGGTGCTTCTATATGGGGAATATGTGATGAAAAGATGCGAGATGATGGTATTTGTAGTGTTGGATAGATAGACGAACGGACACGCAGACAGATGCATGGATGGATGCATGAACGAACGCAGGGGCGGATGCATGGACGAACGCAGGGTCGGGCGCACGAACAGACGCACGCACGGACGGGTGAATAGACGCATGGACGGTCACACAGACGGACGCATGGACGGACGGAAGCAAGAACAAATGAACGGACGAATGGTTCGCCCCACTCTCCATCATTCACTCCGTGGATATGCTGCCAATTTTTTTGTTGTTCCTTCTTCCACCTTTTCGCTTTTACACCCCTTCCACACTCTACCAAGGGCGTTGTGCAATGCCCAGTAGCGGTTCCGAGAGGTGCAAGGGGGCGACAAAGCCAGTCTCCGGCCCCAATGCTGTGTCAGTGCTCTCTTCTCCCCCACTTCGTTGTGGTTCATTCTGTTCCGTCTGTGTTTGACGTCGATTGCTCGAATCAAAGAAAAAGAAACGCTCTCTTCTGAGCCCGCCAAGTTCATGCAGCATGTTTTCGTTTACCCCAACCTCCAATTTTCTCGCCTTTCACTGGTGGTGTTATTTCTTTGGTTTGTTGTTCTTCATTAGTTTCCTTTCTTTGCAAACGCTGTCTCCTTCATTCATTCATTCGTTCATTCATTCACTGTTTATTCTTACAATAACAAAGATTGCCTTGGTTGAAGGGACTTAAGGCACATTACCACTGCCTGACTAAGGTCCTTCCACATTTACCTTGATAGTGAGCTGCCCCGTGGACCCATGTGGCTCCGCCAAGGTCAGCAGGGTTCCTGTGAAAAGCGTGGCCAGAGCATTAGGCTGTATGTATGCGGTTGTTTTCACACCTGAAAAAAGAAAAGTTGGTCGCAAGGGATGAACTGCTAACTGTAATGTTAGTTATATTGAGTTTATTGGGGAAAGAGCGACTCAGGCTAAGCTGCGCCGAACACAAGGTACTTAGTGATAACCAGTATATACATTTTAATTCACTGAGGCCGAAATAGTGATCAGCGACTCGCAGGTGGCAATACGAAACTATGCTAACGGCCGGGTGTCCCGGGAGGCGCTGCGAATATTGACGATCAACGCAGAAAGAATACGAAATAAAAAATGATACATTTGTGATATGGACACCTGCCCACACGCACTGCCCCCTGGCCGGCAACGAGGCAGCAGACGCGGCGGCTCGAGTGCTCACGAACCGAGGAGCTGCGCAAGCCGATGCCGCCTCTACCGAGGCCACACACGGAATAGTGTGGGAGTGGGAGGAGCGTATGACTGGCTACAGCGAGATTACGCAGCACTACAAGCTCGGTAGGCGTAAATACACACAACCACATAGCAAATTAACTAAGAAGCAGTCAGTTGCATGGAGACAACTCCAAACAGACACTTTTCTAAATCCAGTGATCTTTCGCCTCTGTTGCCCTGACCTGTATTCGACAGATAAATGCAAAGCATGTGATTTCCGGGCAACCCTGGGGCATATGTTATGTGAGTGCTCGAGTCTCAGTGATGCAGTCAACAGTAAAAACAAGGAGACAGTCTCAAACTGCAGAGTGCGCTGGGAGGCGGCTCTGCTCAGCTCCGCATTAGAACAACTATGGGCCGTCAAGCGAGCCGAGGAAGCCGCCCGAGCCCAAGGGCTCACGGCCGATGCCTAGGCCGGGGTTCGAGCCCGCCCCAATTTATCATCGCCGAACTCTAATAAATGTTGTTTCTCTCTTTCGAAAGCTTATGGAGGAATCCACTTTCTTTTGGCAAAGTTATATTGTTAGACAGTGGAACAAGTGCATCGTCTCCTAAAATTTTTTTGTTGTGCATCGGTGTGTGGTGTTTGTATAGTGCTCTGAAAAAATATCGTCTTTCTGCTTCAATATATGGACACGTGACTAGAATATGTAAGACCGTCAAATAGCTGTTGATATTTTTCATATTCCGGCAAACGTTGTCTTCGAAGCAAAACGTTGTGAGTAAGGTGAGTGTGCCCAATGCGGAGTCGGCATAGGATGACCTCAATGAACCGTTCTTGGTGAGAACATGACTTCCAATTGCGCACTGTGGGCTTAACCAAATGCAGTTTATTACTCGTGCAGGAGCCCCATTGTTGCTGCCATTTTGATGATAATGCTACACGAATAGTACGTAGACTGTCTTGAACGGGAATCTTTGTTTAACTGATGTCTGTGCTGCTAAAAACGCGCATTCGTCGGCCTTTTCGTTGCCTGGTATCTCTGTGTGGCTTGGAACCGACAGACACGGACATACTCTCATCATTTGAACATTCATATGTAGGGTATCACCAATAAATGTTCGCACTCAGATTTTAAATGTAGCGCTTTTATTGAAATTCATGAGGCAGTGTATATGATTGTTTATTTGTATTCCTCAGTGATGAGTTTTTTTTACTGCTTCCCATAAGGCGTACATTTCAGCGCTGGAAATGGACATGCGCTCTGGTAGTTCAACACTGACAGTGCTTTCTTCTGTCACAATCCCATTGCCAACGTGGTGTTTTCTTTTCGAGCCCTCTGTGTAAATTTCGGTATAACCTTTGTATTTGTTCTGAATTGCACGGAATTCTGGAATTAAGTGCTGTGGTGTGGTGTCGTTTTTCTTAAATCGGGTGAGCGAAAAATCGCACAGTTCGCCAGGTCAGCCCATGGCGGCAGTCTCGGTAGTTTTATGGCTACCTTCAGTGCGTCATTAAAAATAATGTAGGTGCGGCAATGCTCTTCGAAGCGTAAAATCAATGGTTTGATGAGGTGTGGCTTGTTTGAGTAGTGTAAGTGTGAGTGTCATTGCGTGATGATGTCGTGGCATATATGTTGAGACTGTGACCTAATCCTTAAAACATAAGAGAGGGTTAAAAGTATGCGGTGCTCGTATAGCGGAGGTCCATTGCAATCTATGTACAAACTCTGGACTGGGGATGGTCTATAGGCACCATTTGATAAACGCAGACCGAGATTGTGTACGGGGTCAAGACGGCGAATATAGGATTCTCTGTTCGAGCCGTAAGCAATGCACCCATGGTGTAAAATGCGAAGCATAAGGGAACGATAAACCTCCAATCAGCATAATTGATCAGAACCCCAATATTTGTGGAATAAATCTTTAAAATAATAAGCGCTGTATTAGCCTTGATATTGAGTGCATTGATATGAGCAAGAAAGTTCAGTTTACTGTCAAAGTTAACCCCTAGGAATTCTCGTTAATGCTTTATCATCATCGCCATGTTGTTTATTGTAAGCTCTGGGTCTGGAAATAATTCTCTTTTCAATGTAAATACCACAGTAACCGTCTTTTGTGAAGAAAATTGGAAGCCATTTCTGTCAGCCTAATGTGTTTGTTTGTTTATGGTAACTTGAAGTTGCCTCTCAATTGTTGATAGGTTAAAAGCACGAGAAGCGATTTGAAGATCATCAGCATACAGAGAGTGCATATTTGTGGGTGGTATGACCATATTATTTGAATTCATTTTTACTATGAAAATAGTAGGGCTAAAACGCAGCCTTGAGGTACGTTATGTTACTGGATAAACGTACATAAAAGTACAGTGTCTAAACGCACCTGAAATGTTCTGTTAGTCATGAAATCGGACAAACATTCAAGTATTTTTCCCCGAATGCCTAGATTAGCGAGGTCTTGCAGAATTCCGTGTCACCACGTGGTATCATAGGCCTTTTCTAGATAAAAAAAACGCAAGACAGTGCTTCTTGTGACGAAAAGCTTCTCGTATTTTATGCTCCAGACGAACAAGATGTTCAGTGAATGAGCAATCTTTTTTATATCCGCACTGATGAATTTCTATCAAATTTCTGGAGTACAGAATAAATGATAGTCTGCAATTTATGATACTTTCGTAAGTTTTTGCAAGGCAGCTGGTAAGAGCGATCGGTGAGTAGCTGCTAAGGGATGTTGGGGGTTTTCCAGCTTTCAGAAATGGGACTTATATGGCAGTTTTTTATTGTTCTGACATAGATCCAGATTACCATACCATGTTGAAAAATGTAAGTAAAACTTTTGTAGATGATTGGGACAGGTGTGCCAGCATACAGAAGTGTATGTTCTCGGGGCCAACTGCCGTTTTTTTTTGCCATGTGAGAGTACCATATTTAGTTCCTGTAGTGTTAAGGGTTGGTTGTAAGCTTCGTTGGAAGCACCTATGAGCGGTCGTTTCTGCTTCTCTGCAGTTTTTTTGTGTGTTTGAGGAAAATATCAGTGTAGTTGGCTGAACTGGAAATGTTGTTGAAATGTTCCCTTATTATGTCGGCTTGTTCTTCTGTTGTTGTCTGGATGTCTGGGCTTGTGAGAATGGGTATTTTGTAGGCTGAGTAGTCTACTCTGAATTTCCTCAACTGGTCCCACGATATTTTAGACGAGACAATGTTATTTATGGAAGAAATGTAATTGCGCCATGATGTTTTTTCAGCCTGTCTATGGATTTATCGCACCTTCGCTTTAGCCTGCTTGAAGTTCACGAGGTTACTATATGTGGGGTAACTCCTCAGGACACCCCAAGCTTTGCTTCGCAGTTTCTTTGCTTCGGTGCATTTCGTTGTCCACCAGGCATTTCGTTTCCTTCGGAAAGAACTTGATGATCGTGGTATCGTTTTTTTCTGCGGCTGTAATCATGATATCAATGATTTTGTTGTTTATGTCATCGATGGCCATTTCTGGCGAGGTGGCGTCCTCGAGTTTTGCATACTCTGAAAACAGTGGCTAGTCCGCAAGATGGTTCAGCCAGCGGCGTGGTTTAGAGGTGATGGTGGGTAGTGACAATGGAAGTTTGATTATTGCAGGTAGGTGATCACCGCCATACGAAGAGTCGAGGACTTCCCACTCGAAATCATTTAAACAGGTCGTAAACAGAATGCTAGATCTGGGCAACTAAACTTGCCTGAGCTTGGTGAAAAGTATGTTGGTGTGCCAGAGTTTAAAAGACAAATGTCATTCCATAAAAGAAATTTTTCAATCAGTTGCCCTCTTTGGTCCATTTTGTCGCTGCCCCATAGCGTACGATGGTCGTTAAAATCTCCTACAAAAACAAATGGTTCTGGAAGTTGGGCGGTCAAGTCCTCGAGCTCTTGTAGTGTTAATTGTTCGTTTGGGGGAATGTAGATAGAGCAGATGGATGTGGTTTTGTGTGCAATAATGTTGACTGCCATGGCCTCGAGAGGGGTGTTTAATGTGATTGCTCGGGTGGGAATGCCAGCCACTTTTTATTACAACTGCAACTCCTCCCGATAAACGGCTTCAATGTTGCCGTTCCTTACGGACAGCTGCATACTCTTTTAGTATACGAGTGTGCTTTGCGCCCAGGTTTGTTTACTGGAGACAAAATGCTATCGGGGAAAACTTGTTAAGGAAGTCTGTATTGTCACCTAAGTTTTGACGTAGGCTTCTGACGTTTCAATGAATAATAAAAGCCATGATAATATTAAAAGGAAGCGAATGTACTAATAATGTAGATCGATTGTTAAAGTTATGGTAGGTGACATATGGTGAAAACCGGGTTCTTGAAGAGCGATTACCACTCAGGTTATTGCTTGGGTTCCAGCGTTATTGGGGTATTGTCCCGCTTGGCGCGCTCGAGAGAGCGCTGCTCTTTCGATGTCGACGACACTGAGGTTTTAGAGTCGATCTCCATCGCCTTGTCAGAGGCGCTGGAGGATAGAGGGCCAGGCCCTGAGACGCGCGTCTCAGGCTTTGGTGTGCGACTGAGTCATGGGCCCTGCGCAACAGAAGCAGGTAGGGCTGCCTTGGATGTTGATGATGGAGCAACCACCAAGGGGGCTGGTGGAGCTCCTACGGGACCACTGGTCGCGATCCCCGTGAGCTCCTGAGGCCGTTGCGGTGTTGCCCCCTGCCACAACGGGCTGGCATAGCTTTTCTGAAGTAAGAGTCCAAGCCTCTTCCTCGCTTCAAAGAAGGTTAGTTTTTCTTTGACTGTTAGAGCAGCTATTTCTTCTTTTTTTTTTCTGCATAGACTCGATCTGGAATACGCCGGGTTGTAGTTAACGCAGTAGGAAGATTCCTGACATTTCTATGACTTGTGGTCGTTTGCGATGCAGCTGGCACAGGTTTCTTTGTCCCTACAAGATTGTGAGGCATGGCCGAACCTCTGGCACTTAAAGCAGCGCCTCGGGTTTGGCATGTATGGGCTGACGTTTATTTTGAGGTATCCAGATTAACAGATTGGAATCCGTACAAAGATGCAGCAGGAAAGGGAATCACTGCCGCTAAGAAGGACGATGAATCACTCGCTACGATGGCTCAATGCCTAAAAGAACGCACACACGTTTCAACTAAAAACAACAAATTTCCGTTAAATAATGAGGAGTTTGAAAGACTGTGTGCTATTCGCAGGCGAGCTGAATGGACAGTTCTGCGCACAAACAGTTTAGAAGACCTCCGAGCCTGCCGATGGACACAGCGCCATATTCGGCACTACCTGAATAAACATAGCTGGCAAACATGGCGTGAATTTTGCTCAACATTAGATGTTCGCCAACCTGTTTCCAAAATCTGGCGGGTTTTCAGGTGCATGCGCATGCCACTCCAGCAGCTTCACCCTTTCGCCGCACTCTCCCTGCACGAACCAAAATCCATCGAAGAGCTCTCAGAGGGATATTGCGCACTACAATCAACAATTTCAACGCTTTAGACTTCATCTGCAGGTAACCAGCCAGGCAACTCACAGGCGGCAGTGCCAGCGCTAGACATACTTTTTACAATTGAGGAACTGAACACTGCTATCGGTGAGTCAAACAGACGCACATCACCTGGTCATGACGAAGTAACCTATGAAGCCAGTGCGAAGCTACCCCACGCGTCCCGCCAACGACTCCTAGAATATTATAATTCCTCGTGGATGTCTGGAGTGGTCCCCGCTAAGTGGAAGCTGGCGAAAATAGCGCCCATTTTGAAACTTGGTAAGCAGCCAACAAGCTACACCTCTTGCCGGCCTGTCACCCAACTGAGTTGCGTTGACAAACTCATGGAGCGAATGATTAAAAACAAAGATTGACATAGTTCCTAGAAAGCCGCAACGAATTTTCGCAAGAAATGAATGGGTTCCGCCAAGGCAAATCGGCTATCGACAATGTCATCGCACTTGTCTCTTCCCTAGAAAAGGACCTCTCCACAGGTCAAATCCCGACAGCCGTATTGCTTGAAATCAAAGCAGCTTTCGACTCAGTCTTTCACCCTGCCATCGCCCCAACCATGGCAAATCTTGGCCTAGGAGGGAATCTAAACAACTGGATTGAGAATTATCTAAAAGAGCTGAAAATATATATGAGCACTCCAAATGGTCTCAAACAGTTCTATACAATAAAGAAGGGTGTACCCCAGGGTGCCGTACTCAGTCCGCTCCTTTTCAACCTTACCCTGATACACATAACGAAGTCACTTCCTAGAGGAGTACACATTGCGATTTTACGCCGATGAAATCTGTATCTGGAACACTTCAAGTTCACGTTGCATCACCAAACAGCGACTTCAAAAAGCTTTACAGAACATCTCCACTTACCTAGCGCCCCGAGGCATGCACCTTTCACCAGAAAAGAGCACAGCCATTGCTTTCACGAGTAAGAAAATGGGCAAGTATGCACTACTCCTCGGTGGACGACCGCTGACCAATGTACAGTCTCAAAGATTTTAGGTTTCATCATCGACAGAAATCTTTCCTGGTCTCCTCAGGTGAAGAAGCTTCGAACTAGAATAGTAGCAGCAACTCAGCTCTTCAAATTCATGACTGGAACACGATGGAGATGTACATGCCGCTCAATGGTACTGCTTCAGAAAGCATACATTGAAGGAACATTGCGCTATTGTCTACCGGTGCTTCACCGATTATCCCCATTAAACAAGACAATTTTGGAAGCCGCACGCCACAGCTGCCTACGAATATATCTATATAGGGCTGCTGGAGAGCTCATCAGCATTGGGAAGTGTAGCAGAAGCAGGATGTCTCCCACTGGATGTTACTCTGTCCAAGAAACCATGCGCACTCATCTTCGACATGTATTACAAGGTAAAAATCATTTCCTGTACCAAGTTCACCTAACGCACAGCAATCCTTTATTCGGACAAGCTGTGCGAATGCTTCAACTCTCTCCTGTTAATCAGCCACAAAAATTAATGCCTGAAACATTTCCTCCTTGGACACTTTCGCCTCTAACTATAAAAAAAGTTGTACCTGGCATCAATGGGGCAAAGAGACGAATGTCACAGGCTGCGCTGTTCCAGACTACTCTCCTCTTCACCGAGGACTGTGCTCAGCACTCGCATATTTACACCGACGCCACAACCACTCGGGAGACTTCCGCTTATGGACTTTATATCCCTTCTACAAGTCATATGCTATCCTGTCGACTGCAAGGAAGACATCCTAGACAGCAGCAGAACTTCACGGCATCATAGAAGCTGTCCTTTACATCTTGCGCCAAACGCCGGTCCGATGGGTAAGTTTTCACCGACTCCAACACTACAGGTATTGCTCGACCCCCTAAAAAAACGAATTCTCACGTCGTTTCATTCGACATAGCATACCTACATCACCTGGCTGTTACCGCAGGGGACTCTATCACATTTCAGTGGATACCGGCTCATTGTGGCATTTCCGCCAACGAAAAAGCAGATGAAGCAGCACGCGAAAGTCTTCGACACCACAATTACAGACGAACTTATTTTATTAAATTAGGTGCAGCTCAGATGGTCAAAAGACTTGCGACTGAAGATAAGAGACGCTGGAACCTTCCCATACACAATTATGCCTTCCTTCACTCAAGCGACCCCTATCTGAGAACAAGACTCTCATTCAAAATGCCTTGCCATCTGGAAAGACTATACCATCGTGTACGTCTAAACAGTACCTACGTTAACAGCCTATGGTACCGCTTCGGTCAGTCAGCGAGTCCGAATTGCAACAACTGTGGCTCCATCAAAACTGTGGAACATATATTGTTTGAGTGTAGGGCGTGTTTAGAAAAAGTTTATTTACAGCATGTACAGAACACAAAGGCTTCATACCATTCCAGTAACAGGGCACATACACTTCTGCACATCTATATTTCACGACTAACATCACTACGTTACAGTGAAGACATTTGCTCTAATATACATGATTATGTTGGCATACATGTACACAAAAATTCAATGTGATATCACGATACAAGGGTATAACGATACAGTAGATCCAAATGAAACACAATTATGATGATGAGCGTGCACTTTATTAACGTTGCATGCATTCTATAAACAAGAGAACTTTCTCCCTTGACTGCGTATTGGGACCTTTAGCCTGCCCCACTTTACAGAGACGGGCTATGATACTTTTGTTTGCATACTTGGACAGCATCGGTCAGCTAGACAAGCTGTAGCTGTAGCTTGGCACGACGAAAAAAACTATTAAGGCGCGTCTTCATTCAATGGTCAAAGAGGTGGCCTTTTCCTATATTTGTTTTACTCTACCATCTACATTTACATTTTGTCTTCTTTTTTTCTCTCGCTCTCTCTCTTCCTATTCGTACTTTCAATCCTCAATCCCCTTCCCCACGCAGAGTAGCAAGTCAGTGAATTTTACATGCCGGCTAAATTCTCTGCATTTCAATAAAGAGTTTTCTCTCTCTCTCTGCTTCGAGAGAGATAGGACGTGTGCTTGTGCCAAAACTTAGGACTACATGTTTTCCCGGGAGTTGTTCGTTTTTTCGTCTGATTGTTATTCGTTGGAGCTTTACTACATTTCGATCTTGGAAACCCTCGAGGAGTAGCTCGTCGCTCAGGTTCATGAAATCTGCTTCCGAGATGACACCCCTACATTTGTTTAGAGATCGGTGAGCCGTGATTGTGATATCCAGGTTTGATTGATTGATATGTGGGGTTTAACGTCCCAAAACCACTATATGATTATGAGAGACGCCGTAGTGGAGGGCTCCGGAAATTTAGACCACCTGGGGTTCTGTAACGTGCGCCCAAATCTGAGTACACGGGCCTACAACATTTCCGCCTCCATCGGAAATGCAGCCGCCGCAGCCGGGATTCGAACCCGCGCCCTGCGGGTCAGCAGCCGAGTACCTTAGCCACTAGACCACCGCGGCGGGGCAATATCCAGGTTTCCGATACTGTCCATGTCACAGAGTTTTGCTACTTGTTCTTTCCTTTTTATTTCTATCGGAAGGTGTCCGGTGTTCATTCTTGATGCTTTGTATTCCTTTCCTATGGCTTCGGGTAGGGATTTCGCCACCAAGAAGGGGAACAGTTTACGCAGAGTTGTACTTCCTTCGCAATGCAAAACTTGGAAACGGGGGAAGCTGTTTAGGTCGGTTTGGAGATAAAAATGGAATGGAACTTCGGTGTGACCTGTTCTTAGACGTCGATAAGGGAGTTGAGGAAAAGCTTCCGCCATTAGATATTTGGAAAGTTTGGCAAGAGCGCTGACCGCCCGCCACGGACGCCCTACAAGGGGACGCGGCAGCTTCATAAAAAAGTCTGCACGACGCCAGTCGTATACCGCTGCTATAACCTAATATGGTAAACCAAGGTTTGATGACCACACCCGGTTAACCCTTGCCGCCAGGAAAACTAGAAGTGACTAGAAGAGAGGAGAAGACGGGAAAGATGTAAAGTGAGAGGGAAAGACGGAAGTGTAGGTAGAGAGACAGATAGGAAAAGGCGACTGCGAATTCCCCTGGGTGGGTCAGCCCAGGGGTGCCATCTGCGTGAAACCAGGGCCAAAGGGGTGTGCTGTTTCTACCGGGGGGCCTTAAAGGTCCAATCACGCGGCGTCGGCTCAACCCGCACGATCCTCTTTTACCGGACACGGCAAAGCCACGCACGGCTAGGCGTGGGAGGGAGTCGAACCCCCCCCTCCCCTCCTTTAGCAGGTCCGTGGTGTCACTACACACGAAACGCCTGCTTGCACAGACGCCCCG
This sequence comes from Rhipicephalus annulatus, assembly GCA_013436015.1. Taxonomy (NCBI): domain Eukaryota; kingdom Metazoa; phylum Arthropoda; class Arachnida; order Ixodida; family Ixodidae; genus Rhipicephalus; species Rhipicephalus annulatus. The sequence goes on along the minus strand of WOVY01012848.1, from coordinate 6,827 downwards.
GCGGGCCCAACTTTCATGATATGCTTTCATGAGTAAAGTATTTTTCGCTAAAAAATCCTGTGTCAACTTTCATGGGTAAACTATTTTTCGCCAAAAAATCATGTATCAGATAATGACAAAGCTTGAGAGTACGTTTTTCAAGACATTGTTTATAAGGTATGTAAGCGTGCCCCGCCGCGGTGGTCTAGTGGCTTAGGTACTCGGCTGCTGACCCGCAGGTCGCGGGTTCGAATCCCGGATGTGGCGGCTGCATTTCCGATGGAGGCGGAAATGTTGTAGGCCCGTGTGCTCAGATTTTCGTGCACGTTAAAGAACCCCAGGTGGTCTAAATTTCCGGAGCCCTCCACTACGGCGTCTCTCATAATCGTATGGTGGTTTTGGGACGTTAAACCCCACATATCAATCAATCAAGTTACGTACGCGTGCATCACTTCATGTTTTATTTGAACATTACCAAGCATTTTCTCCAGGAGAGTTGCAAAATAGCAGAATCGGTGAATTTTTTAATATTGCTCGCCGGAATATTTCATGTATTGCGCTTTATATCGTAGTCTTGATTTATTATTATTATTACTTTTATTATATTATTATTATTATTATTATTATTATTATTATTATTATTATTATTATTATTATTATTATTATTATTATTATTATTATTTCACTTGCACGCTATAAGAAGTGCACAGTATCGTAGTGTAAGATTTCCGTGTTTTGCATTGAACAGCTAACAGTGTTCTCAACTATTTGTTATATTCTGTTTTGGTTTTTACTTTGTGTTCTTTCACCCCCAGGGGGCGCGTCTGTCCTTTATGTATATGTTATTCATGCTGTACATGGTGAGTATGGAAAAAGCGCTAGAAGGTAGCAACATTGGTTTTAATCTGTCACACAAACAGGGCGGCATGATGATTGAGCAGAAGCTTCCAGGTTTATTTTATGCGGATGATATCGTCTTATTTGCGGACAGTCGAGATGATATACAGCAGCTGGCGAATATATGCGGAAGGGAAGGTGAAGCTCTTGGACTAGGATTCAGTGTAACGAAGTGTAGATTGATGGTATTCAATGATCCCTGTGATCAGACGGTGTCCATACAAGGCCAAGAAATACCGAGGGTAAGCGAATACAAGTACCTTGGAGTATGGGTAAATGAGAGTGATAGATACATGGAGGTACAGGAAAAAGCCTCGGCAGCAAAAGGAAAGAGGAATGCGGCAATAATGAAGCACAGAGCTTTGTGGGGATACAATAGGTATGAGGTGCTTCGAGGTCTGTGGAAGGGTGTAATGGTTCCAGGGCTTACTTTTGGGAACTCAGTGGTGTGCATGAGGGCAGAGGTGCAATCGGGAATGGATGTAAATCAAAGGACTGTGGGACGCCTCGCGTTGGGTGCTCACGGGAAGACGACAAACGAGGCTGTAAAGGGCGATATGGGGTGGGCAGGTTTTGAGGCGAGGGAAGCGCAGAGCAAAATAAGGTTCGAAGAAAGGCTAAGAAATATGAAGGAGAGTAGATGGGCAGAGAAGGTGTTCCGTTATTTGTATAGGAAGAGCGTGGACACACAGTGGAGAAAAAGAACTAGAAGACTCACTAGTAAATATACGGCTGGTATTGTAAGCCATATGTCAACAAAGAGCGTTAACGGAAAAGTCAGGGAGGCGGAGAGGATTTACTGGATGGCAGCTATGGAGAAAAAACCGGCTTTGCTTATTTTACGATAATTCAAGGGGAAGCGCTTTACTGTTTGAAGCGAGATCGGGTTGCCTTAAAACGCGTAGTTATAAAGCAAGATTCAGTAAAGAAGAAGAACAATGCACATGCTGCGGGAAAGATAAGGAAACGGCGGAGCATGTTCTGATTGAATGTGGAGATATCCACCCAGGTGTACGTTTGGGCACGAGCCTACAGGAAGCCTTGGGTTTTAGGGACAACAATGGAAAGCTGAACACACCCGCGATTGAAATAAGTAAGAGACGGTTAGAGTATTGGTGGCAGAAAATTAGAGAGAAAGGACAAAAATAAATATTGGAAAAATAAAATATGGACAGTGTGCCGTAAATGGCAGAGAACTTAAGCTGAAAATTTACCTTTTTTCCATTAAGATAGAATTTATCAAAGTAGAGGCATTAGGCCAACATCAAAAAAGAAAAAAGGTTTTTTTTTTGTCGAGCCTGGTGGCATACTTGTCACCACCCCGTTATAAAGGGGACGCTCATAGCATCCATCCATCCATCCTATATATTCGATGTTTTTCGTACAATAAACGCCTTTTTTTTAAGGTGGTGCTGCCGGTGCTTCTTACGTCTTTCGCAAACACCATATTGGCGACGAGGATGGGATAAACACGTCAAGCTACCTTCAGCATCGAGTGTCGTCCGGGTCCGCCCCGCCATGAGTTTCTCCGGCCTTGCTCCGCCGCCGCCGTTCCTCCCGACGCCCGGCCGGCCGTCACTTCCATGGGAGGAGTGGGCGCAGACTTTAACAGTCTACCTTCTAGCGTCCGGAGCAGCTGAGTTCCCACCAGCGCAACGCAAGGCCATTCTTCTGCATTGTTTGGGGGCGGAAGGGCAGTGTGTTTACCGGACTTTACCTGCAGGGTCAAATGCCGCAGCACCAGCAACCGCCGCAGCACCGGAAGTACAAGAGAAGCCTCCCGCGGCCGCTACTGACGAGTACGAGGCTGCACTCAGCGCCTTACGGCAGCAGTTTTCCACGTCGTGTAACGTCGTCGTCGAGCGTCATCGTTTCCACCGCCGCAGCCAACACGCAGGCGAGTCCGTTCATGACTTTGTTGCTGCTTTACGGGAGCTCGTTTCGCATTGTTCGTTTGCTTCACAAGATGATGCTCTGCGGGACCGATTTGTTGCCGGCGTTGTTTCCAACCACGTACGTGAACGGTTGCTGCTCGAGGGTTCCTCCCTTTCGTTCGAGAGCGCAGTGCGAATCGCTCTTCAGTTTGAGCAAGCAGCTGAAGAGCTGAAGGAATTTTCTTGTTTGGTCGAGCCTGTTTCTGTACGGCGTCGTTCCCAGTATTCACATTCTTCGCGAAAATTCAATTTCCAGCCAAAAGCGCATTTTCAGCAAAACTCTCCAAGCGCTAGCGGTTCGCGTGCGCCGCAGGGGCCCCGCCCCTCTCAGCGAGACAGAGATAGCCGGTCCGTTTCACCACACTGCTTTCGATGCGGCTCGCGGAATCACCGCGCATCATCGTCACAGTGCCCTGCGCAGGGAAAGAAGTGCTTGTTTTGCGGTATCAAGGGCCACTTTCAGAAAGTATGCAACCGCAAGCGTCAAATGCAAGGCAGGATTCGTGAAGTTGGCATCGATGACGATGCTTTGTCAAGGGGAAGTTCTGAGTAAGTTTTGACTGTGCAGCATCCCGCTCGTAGCGCAATTTACATACAAGTACGCGTAGCGGATGTCAAGTTGTCATTCCTTGTTGACTCAGGGTCATCTGTTTCAATTCTATCAGAGCAAGAATTTCACCAACATTTTCAAAGCGGTTTGCTCCTCCCAGCTCCGCATGTCACTTTGACTATTCGAAGGGAAGCGCCCAATTTTTGTGCTAGGCTGTTTCCAGGCAGACGTTCAGTCTAAAGGGCGCTCTGCACCACTTCTTTTCTACATCGTTCGCCAAGGAACTTGTCTGATTGGCCTTGACGGCATTAAGGCCCTAAATCTTCGTATACAGGGCTCCACTCTTGAGTGCCTGCACACGTCCGTTGCCCCGCCGCCGCGTGTTAATGACCCGACACCTTGTCACATTCCGATGCAGTCAATAGAGCAACGCAGGCAAGCAAACCTTCCGCCAGCCTTGGAACACGACTTCGGTTCACTTTTCAGTCCCGAGTTGGATCTTGCTAAGCGGTTCACGCACCGTGTCAAGATTCGGCAAGGTGTGCAACCGGTATCTTCGAAGCTGCGCCCTCTTCCATATTCACTTCGGGAACCAGTGTCAAATGAACTTCACAGGTTGCTGAGCCTTGACATCATCGAACGCATTGATGCTTCTGAATGGGTTTCGACCATTGTTGTCGTTGACAAGAAAGACGGCACCATCAGAATTTGTGTTGACCTCCGGGAGCCTAACAAGGCTATTGTACCAGACAGCTTCCCGTTGCCTCATTCAGAGGAACTCCTTCATGCCTTGGTAGGCGCGACACACTTCTCAAAACTTGACTTGGCTTCTACCTACCATCAGGTTCTTTTGCACCCTGAAAGCAGGGACCTAGGGACCTGACAGCCTTCATCACGCATGAAGGACTTTTTCGGTTCAAGAGCGTTTGCTTTGGGTTAGCTTCTGCCCCAGCGGCATTTCAGAAGATGATGGCCACAATTCTGGATGGCTGCCCTGGTGTGTTGTTCTACATTGATCAGGTGATAGTCTTTGGGAAAAGTGCAGAAGAACACCTTTTGAACCTAACAAAGGTCTTGCAGAAATCAAGTACGCAGGCCTGAAATTGAACTACAAATGCCTCTTCGACGTTCCAGAACTTTCTTTCCTAGGGCATAAGGTCACTGCACAAGGTATCTCGCCACTTCCAGAGAAAGTAGACTCGGTAGTTAACACTCCAGTGCCAACAGATGTTGCTGCCCTCCGTTCATTCCTGGGTCTTGTAGAATACTATTCCAAGTTTGTTCCCCGCTTGGCCCAGGTGGTCGAGCCTATGCACGTTCTGCTTCGCAGGAATGAGCCATTCATCTGGTCAGCCGAAGCAGACAGCAGTTTCCGGAGGGTCAAGGAAATGCTTTCTTCAAGTACAGTTCTCCACATGTTCGATCCATCACTTCCAGTCATCGTGTCGACCGATGCTTCTGACTGTGGGCTGGGAGCCGTTCTGCAGCAGCAAAATGGCCATGAGCTCCGCACAGTGGCTTTCGCGTCTCGTACCTTTTCACCAGCGGAAAGTACTCAGTCGGCGAACGCGAAGCGTTGGCATGCATTTGGGCGTGTGAACGATGGCACACTTACCTTTGGTGTCGCCATTTCAAGATTCGAACGGACCATCAGGCGTTGGTATTGTTGCTGTCTTCGCAAGGGCGTGGCAGAAGGCCACTTCAAATTGCACGCTGGAATGCGCGACTTCTATGCTACAATTTCACTGTCGAGTACCGCAAGGGGTCCACCAACACGGTGGCAGATGCTCTTTCTCGGCTGCCAGCTCCTGCCGCGCAGGAACAGCTGGCCAAGGATGAAGAAATTGTGTCGTTGGTTGAGTCGGCTTGCGTGACGAAGGAAAAATTCAAGCAAGCCGTACTCAACGATGGTTGTCTGCAAACGGTCAAGTTGTTCGTTCTCGGTTCTTGGCCACGACAAAAGTCCATACCAGAGGAGGCAAAACCTTTCTACTCTGTGCGCGAAGAACTTTCTGTTGTTGATGACCTTCTACTGCGCGCAGAACGCCTCGTTGTTCCGTCCTCACTCACGGCTCAGTTCATCGCTGTTGCCCACGAGGCACATCCGGGCATCACGCGCACAAAAACGCGACTTCGTGAGCTATTCTGGTGGCCACGGATGGACAAGTAAGCTGAATCTGCCGTGAAAAACTGTCACATCTGCCTGGAGGCACATAAGTCTGCCAAAACACCGCAAGCGCCATTGCAGCCTATTGACTGGCCTGAAAGGCCATGGCAGAAACTGGGCCTAGACATTGTTGGCCCATTGGAACATGCACCTCACAATAGCCAATTGGCTATAACACTGGTCGATTACCATTCCAAATGGCCAGAGATATATTTCTGCAGCGAAGTGGCCACAAGCACCGTGAAAGACTTCTTAACCAGTGTTTTTGCCTGTGAAGGATACCCGGAAGAGATTGTTTGCGACAATGGGCCGCAGTTCACTTCACGTGAATTTTTAACCTTTCTTCAAAACCGAGCCATCAAGCTGTCTCCATCGTCTGTATATTACCTCCAGGCGAATGGGCAAGTCGAGAGATTCAATCGAACTCTGAAGAACTTCATCCAGGTATCACTCCTCGAAAGGAGATTTATCCGACAAGCAGTTATGGACTACCTCTTTATTTACCGCTGTACTCCACAGGCTACCACTGGAGTTGCCCCAGCAGTTCTGCTGCATGGGCGAATGCCCCGAACCAGATTGGATGTTGTGGGGTTTTCGGCACCAGCGTTTGCAAAAGACCCAGCAAAGGAACTGGCGCGACTGCGCCAAAGGGTCCGGCTTCAACAGCAAAGCAGTAAGGAGTACACGGACCGCAGGAGAGCTGCAATGCAGCCAAAGATAGCTGTGGGTGATTTCGTTCGTATCAAGAAGCCGTCCGTTCGCTTCAAGGGGGATTGCTCCTTTTCCTCACCAACTGAGGTGTTGGGGAGGAGGGGAACTGCCTCTTTCCGACTTGCAGACGACCGCACTTGGAACGCCTCCAAGCTTTCCCGGGTTCCTGAGAGGGGCATGAGTCCACCATGCCAACGTTCGGAGCTACCTGCGCCACAGCTTCTGTTTCAAGTGCCGCAGCCTGCCCTGCCGCCGCCGCCTTCTCCCGGGTCGCAGCCGCCGCCTCTTGGCGTACTGCAGTCTGCCGTACCGCAGTCGCCTGCTCCTGATCCGCAGCTGCCTGTACCGGAGCCTGCCATGCTGCAGCCGCCTTCTCCTGGGCCGCAATCGCGGTCTCCTGGCGTACTACAGAGCTCTACAAGCTCATTACCATCTCCGGCCGTGCAGCATCCCCATCGGCCGTCCCGAGAGCGCTGGCCACCGGTCTGGCTCAAGGACTATCAGACCCACTAGTTGCCTGTGTGTATAGCACAGTGTGTATGTAGTGTAAATATGTAAGTGTATACAGCGTGTAAAATGTACAGTGCAT
>WOVY01012847.1:317500-346753 GCA_013436015.1 Rhipicephalus annulatus | reverse complement strand
TGTTGTTGTTGTTGTTGTTGTAGTTGTTGTTGTTTGTTGTTGTGTTGTTGTTGTTGTTGTTGTTGTTTGTTGTTGTTGTTTGTTGTTGTTTTAACCTGTTTTGCTGTGGAGAGGGTGAGGAGCCTATTGCCTCGGCTACTCCATATCACAGAGTTCTGCAGCGAAAAAATAAATAATAATACAGAACGGTACCCAAAAATTAACAATACGGAAAAGGAAAAAAAACACATAATAGCACACTGAAACCAGTTCAAATAACATGTCAATACACAGTTTTCTTCACGCAGTTCACAACAGTCATAAACTACTTTCACGCACACCTTCCTACTCTAATGCAGTATATACATGACCACACTTTACGTGTACTCATTTCTGGCTGTCAGTCATAGGGCGCTTGTCCAGTCCGGTCTCCACTAAAAAGTCTGTCAGGAGATTATTGCCTTTTTCTGAAGATGCATCTCAGGCCATTGTCCAAGTAGTTTCTTTATTGTGAGGGGCCGTCTGTCCAAACTTGCTAATTTGTTCTTTAATTTTTCTCTTTCTTTCGCGTATTTAATGCACTCCAAAAGAATATGGCGAACATTCTTCTTCTGCATGACCACAATGGCATTCCGGTGAGTTGGATCGATGTATCTTGTGCAGGAAGCTGTTTGTGTATGCTACTTCCATCTAAGTCGGTGGATCAATGTCTCTAGGTGTCGTGGAAGGTCTGTCGCTATGGAAATTTTCTGTGTGGATCAACTTCATAAAGTACCGTTTTCTTTGATTTAGGGCTCTCAAACCACTTCTCCATCGAACAATGGTTAGCTCCTTGCGATATAAAATGTCGATATCCGTCCCAGATATAGGGATTGTGCAATCCCGTCCTTCCTTCAATGCTTTCTTCGCGAGACTATCAGCATCTTCATTTCCCTTTATTCCAATGTGGCTGGGTATCCATTGGAATACGATGTTGTGACCCTGCGATGAGGCATATTCCACAGTTTCTGCGATACATTGTGGTATTTCACCATTTCTGTAAGGTGATCTCACATTTCTGATTAGCTGAAGAGCAGGTTTGCTATCAGTGCATATCACCCATTTTCGTGGATCTGGATTCTCGCAGATAAGCTTAACTGCTTCAAAGATAGCCACCAATTCTGCTGTCGTCGATGAAGATTTGTGCGATAATTTGTACATCTTCTTTTTCTGAATTTCGGGTATAAAGACCGCACAGGCTGACGCTTCTTCTGTGCATGATCCATCTGTATATATCTTCGTTTTTTCATTATGCATTACATGAAGCTGATGAAGTACCAACTGTGCCGCTACTAGAGGTGCTATGGCTGCTTTCTTCTCTATGCCGTCTATTTCACGGATAACGTTGAGAAGTGGCAGCGTCCAAGGTGGTTTTGAAGGTTTCCATTGTTTAATTCTGGTACTACTGCTTGAAATGATGATATAGTATCCTGTAGTCTCGTTGCCGTTCTTTGTGTTAGTGCACCAGATAAAAAATGACTTTCATGTTGCGTGAAAATTCTAAATAAATTTTGAGATGTTTCTTTAGTTCGCAGTACTGCCAAAGGTGGCTCTCGAGCCTCCGCATACACTAAATCACTGGAAGTTGACCGTGGTAAACCCAGACATACCCTCAAGCTCCTTGCCAATAACAAGTGAAGTCTCCTTTCGGTGGAGGTTGGGAGTCCGTGCAGCAGGGGCAGTGAGTAAGTTACGATGGGGCGTATCCAGGCAACATGTAGGGCTAATAACGATTCTGTAGTACCACCCCATTTGGCCCCGCAGAGATGCCGGAGGATTCGAATGGCCTGATTCACTTTTTGTTCCAGGGACTGGACATGAGGCGACCATGTTAGTCTCCGGTCTAAAATTACTCCCAAGAATTTATGAATTTTAACCATTTTAATAGGCTGATTTTGCAGAATAATCTGGAAATTTCCAGGTCTTTTTAATGTAAACGGAAGTATGGCTGTTTTGGCCAGACTCAGTGCCATACCTCTTTGTTTAAGAAAATGGTCTACATTATCCAATCCTTCTTGTAGAGTTTGTTGTATATCCAAAAACGATGGACCAGACGTCCATATACTTATATCATCAGCGTATACTGAACATCTGATGTTGGGTGGAAGATTATACGGGAGCTGCGCCATGACGTTGTTGTTGTATTGACGTCGTTGTTCTTGTTGTTGTTCCCATATGCAAATACAGAACGAGAAGCGAACTTGCGGATGCCTCTCGACACGGAAACCACGATAACCACCGTAACCAATGACTTCACGAATCTTACTCATACAAGTTCCGAGCCTATAGAGACTCGTGTAAGAAATTATGCGGCGGCTGCATTTACGATGGAGGCGGAAATGTTGTAGGCCCGTGTGCTCAGATTTGGGTGCATGTTAAAGAACCCCAGGTGGTCGAAATTTCCGGAGCCCTCTACTATACGACGTCTCTCATAACCATATGGTGGTTTTGGGACGTAAAACTCCACAAATCAATCTATCGACGTAAGAAAGTAGGGCAGTGCTGAATTTCGCATGACTATTTCATATTCCACGCACGGCAGGGATTTAACTGATCGGGACACCGCAGTAAAAAGCAACGTTGCTCCCCCATGTGTGCACCGACAAGCAAGATGCCAAGATCAGCCTCACTTTCTCAGTATCATGTGTTACTAATGTGAGCCTCGTTCATCTCAAGCGAACGTCGCCTTCAACGCAAAGCCGGTGTGAGTGGCGTGCGAGATATGAAGATATCTAATGACCACGCAAGCTGCAAGTTTACTTCGTCTATCTTCGCGTGATAAGAAACAAGGGGGAGAAGTTTTTTTTTTACAGTAGCCGTTTAAATCTTAAGATAAAACGATGCTGGTTGATCTTAGGAGCCTAACGTGGCCATCTTGGCTGATCTTAAGTCATCCCTTGACGCAGACAAAGTAAGTCGAAGCACCGCCTGCCACGAACTATGCAAGAATGCCCAAATTCCAGCGCCGAAACCAACGCGCAGAGGCACCCTCTGTAAAATCGGCTGTGGCACCCTCTGTAAAAGCCCTGGCCTTGCGTCGCTCGTGCTTGGCTCGCGCGGCGGATGAACTCAGCGCGGCGGCTGGGCAGACTGTATACATCGGTGGGCGCGGCTGATAAGTGAACTACACAGAGGGTTTTTTTGCGAACAACCGACTTTGCTGATAAGTGAACTACACAGAGGGGTTTTTTGCGAACAACCGACTTTTATTACGATAGCAATTATATGGACACTCTCGGCTGGATTTTACCGCGGGCTTCCGCATCGACGTCGGCGTGGGCGTCGCCGTCACTCGCCGTATATGCATACGTATATACATATACATGAAAACGCAAGAAATAAAATAAAAAAACAAGACGCCGGCGCGCGGAATCAAACGCAATTCCTCCGCGTCGTGAATGTGAGGCGTTAACCACTGAACCACTACAGGGCACCTTCTCCAACGTTCAAAAGGAAAGCTATATTTATTTACCACTTACCGCTGCTGGCGGGAATCTCGGGGGAACCATCGTGTTTTCAGCATTTTCAGAAAGATGACGCAACGAGCGTGCGGCGGCTCTCATCTCTCACACGTACTTTAGTCCGCGGAGAGGAGGTGATATCTCGCACGCCCTTATCTTCAGGTGGGGACGATCACATGTCTTGGCTGGGGTTGGGCTTACACTGGAACAATTCTGTTGCAGTAAGTGGGGCGCACAAAGGTCACTGCAATTGTTGAACAGCCTCCGTCTGCGAAAAGGGCGTGCTTTTCAGACACAGCGAAGTAACAATTGATACGCTTGTTCGCGTTCATCTGTACCTGTGAGTACATTTCATGCGTCATTTATGTGTGAGAATCGCGGGGTACGTTTCGATCTGCTTGCCATTCTGCGCGTGACCTTCCAATTTGTTCCTATCGCGTTCACTGCTTCGTTTTTGCGGCAAAGCTGTGGCTTTTTTTTCCCTCAAGCTCTAAAAGAACTTTGTTGTTGAAAAGATTTTCTGTCTCTTTCCTTTTTGTTATTTCCTTTCCCCCACCCCAAGTGTAGGGTAGCCGACCGAGCCAAGCTTGGTTAACCTCTCAGCCTTTCTTCTGTAATCATCTCTCTCTCTTTCTCTCTCTCTCTCTCTAAGCAGCGTTTGCGTGAGATGCAACGCAAGAAGAGACTACAAGCATGAATGAAATTAGCTACGACGAGTCAAAATCCTCGGCAGATTCTGACGGGGCGTTTCAGTCTTCAGTGCCTCAACACTCAAGACTTTGCCTTCCAGTTCTCATGGCGACCGTGTAAGACATCCTTAAAATTATCGTTACTGGGCAAAGAAAACAACGCGCGCGATAGGATAAATTCGCTGGCCACAGCGAGTTGATTGTAAAGTATGCGCGGAACACGCATGTTACGAGCGACTATGGTCGACGTTCACGCTTGAGGGACTCTCTTTACATCAGCGCAACTGGGAAGCCAACAACGTCAACTTTCATTAGAGGCAGCGTTGAAAACGAGCCAGACGTGCGAACAGCCTGGCAAGAATAACGGCGCGCAGCCGGTCATGAATTCCACTAAGAGCATCAAAAGAAAGTTTTACAGGAAAGTGAGGAGCCTGTAGTAAGCAGAATCACTGAGTCAACTTGGACAGGAAAACAAGATAACTAAAAAAACGAACCACAAAAAAAAACACTTTCGCGTGTTCGTCTGCTTGCAGAAGTCTTGCCGAGACGCCACCGCAGCGGAACCAACAAGGCCGATAACACGGCCCAACTGGGACGCTCGTTAACTCAATCAAGAAACAGAACAAAAGTACAAAGTGCAACAGACTGTTTCATTAGATCCACTGCTGACCACAAGCATGCTTTCTGATTTGCCGACACATAACTGCAATGTAGGATAGTCCCGCTAGGAGGAATGGTTGCGCTTTTCTGAGTTAATTCTGACAAGTGTGCCTAGATGCTCGCGCATCAAGACGCCTCATTTCTGACAACTGACAGCACAGTTCTGACTTCTGTCCAATTTAATTAGAGTTTTGTAATGAACAACGGATTGACAGGCAGTGTTTTAGTGCTGTGTCCTAAAGTACGCTCTCAATGTTCCTTAACGGCAGTTGCATGTTTCAAGATTGCGTTAGAAATAAAATGCATCAGTGGTACACAGGTAGCGCTACAGCCTCGTTTCGTTTAAATTCATTAAACAATAAATTTAGCCACACTTAAACTAAATTCGCGCGTTTTGAAACAGTGCAAGAGACGTGAATGGATCTACAGCGAAAACAATGGGACAATCAATGGCCCAAAGAAAGGCGAACTTATTCAACTCAATGCATAACAAGCTTTTGAAGTAAAACAACGAATTCTACCTTTAGTATACAACCACCGTTTTCCATAGAGAGGGCACCCATACAACGGCGCTGTAGTGACGGTCAAGAGCCAAACGCGAACTACCGCACACACGCGATTTCATACAGGACGAACAACACGTGTCCAGAGACATAAGCGACGCTGCACGTGACAGACATATGAGAACACATACACCGATCGTCAAATCTGAATGCACGGATAAAGTAGAACTTGTCGTTGTTTATGAAAAGCTTATGACAAGTTGTCTATGACAAACGTTGTTTATGAGAAACTTCGCGCGAAACATATTTATACGCATACAAGGAAACATCAAGAACGAGTGCTTTATGTTAACTCTTGACATAGTTACTCGTACATTTCACTAAATACGTGTACCATTTTCGCAATAGCAGCAAAGTTTTTCTTATTACACTATCGCTGAGACAACACGAAGGCGAGTGACGTTTCGGCAATAGTGTGATACTGCAACATACAGACGGTACACGGCGAGCCGTATGACTCGTAGTAGTATGCGTAGTTTCACGTCCCAAAACCACGATATGATAAAGGGACGCCGCAGTGGAGGGCTCCGGAAATTTCGAACATCTGGGGTTCTTTAACGTGCACTTCCATCGCACAGTACACAGCCCTATGTCACTTCTCCATCGGAATGTTACCGCCGAGGTCGAACCGGCGACTTTTGGGTAATTAAGCAGCCAGGCACCGTATAGCCTCCGATTCACCAAGGTGGACCTCGGATCGTCGTGCCTCACTTGGGGCTTGTCGGGCCTCCCCTGGCCTCGCGTACTTCAACCTTCCATGGAATCCCCTATGCCTTTGTTCAGCGCATTCCGTATATAGCGCGCCCTTTCAGCCGGTTACTTCATAACCAGCACTGGTAGAAGGAGGCGTTGTGTATGTCGCTGCCTTCAGAACAGAAAAAAAGTTTTCACCAAGGAATGTCTTTCGAACCAGCATCTCGGCAGGCGGAGTTGTCTTCGCGAAGGCAGCCCCATTCGAAACGGTGGCTTTAACGGCGCACTCCTACTCATACTTTTTAGAGCACAGATCATAGGCCCGCGCTCCCCCATTGAGCGGTGTCGCCGACTATGGTGTTAGCAACAGACACAAAAAAATAAAATTAAAAAAATGTCCTGGATTAAGTGGTATTTGAACCCAAGCCCTCTACGCGAGAGCTGTAGAGCGAAACTGGTGCTTGAAACTCCTTTGCAAAAAGACATTAATAATTAATTTTTTTGCCAGAAAGCCTCTTGAGCTCTTTTTTATCGATTCTTGTTATAGCATGAACTTTTTTCAGCACTACACAGTGCCAGAATTCATATATATCTATAAATATATCATGGCACAAGAATAGAATAACGACGAGTCATCACACAATGTTGATTGGGCAACGTGTGCGTAGTTCCTTGCTTCCCACCCGCTGCAAAGTGTTCATCTATAATTCTTAATCGTCGTCAGCAACATGCATCTTCACAAAACCGCACATAATACCTTATCCATGGTGTAGCGGGTACCTAAGCTACCCACAGGAAGACGAATAATGACAAAGTGGGTGCTGTCCTTCACAAAAATTATTATTTACGGCACAGTCGATACCATGCGTAAAGCCAGAAATTTAAACACAGTTAGCCAGTGCTCTATTACGAAGCTGCGCTCAAAATTCGCGTGAGGAACTATCTTAATCGTAAGTGAATTTTAAATCTCTTCACGCCTCCATCTTGCCCTAAACTTTCGAAACAGCCGACGGTATGCCAGACCACGTGAACGCCGCTTCGTAGTATTTTTTTTTGTCACGCAAACACCACGACGACAAAGTGAGCACACAGCTCACATGGTCACGTGATAATCTTCGCTACTTTTTCTCCGCCGCTCGCGCCACCTTCTCGCCCAGGGTCACGTACGCACGAGAAATACGCGGCTTTCACCATAAATATGCAAATAAGGTTGCTCTTACGGGGCATATGCCACCTCTTCAGTTTGTGAAAAGCAGAAGCACAAAGGGCTGATTCTAAATAGTAAAAAAAAGAACGAATCATAAAAAAACTAATCTCGGCAACTGCAGGTTCTCTAACAAAATTTCCGCTCCTGCCAATGAAAAAAGCTCGGGATTCGCACAGCTTTTTGCTCATAAATTGTGTTTGCCTTCGAACGACCGACCTTGATGCTGTACGTGCAGGACATCCCGATTCGCTAGCATCGGCGCTTAGAAAAAATTGCGGCATTGTTCGTATTTTCGAAACAAGCTCGAAAACTTCATGATGAAGCTTCTCCTTTGCCGTTACTTTCCCAGATTATGTACGATTTCCTTAAGATTCAGGCATCAAGAAATGAAAAATACATGTTGCCCTTGAAGAAACTTAAGTCGTGCCGAATATCCTCAAGAATACAGTTTACAGGTGCCAAGTATCTGCCGTGTTTTTCTTTAAGTTGGCTCTGCTTAATTCGCTTGCTAATAAACACGCGTGATGATTTAACCATCACTTCAAGAGAGTATTTCATTCTCGCAAGCTTCAGATTGAATCCCGTGGTGCACAAAAAAAAAACTATTCAAGTTCACTTACCAGTCGACTCTAGTTGGTAATTTAGTTTCTCCCAGCGCAGGTCGGACACAACCTGAAAAATGCAAAACGACGTATTATTAACGAGTTCACAATGATTGAGAGAAATTACCCATTAAATAACAGTGAGCACCAAAGCTCTTTAGGGACATTCATTATTGATAAAGTAATGTTGATAAAGGTGGAAAACACGAGAACACTAAAAAAAATCGCGGCATATCCACGATCTGAATGATGGCGAGTGGGCGAAGCTATGAGGCAGTACTAACCCCCGCACATCGCCCACTCCATCTTGGAATGACGTGACGACACGTGTGTAGAGCATATACAAAGTTGTTTATTAATCACAACGCACATATGGCGTTGAGATTTTGGCCGCGTTTTTCTTTCATTATGTGACCGCCTTATATGATCGGTGAAACGTAAAGCTAAGGGTTCTGGTATAGGATTCGACCCGAAATTTGAGACGTTCCCGTGCTCCTGCAGCTTCGCGAGCTCTCAGCGCCGGATGGGCTTGCCGGCGCTGCCGTTTCGCGGCATCGGCATCGACATTCTGAATCCGCTCGTCCGCGCTGTCGTGTTGCAGCTGCTCTGCGGGCCCGAAACTCTGGACTGCGTTGCCGCGCTGCGAGCCGTCATGTCTCCATTCATAACGAAGTGTTATATGCACTATAGTGTCCTCATTCATAACCAAGGAGGATTAAAGAAAAAATGCTGGAGTGGAATCTCCTGCGATGGCTTGCCAGCAGAAGTGAAGCCACCTATTGCCACTGCCAAGATGGCGGGAACATGCTCTTTTCTTACAGTGCCCACTTAAAGATCAAGTGACATTGATACGTTATGTAAATGCAACGTTAGTTCTATGTTAAAAGATAGTTGTTCCCGACAAAATAACACACAGAAACGAGTATAGATGACTTAATCTTCAACGAACTTTGCCTCCAATTAGAGGCTCACGAAGCAAAACTAGCCACACTAAGACGCACTTGGAGTACTAAGTGGCCAGAAAAAGTTTCCACATTAAACTCGTTGGGCGTGCGAAGAAAACGCTTCGTCTTCAATCGCTGAACGGTGATACTTTATCATGCCCCTATTAAATGGCCACAGCCGCCATTTTGCCAACGGCTTCACTTCTGCGCAATCATTTCCGCTCCAGCAATTTTTTTAATCCCCCTTGTTCATAACGGCTCTCTCTCTCTTGACCATGAGAGAGTGAGCCGGGAGCGAGCGAGGATTTTATAGCTCTTGGGGCGCCGCAGCGATAGAAACAGCGCGCCACGAGCGAAACCCGCGATCATCGTTCTCATCTTCTACGATCGGCGCGCTCACGGCTGTCGCTCCCGGCGCGTGCAATTGAGCCAGGGTAATGGTCTTCGGAGGGACAGGGCTCGACCCTGAGGTGCTTCTCCCCTTAGACCTTACTCTCACAAAATTCAAGACCACTACCGCAATAGCGTGGAATCACTGGAAGCTCACGCTTTCATTTTTTTTTATTTACTCTTCTTATTTTTCTTAATTTCTCTATTTAGTAATTCATTTATTTGCTTCATCTTTCCTTCTTTCTTTTTTTCGACAGAATCACAAGAATTATCGACAGAAGAGTGCCACATGATGCTATATTCATACGCATGCACATTATTCCACTTCAGTAAAGGCGAAGGTTCGTTGCAGCGCTTCGCCTCCCTATTATCATGTCAACGTATTAGGCTGACTCTACGCCTCCCTCTCACCCCTTTTTTATAATATCTTTGCATGGGGCTGGCTTTCGGCCGATGCTGACTTCTGAGGTTAAACGAATGGAAGAGGTGAAAAAGAAATGCAGTATTAGGAGTTAAAATAACGCCAAGCACTCGTTGCAAACAATTGAAAATACGAGCACCACAACCGACATGTTCAACCAGGCAAAACGTTCGCACGCTAACCATGTCATTTGCGCACGCAAAGCTTGAAGATGCAGGCACACACGGATAAAAACATCAGTGACGTTGTCACAGCACATGCGGTGCAGACGAAGTCGTTGTACGGTGTCCAACAATACGAGATAGAACACCGAATTGATATTTATTCAACGATTACTTGTAATGCATCCCACGAATGTGAAGTTTTATGCTCGAGCACTTAACGTAATGAAAGATTTAGCGCTTGCCATCTGGAATTAGCCGCTATGACCTCTGAAAGGTCATTTATGTCTTTCCCCTGACCATTCTCACGGCAGCACACACGGCATCTCTGTCGGCATAAGGATAAAAATGTATCTAAAATATACAGAAGGGTCCCTTTTGTACTTATTGTGCCGGCTCCACGAACTCTTACGAAAGCGGTCATGAAACAAATTCGGAGAATGATTTGTGATGCCGCTAAAAGAGATGCCATCCCCCAGTCCGAGCGTTCAAGAACCTCAGCAGACCAAACAAAACATTTTTTTTTTGTTTTTCTGTCGAGCACGCGAGACACAGGATAGCCAGGAAAAAAATAAAAACGCAAACATGGCGGGGACAAAGGGCGACAGTGTCGTAAGTTTACAAACGACCCTCGTTCTGCGTCTTTCGAGATGCGCGCCTCGGCGCAAGGGAAAACAACCAGTTAACGGGCGATTGCTCCGACTTTCTTTTTATCTTTCACTCGACACAAAGGAGAATGGAGAACGACATCTTTCGGCGCTTTCACAGAAGGAGCCTCCCCGCAAAACAAAAAAAAAAGTTGGCCAAGCACATCGATCGATCGATACAAGGCGGCTCTTCTTGAGGAGGAATCGATGACCCAACAAATATTGCGGCTTCGTAACAACCTGCCTCACAGAGGCTTCGGAACATAGCCATCGCCGCGACGACCACCGGCCGGTCAACACTCCCGCACCACCGTTTACACTGTCCTGCTTTTAGAGTCGAAAGACTTTCCTTTATTCGTTCACAACCGACCTCTACGGAGGCGGCAACAAAGACAAACCCCGACGCGTGCACCCGTTTTTGCAGCCAAATGGGGCGTCTAATTGAAACGCTCTGTCACACGATAAACGTACAGCGTCGCGAATGGCGCGAACCACCGGCCTCTGCGATCACTAAGTCATAGTGCTTTTCTGTGTGTGTACTACGCGTGGTTGTGCGCGCGTATAAGTGCAAACGTCATTGACTCTGGTCATTGTCGTCGAAGTCATTGGCTCTGGTAAATCTACATACCCGCCATCACTCTCCTGCTGGCTGGGCCTGTATTTGAAGTTATAGCAGGCAGTAGTGGTCGACTTTACGCTGATATTCCTTTTTTAGGAGACGCTGTTGTTTGTACAGAGCCTCGTTAGGTTCAAACAATCATAGCGAACAGCGTCGCAAATTTGGACTATCTAACGCTTACTGTATGGGTTGCACAATGACACAAGCTGTGTAATGGCTCAATTCCGAATTCATGGCTTCAACAACAACAACAACAACAACAACAACAACAACAACAACAACAACAACAACAACAACAACAAGTGAAATACCATCTACTGTATTTTTGCTTGTGCGTTCACGTTCTTCTTTTGCATCGTTTTTTATAACTAAATTATTAGGCATATTTCGCAATCATAGTCTGCATGCTCCAGCCGTTCTCTCACGTCATTTCAGAACAGACAACTGAAATAAAATGTACAAAACAAATGAAATAGAGTAAATATAAATAATTTTATCTCGCTGTTTGCCCTCTTTCTGTTATCCACATTTATTACTGCCATATGAGCAACTTGACAGCAGTCATGCCATTTCATCGCTTTTCACTCATGCCCTCGGCGTACCGGACGCGATGAAAATTCTACGACTGAACGCTTACTCCCGGACTTCTCTTTTTTCTTTACGCATTGGTTACGCTTTCGCAACATTTTGTTTTATTTCCACTCCTGGTAGTCTCCGAATGTCGCTGAAACTGCGCCTGGATGCACCAACGGCGAGCAAATGTGCAGAGCTCGGTGAATCAAGCCATTTCGTAAAAACTTCGAACGAACAGTAAACAGTGAAATTGCCTACTGCACAAATACTCAGCGCTGTTAGTGCCCCGTGCCGCAGAACTATCTATCTATCTATCTATCTATCTATCTATCTATCTATCTATCTATCTATCTATCTATCTATCTATCTATCTATCTATCTATCTATCTGTCTATCTATCTATCTGTCTGTCTGTGTATCTATCTGTCTATCTATCTATCTGTCTGTCTGTCTGTCTGTCTGTATCTATCTATCTGTATCTGTCTGTCTGTATCTGTCTGTCTGTCTCTATCTATCTATCTATCTATCTATCTATCTATCTATCTATCTATGTATCTATCTATCTATCTATCTATCTGTCTGTCTGTCTGTCTGTCTGTCTGTCTGTCTGTCTGTCTGTCTGTCTGTCTGTCTGTCTGTCTGTCTGTCTGTCCTTCCGTCCGTCCGTCCGTCCGCCTGCCTGCCCCTGCCTGCCTGCCTGCCTGCCTGCCTGCTTACCCCCCCCCCCCCCGCCTGCCCTCTCGTTTGTTTGCCTGCCCACCTGCCAGCCTGCTTCCCTGCTCCCGCCCACACGACACCTTTCTCGTTAGTAGCATGCGTTTCGGTTTGATATGAACTGATTTAAACGAAATATCCACTCTTGATATCTACCCCGACATCTACTCTATACTCGGGGGCAACTTTCTGTGAAGATGAAGGGAAAGCTTTGGGGGCTGAGCTAACTGCTCTTTCTTAATATGCTAAAGTAGTCTCCGATAAACTTGTTTCGGTTTCAGTTTCGTCATGACGAATGCGTATTTCCTTCAGTTCATTTCGTCGCATGCGCTCCTCGGTTGGTTGCGTTCAACCATGATTACCGAGCGTGCAGGCATATTGGCGTTTCGTCCCTTGTATACGCTTTAATTTGACTGTCATTCTGTGTCATCTAGAAGTGACGTGAATATTTTCAGCGCTTCAGTTTTTAGGCAATTTACTGATATGTAAACAGATCTAGAGCCGATAATTTGGCACGTGTAGCATGTATGCTATAGCGCGGGCACGGTATACCGAAAGAGCAGCTCGCACATCCCGCGCCGCGAAGTGAAGTACAGTCTGGATCGCGTTGAAGTATGGCGGCATCAAAAGACATCGGTGACCCGCTGCCCACACGCTCCGCGGCTCAGTAAATGGCGGCGAACTCGCGCCGCTGCAGAACCCACGAGTCCCGAGCTCAACCGCAACCGCTGCCCGTTTCCGTCTCCTTCATTAAAACCGTACAAGCACGCGGTCATTTTTTACGATACTGCTTGGAGCCAGTTATGTACACCTCAGGATACATAAATAGTATGTTGCACTTGTTAGGTTACTTACTTAGAATGTAGAACGCATGTAATTAGCCCCGGCACGTGTTGAAAATGTCATGCTTTTCGAACGTCTACACAATTGGCGCTAGTTGCAAAGTTCAAAAATAAATAATCCGCGTTGAGCCGTGCGACAGTACGCTCACGCACGGCAGTAACCTGGCTAACCGAGCGATACACGGAAGGGACGGAGAGTCCCGGTATAGCGTCGTTCTCATTTGGGCATACACGCTGCCAACCGGTTGCTTAATTTGTTGCGACAGCTTTCGGTACTTATGCTTCTTGAATAATTTGTGCGGAGAGTTGTCTTATATTTGTTGTCTTATTTTTGTCTTTGAAGGTGTACGCTTAGCAGCTAGTTCAACATTTTGCCACTTTGAAGGAAGCGAGAAAGAGACAAAGAAGACGGCGAGTGGAAGGAGGCAGTGCCAGAAAGGAATTTAGAAAAAAAAAGCCATTCATTGTTAGGATCCAACAAACAAAAAAAGGTTACTTCTCGTCCCCTTTCATTCCGTTTAATTTAGGTCTAAATCAATAAACTGTGGTTCGCAAAAAAACACATATTATGTATTCAGTGCTTTCCTTGGTATAATCATTCCTGGGTCCATTACTGCAGCTAAAAAGGAAACGAACCTCTGGAACATTTTTTTTCTTATTTCTTACTATCGTTAGTGAGAAACATTTATCTACACGATGGTAAAAGTTTACGCTATAATTGATTCTAACAGAATCAGTAAATTGGGCTACTTACATAAAGACAGAAGCACTGTAAGGAAGTAGCTGAAGAGAGAGAGAGAGAGAAAAGGAAAGGCCGGGAGGTTAACCAGATATTGGCATCTGATTTGCTACCCAGCGCTGTGGGCGGGGAAATAGGGGCAATAAAGAGGGGGTAGATAGAGAGAAAAAAAAAAGCTGAAAATGTCTGTATACGAAGCATTCTGGAGTGCTTCATTTTAATTTAATGCTGTATCCAACTATATAGCATCCACTCATCGATTAGGCCGAAAACCGTGTTTGCCACCCACACGAAAACTGAACCGGCATAGTTTTTATACTCCTAATATATATAGCAAGAGTAGATGTTCTGCACACTCGCATGACCACTTATGAGGCTGGCGGTGCCACTGCATCAACAAAAGGCTCCGTTGAATGGCCCTGTCACGAGGCGGTTTAGCCGACTGAGCTAGACGGAGCCTCAAATGGGTATTGATTATGAAAAGCAGAGATCCGACAGAGCATTAGATTACGAAAGACATCACTTCCATTGGCGTGCCTGACTTTGGTCGCTATGGTTCAGAATTGGTCGATACCGTTTCCCTTCGGTCGGCGATGCATTGCTCTACTTCATCTCGGCAGCACTGCTTGCTCTATGCCAATCTATACCATAACTGACGACTTACAGCGCTCAGTTTCGTGTTGAAGAATGTGTGTATTCAGAAGAGTAAAACTGACCACACGGAAGGTTAGCATTACGTGGCCATGAACTAAAACAGCCTTTGGAGATCGGTGGTATCGCCTATCAGTAGTAAAACATAGAGTACGCGTAACGCGTTAGGGTAAAAACCTTATGTGGCTCATAAGGTGACAAGTCCGCCATCCGCCGTCTTGCAGCACACTCAGCCACGTGACAATGTCAACACGAACGTATCCATCACTTAGTCATGTCAAGGCAGCGTGATAAGCGTAATAAAAATATTTGCGATTGTGGCGGCACTAGCAAGTGTATATTAAAGAAAGAGGGGAAATGAGAAGGGGCCTACACGTATGCAGACTGCCGTTAGCTGGGAATCTAGTATATGTGATGGAATAACGGGAAACAACATGTCGATCTTTTGGGAATCTAGCATATGTGGTGAAATAATGGTAAACAACATGTCAACATGTCGATCTTTTGCAGTGGGGGAGGGGGGGGGGGGAGTGGTTCTTAAAGAGAAAAGAAAAGTGAGCCCCGTAACTGTCTCTCAGTGGGAGGACACCTCAACAGTAGCTCACGAGGAAATGGGAGTAGAGAAGGGAATAAAGGGATACGACTAAAAAATAGAGAGATAGAGAGAGAGGAAGGAGAGAGCGAGATGGTGGGACAAGGGGCGACGGAAGTCAGGAGAAGACAGGACAGATGGACACGGTTGCAGAAGTCCGAGGACGGGGCCCCCTAGTGAGAACTCTTGTCGGCGACAGGAGATGGCGTAGGGCTAATCCAGTCGGCCAGAGCTACGCTGTCGTCGTCGTAGGAGAACGGCGGCAGGAGGTGGCGTAGGACCAACCCAGTCGGCCAGAGCTGCGCTGTCATCGGAGATCGCGAGGGCACAACCGGTCGGCACGGAATCCAGCGAGCGAGTCCGAATTTTTGCAGGGAATTATTTATTTCGTACTGCATAGACACATGACTTGTTCTAGATATATGGTGGCGCACTGAGCTTTTCATATTTTCGTTTGTATTACGTCTTGTTTACCCCTTTGCAAAATCGAAGTAGAAATATTCCAAGTTATGATATTCCAAGTTATGTCATGTGAAAGGAGCTTACTGGACCGTCGCTTTAAGACAAAATCTTCTTGCCTACTCACCCCCTTTTCACCCCCTCCCCCCCAAAAAACATTTTAAAAAAAGACACTTGTAAAATGAAGTCCAGGCTTACATGAAGTTCTTATCGTTAGGTGAGATACTAATTCAGCATTATTCAGGTTAATCAAAGCTGAAAACTGAAAAACGTAAGAGAGAAATGAGAGGGGGGGAGTTGCATAAAGGTACGTTAACCAGAACCGCATCCGATTGGTTACCTCACAGGCGAAGGCGGAAAGCGACAAAGGAGAGAAGGATAAATAAAGTTAGCGTTCAACGTGTGTGTGTATACGCGCGCTGACAGCGCTACCAAGTTGATTGCACCCGCGCGATACAATCATTTTCGAAGTACCTGAATGTGCTTTTCACTACCTTTAGGGCAATATGTGCAAACCCTCACTGTTTCACTGTCTTCGATCCTGAGTACAAAGACAATCAATGTATATACAGCGCACTCAGGCGGCTGTATGCTCGTCATCCAAGCGTACGTCGGCAGTGTGGTGAACGAGTCACGCATCAACTGGATTGTGTAAGACGCTCTTCCTATTTCTCATCGATGATCATCCGCTATTTACACATCTCATCTCATTATTACCCTGAAATATCGTCTCAAATTCCTTTTGCCCGGTAAATTTCGCGCATAATTTTACTGACAACTGCGTGATCACGCTGAAGCGCGTGAAAATCGCCACATGTCAGAAGACCTCGTTAAAAGCCCCCCTCTCCCACCCCCAAAAAAGAAGAAAGAAAGAAAGAAAGAAAGAAAGAAAAAAAGAAAGAACTAAAAGAAAGAAAGAAAGAAAGAAAGAAAGAAAGAAAGAAAGAAAGAAAGAAAGAAAGAAAGAAAGAAAGAAAGAAAGAAAGAAAGAAATGATATATCGGAACTATAGTTTGCAGGTTTAGCGAGAAAGCGGTTAAGGCAAAAAGCGGCATCCGCTGTGGGCGGCGGCCGAACTATTGTGCGAAAAATTGAAACATGCGATACGATGGGCACAGGCTTATACGGACAAGTTCCAGGACATAGTGTCTTGAGATTGCATTGCCTTTTGAAAACAGACGCAATTAGTACGGGATGTTCCTAAATATGAGGTTTACACTTGATAGCAGACTTTTCATAACACAACTTATATAAAACAGTGGTTTTTTAAAAAAAAAGAGAATGACTTGAACCGGTTTCGTACGAGTCACACGCTATCTCAAGCATCGCTATTTAGAATAGAGAAGTTTCTTTTTTTTTTTCAGTTTCAGTTTCGGTTCACTGATTACATATGCATCAGTTACGAAACCTCTGTACGCAGATGAGGGCCCCAAGGTATAAATTCTGAAAACGGGATTCTGCTATGGTTGCTATTCACCAATTTACGTGCTCTTTACAGAGACAAGCAAATCAAATTACCACCGTTATAAAATTAACACACGAGCACACTCTTTGGCAGGAATTATTGAATACTGTAGCATTGACTCGCCATCTGAGATATTAAGATAGTCTAATGATAGCACTGGGCGTAGGCCTGTGTGTCGAACTATATGTGCTCGAAATCACATGTTTACGTTGGCCATAAATTTAACAGCCGAGTTTGTCCACGAATCGTTTAGTGTCATCGAGAAAGCAAGGGAACGACTGCCCATTTCGGAACGCTCGAATTACATAAATAAAAAGGAAGCTTTTTTGGGCTTCTTGGCGCATGCGAAGTATTTGGTATTGTGCTCAAAAAAAAAAGAACATCGTGAACTTCCTGTGCCAGCTTCGCACTGTCGACCCTCGTGTGCTCACAGCCCATAATATGCTTTCCGTGAAACGGAATTCTGCGAAGCATAAACGTGGTTTGAAGTCGGTTGTAAGATACTGGTACTCACATGGTGACGCATAGTTTTTGTTGCGTGTTTGTTTTTTATTTCGAAAGTTTTCTCAACGGTATCTCTCTCTCTCTCTCTCTGTGCGTGTGTGCGTGTGCGTGTGCGCGCGTGTGTGCGTGCGTGCGTGCGTGCGTGTGCGTGCGTGCGTGTGTGTGCGTGTGCGTGTGCGTGTGCGTGTGCGTGTGTGCGTGTGTGTGTGTGTGTGTGTGTGTGTGTGTGTGTGTGTGTGTGTGTGTGTGTGTGTGTGTGTGTGTGTGTGTGTGTGTGTGTGTGTGTGTGTGTGTGTGTGCAGAGGGCCGTTCGAGATGCCCGATACCGTTTGAGCTGTTGCTTTCGGTATCGCTAAAAACCCTTCCGCTATATGACGCCAGTGGCGTCTTAAGCAGCACTCTAAAGTATGAGATTACCAAACAGCAAATACTAAATGCTAGGACCCCAAAAGGCTTTATTTTGTAATGACCTGTTGTGCATGGTAATTCAGCATTACACGTATTAAGTCACGTACAAGGACGTGTGATCTACTGGCAAACCAACATATATCAAATTATTCTGCATATCGAAGATTTGTAACATTTGCCTTGAATACATTTTCGACACATAAAACATTTTGTACACAGAACAAGGTATATACCAATCTATTTTGTGATCTCTGTTCAGATTCGATATATTCCCTTCCAACTGCATTTGCTGTATAGAACACGCGACCTCAAAAACGGTCTAATATATATCCATCCTGAAGCTAACATTTAAAGGTGGTCGCGGTTACACTCTAACCACGTGCGTAATGCATGCCCAACTATGCAAGGTGACCACAGGCGTCCTTCGTCTGCACAAATCTGAATGCACGGTCTACATACTTCAGTGCATCTTCATGCGCTAGCATCAATTTTCTTCTCAGACGCGGCGTTTCGCCAGCTGCCTTGTCTGTTGCTTTATGGTGCAGCGATGCAAACGCTGCACGCTACACCTTCTACCAACGTTCACTAAAAAGGCAGTATGTTTCCAGAAAGAAGCTCGAATTACGTCTGGGATTCTTCGACAGGAGCCCGAAGCCCAAATGCAATTACAACTTGGTAATTTGATTTTAACGCTGCCTCGATGTCAGACCATGCCATGGAAACTGAGAGTCCCTTATCGGACGAGGCATTTTAAAAGCACGTGCCGCGGTGGGTTCAACTGTATTTTGTAACATCATGAATATTCACCCAACATATCTGACAGTTCCATAATTGGTAAATAAAAAAAAGAAAGCTTTCGTCATCTATCTACTTGTGAACCGTTAACGAATGAATTCTGTCTCTCGAGTGATTCTTTCTAATCCGCGACTCTGCATGTGCCGTGGTAGGCTCTTTTATATACGACCCTATCTGCGTGGTCGAACAACATAACGTTTCCCATTACAGTTCGCTATAGATTTTGTTTTAATTTTTAGTTTTCTATTAATATTAAGATATCCGGCTGAATATCCATGATTGCAATGACCAAAACTGCAGATTGTGCACACTCGGCACAACGTGGTTTCCCACGCAAAGCCTTTCGGGCACTTTCGCACAATTTCATAATTTCAATTGACGTCACTTTTCATCCTTGCACGAAAAAGCCCGTGAAAAAAATCATCCACGCAGTCGTATTAACGACAATAAAAGCGATCTATAAAAAGTTTGCCCTCACTGCCATTATTGGACCGAAAACGTCTTCGCGTCTTCTCTTCTATAGTGCGCGATCACTCAGTAATACAGAAAAAATACAAAGGCTGGCCTCTCCCAATGCTCGAGGTTTCAGAAGGACGGCTATACATGCATGAGCTAGTTCACGTAGGTTCATTGGTGAAACAGCAGAACTTGAGGAAGATGGACAACACGCGCGGCGCAGGGTTACAACCGTGAACAGGGTAATCTGAACAGAGTAAACGGGAAAATTAGTGAGTGGCGGAAATATAAAAACTCGACGCA
The DNA here is from genome assembly GCA_013436015.1 of Rhipicephalus annulatus. NCBI lineage: Eukaryota > Metazoa > Arthropoda > Arachnida > Ixodida > Ixodidae > Rhipicephalus > Rhipicephalus annulatus. The sequence continues at coordinate 327,177 of WOVY01012847.1, read as the reverse complement.
ATAATGAGAACACAAAGCCAACTGGTTCAATTTACTTATCAGGTAATGCCGTGAAATGTTATCTAAACAACGACAATGAAATGTAAAAAAGCAATAAATATATATATATATATATATATATATATATATATATATATATATATATATATATATATATATATATATATATATATATATATATATATATATAGCTTTTTTTACATTTTATTGTCGTTGTTTATATATATAGGCGTGGCGGGGGAAGAAGTGCACTGGCTTCGTAAACGGAAGCGAGAAAGCACGACGTAACACTTTTATTCATCATATATATGCTATGCTGTGCTATATATATATATATATATATATATATATATTGAACATGGAAGTGCGAGAATCACCGTTGTTTCGTTTCATGAGTTCACGACAACGTGAAAAAAAAAAACCCCGCCTACTAAAGCGACGCTAAACCACCAAACTTATTGAGATAGTTTAAAAAGAAACGAAAGAAAACGTCGTCTGTCCTGATGCTCCAGGCACATACAGAGGGGGGAAAAGTAAAATTCTTTGCGCTCCTCTTCCATTCCGCAGCTCGAACGTTAGGATAGTTTTAAAGCTACGCTATATAGCAGTACGCAATGCTCGACACGCACTGTCAGTTCCCCAAAGAAACACGACGAGCGGGAATTCCAAGCGCTCCGGCACCTTAGCGCGCGGTGCTGCGAACGCGTGCTGTCGGCGCATTCTTGGATGTTTATACTCACGCGGAGATGCTCTTTTTTTTTTGCAGCGTTTGCTTCGTCGCATTGCGACCGTACGCACTCCTGGGCACGTACGGAGTGTACGCGTCCGGCGGCAGCGTTCGCCATCCGTGAGAGCTTTACATGGAAAACGCCTTTAGACCCCGCCGCCCGAACGTGCGATGCCTGGCAACGAGCACGACTCCTCGGCAGTGCACGAGCAACGTAACCGCACTTCTCTCCTTCCTCGGCTGGCAATGGGTGAAATGCGCTGTTGTGCCTCCAACAAACAGCCTTTGCGACCTCGGTCATAGTGGCTCGGCATTCGCGTGTTTCCCAATCACGCATGCATGCAAGCGTATACAACCAGCGCATGCAGATGCATCACTTCGGGAAAGACGGCTGCGAGTGACGATGCGTTTCGGAGAGCGCCATGGTTTCGGCGGATAGAGTCACGTCACGGTGGGCATTGAGTTCAGGCTTCTTTGTGTCGTTCAGTGACGAAGCTACGCTATGCTACAGGAAAGACTGAAGAGGAAACATTACCAGGATCTGCCTATATAACTGGCTTGTTAGAATGAAGCAAAGATGTTCGTGCCAAAAAAAGCTTATTCTGGGACGAGTTGGTGCCCGAATTTGCTGAACATGATAATTTCGGCGCAAAGCTAAAACACGAAAAGGAACATTGCAAAGAAAGAGACAGTGGACAGTTTTTTTTTTTTTTTTCCTGCGTTTTACACTGAAAGCTGTGATATCACAACAACGGCCGGTTTTGGCACCGTAGTTCTCTGCCATTAGCGCCGGGGTCCGTAACAGCTATTGTAAGAAGTAAAAATAAGAAAAACAAAATAGGAAAAAAAATTACGCGGTGTGGAACAGGGTTCGAACCTCAATCCTCACCGGAGCAGCCCAATATTCAACTGCCGCCATGTCTGTGCTCGAAACTCCTTTGAAAAAGGAAGGAAGGAAGGGAAATAGGGGGAAAAGAACGACAGGGAGGTTAACCAGCCTATAGGCAGCCGGTTTTCTACCCTGCGCATGGGAGAGGGATGGAGGATTGATTGATTTGTGGGGTTTAACGTCCCAAAACCACCATTTGATTATGAGAGACGCCGTAGTGGAGGGCTCCGGAAATTTTGAGCACCTGGGGTTCTTTAAAGTGAACCCAAATCTGAGTACACGGGCCTCCAACATTTCCGCCTCCATCGGAAATGCAGCCGCCGCAGCCCGGAATCGAACCCGCGACATGCGGGTCAGCAGCCGAGTACCTTAGCCACTAGACCACCGCGGCGGGTGAGGGATGGAGGAGATGAAACATAGAGAGCAGAGAGGGAAGAGAGAAACACAGCACATTCGGCAGCACACGCGCGCACACTCAGTCATAGTCCAGTCTTGTCTTTCGCGGTGTGTGACATTGCTGTTACAGTCGCTTGTTCAAGTCCGTGTCGCGTAGGAATTTCAACAGAGCTTTCGTCACCTTCTGTTTCAATGTCTTCTCTCGGGCACTTGACAGAATAGTGTCCACAGACATTTGGCTGTTGTCGATGCGCGCAAAAGCGGACGCCAGTGACTGTCTCTGGATTTCATACAACGAATAGTCACACAGGATGTGGTGTAGCGTCTCTTCGCAATGACAGGCATCGCAGAGAGCGTTGTCGGCCATTCCTATGACAAAGGAATAAGATTTCGTAAATGCCACTCCTAGCCACAAGCGATGAAGAAGGGCGGCTTCGCTTCGGTCGAGTCCAGTGGGCGTGCGGAGAGCCATCAAAGAGGACAGGTGGTGTTGACGATTCGTATCGATGCTTGGTGGGCACCATAGTGAAAACGTGATTTCACGCGCAAGTCGTCGAAGATTACTGGCAGCATCGGTCCTCGAAAGTGGTATGGCTTCTTCTCGTGTTCCTTCAAGGGCTGCCCGCGGGGCAGTATCGGCATGTTCGTTCCCTATGATGCCGCAGTGACTTGGCAGCCATTGAAGCGTCACATGATGCCCTTTCTCGTGGGAAGTGTGGAGAAGGCATCGAATTTCGAAAACAAGCTGTTCGTATGGCCCAGGACGCAGTGCTGAGAGCACAGATTATAGGGCAGCCTTTGAGTTGCTGAAAATCGACCATTGTTTCGGTGCATGGTTCTCGATTGACCACACAAAGTGCAGCGCGCAAAGCAGCTAGTTCCGCTGCTGTAGATGCCGTGGAGTGGTCAGTCCTAAAGGTGATGGTAACACCTCTTGCTGGGACAACTACTGCCCCTGACGAACACTTGCGGTTCGTGGAACCATCGGTGTATACATGTATGCTGTCTGAATATTTCTCGTGCAAAAGAAGAAGAGACAGTTGTTTCAGCACGGGCGACGATAGCTCAGATTTCCTCCGGATCCCTGGTACACTAAGATGCACTGTGGGTCGAATAAGACACCAAGGCGGTATGGATGATTTAGATGCAGGAGTGAAGCACGAGGGAAGTTTATCGTTGTATTTCACAATCATTTTGGCGAACGATGCTTGGCGCCTCTCTGAAGGCAACAGTGCAAGGTGGTGACAGGGAGCACGTGTTAAGTGTCTGGACAGGGAGCATGTGCGTTCTCAGGACTTCTACAAAAATGTGAGTTTGTATCGGATAGTCACCAGCAATTGCAATTGTTGCTTCCGTTGACGTACATCTGGGCAGACCGAGGCACACTCTCGGCGCTTGGGCTTGTACTGCCTGTAGAACACGAACAATGGTCTTGCAGGTATTGCTAAGCACGGGCAAGCTATATCTGAGCAAACCGAAAAACAGGGCTCTGTAAAGCTCCATCATTGCGTCTACTGACATCCCCCACGTCTTTCCTGCCAGGAACTTGTACAGTTGGGAAATAGCGGTCAGGCGCTTCTTCATATAGGTCACATGTGGACTCCAACAGAGGTCCCTATCAATAATGATGCCCAGAAACCGGTGTGTTTTGGCGTAAGAAATCGGTCACCCGCAGATTGAGATGACATAAGGGGTCATTGCTTTGCGAGTGAAGGCCACCAGCGTGCATTTTTCTGGTGATATGTTGAGACCTTGTTTTAACAAGTAGTTGGCAATCATAGTTGCTGCTTTTTGAAGCCGGGAACGTATCTGAGGACGTGTGACTGCCGAAGTACAGACACGGATGTCGTCTGCGTATATTGAGATTTTAATAGTGCCTGGCAAGTATTCAGCAAGGCCAATTAGTGCTAGATTGAATAGCGTCGGTCTAAGAACTGCGCCTTGAGGAACACCATTGGAAGTATAGCGTCGCGTAGTTGGGCCATCTTATGTTAACACAAAGAATGATCTTGCAGCCAGGTAACTCGAAATCCACCGAAAGACTCGACCACCAAGGCCAACTACCGCAAGAGCACCCAAAATGGCTTCATGTAGTACATTATCATAAGCGCCTTTCACATCTAGAAACAAAGCTGCAGATAGTCGCTTACGGGATCTTTCGTGCTGAACGTACGAAACTAGATCAACGACATTGTCAATAGAAGAGTGGTCGCGTCGGAAACCAGCCATTGAATTTGGATAAAGTTTGTAGTATTCAAGATACCACCGAGGCGGCCTAGTATCATCCGTTCCATTATCTTCCCTACGCAGCTGGCCAGTGCTATTGGGCGGTATGAGGTGAGTTCGAGTGGGGATTTGCCCTGCGTCAAGATGGGTAACGAGCGGCTTACTTTCCAGTCATCAGGAACATTGCCATCCTGCCACGTAATGTTGTAGAGGCTCAACAGTTCTCCCCTTGCACCTTCCCCTAAGTTGCACAAGGCTCGGTACGGAACACCATCTGGGCCCAGAGAAGTTGAACGCCTGCAGAGAGCTAGTGCCGCCTCAAGCTCCTCCAATGTAAAAGGGAGGTCCATGTGGTAGTCACGGGAACGGGGGACGTCACCTCTCACTGGAGAATCTGGACGAGTGGCTTGGTTGGCGATCTGCGCACAGAAATCTTCTGCGACATCGATGTCTTGCCTCCTTTGAAATAGCGCGAGCGCTTTGAATGGAAAGCGCTGTTCCGTAGGGTGACGCAGACCTTGCACCGTTTTTCAAATGTGTGAGAGTGGCTTGCGGTGGTCTAGTGACTGGCAAAACGTTGTCCATCGTTCCGACGCTAATCTATCAATGCGACGCCGAATCTTGTTTTGCATCCTCCTGGCTGCCCTAAGATCGTGAATTGATTTTGTACGCCGATACCGACGCTCCGCCCGGCGTCGCAGTGCTCGGAGTCACTCCAACTCTATATCAAAGTCGTTTCGTGAGGAAGATATCGTCACCAGGCGAGTGGCGTTTTGCATTGTGCTCCTAATTGTTTGCTCTAACCCAGATCGTAGGTCATCGCTGCAAGCATCTTCCATGTCAGATTTGAAGTTGGTCCATTGGACTGCTCGAATGGTCGTCCATAGACCATAACTAGACAAGCCTTTGATGTTAAGGTAGATTGGAATGTGATCACTTCCTCGTGTCTCAACATCTGGAAACCACTTGACTGGAAACCTTTGCAAAAATGCCATGTCGCGCAAGGAACGTCGTTAACACGCGTAATATGGCGTGGTATAAGGGTAAAATAACAGGAAATCATCGCAGAATACGAATTGGGGGTAACAAGGCGTCACACAATACGAATTGCGTAACGAGGAAGTCATCGGATGCTTGCAGCCCATTGCAAAGCGCTCAGCCATAACCCTCCATCGTAATCAGCCACCGAATCAACAAAGTACACGTAATACCTTGGAAAGGCGTAACGGGTACCTCGATTCTCGATGACGTAGTGAGTACCGTGCACCTCGATTCTCAATGACGTAGTGGGTGCTTCCCAACTTGACCAAAATTATGAATTATGGCGTATAGCGAGTACCTTGCGAGCGTACTTGTACTAGTACACCTGATAGAGTTTAAAACGGTCTCTAGAAATGCCACTTTTTCAAGTTTTCGCTGTGACTGTGCTGCGCTTTAGGCGCAGGCCTGGTGGGTCTTTTTTATGCTTCCAGCTTTAAGCCAAAATTAGCATTTTTAGCCATGTTCATGCCAGAAAGAACCATCAGAATAAACGTTTGCATCGGATAAATTGAACCACTGATTGAAGAGGAATTGATGGGGTGGAGTATACTTTTGGTATACAGTTCAGTTGCAAGAAAAAACCTTATAAGCCAAAGATTAAGACAAGGGTAAAGGCAGGACTTATTTTTTCTTAATAAAATCATGTTCTATCAGCCAACGTCTACATTTTTTTCGGTACCGAAAGGCGTTACAGTTACTGTAAACGTTTCTACGTTTCTATTGACTTCCTGTCCTTCGAGATGTATCATTACACTAATTAGGCTGTGTACTAACACAAATACTTGAAACTCCCTGGCGCAAACATAGCGCGATTACATTACACTTTTTCTATTGAAAGTGGCAGCCCACTTCTCACAGTATACTTACACACTATACTTACATTTTAATTTTAGCTCCTACTTTAGAAGCACGTTTGCCTGTGCTTTTAAAAAAGTAAGGTCAATAATTAGCATGCCTCAACTAAGTCAAACATCGTCACGATATAATTACTGACGGATAGTTTTGTCTTTGGTATTATGCAATGATGCTGCTATATGTTCGTTTCTGCCAGGTAAGGTTATTTGTCGAAACACCCTAAGTTCAAAATATTTGTTGATACAAAAAATATATGCAGTTTCCTGCCAAAAAATTGGTGTTATTTTAATCAATAATAATAATAATAATAATAATAATAATAATAATAATAATAATAATGAGTTTAACGTCCCAAAACCACCATATGATTACGAAAGATGCCGTAGTGCAAGGCTCCGGAAATTTCTACCATCTGGTGTTCTTCAACGTGCACCTAAATCTAAGTACACAGCCGACCTCACACGTTTTCGCCTCCAACGAAAATGCACCCCGCCGCGGTGATCTCGTGGCTAAGGTACTCGGCCGCTGACCGACAGGTCACGGGACCGAATCCCCGGCTGCGGCAGCTGCGAAAATGCGAAAACTCTGTGGGCCTGTGTGCTGAGATTTGGGTGCACGTTAAAGAAGCCCATGCGGTCGAATTTCCGCAGCCTACGCCGTCTGTCATGATCATATCATTAAACCCCGTATATCAATCAATCCATCGAAAATGCGGCCGCCGTGTCGGGATTCGATCCCACGACCTGTGGGTCAGCAGTCGAGCATTGTTATACTAGATCACAGTGGCGAGTAATGCGCTATATGTATATACGCGAAGTAAACCTCTATATATAGTGATCCTCTATAGACAAATATGGCCTGTATTCGCTACCCTCCTGCATCAGCCGGAATAAGCTTACACAAATAGATATGAACTTGTTATGAAACGTCACTGAAACTAGAAAAAAGAACTCACTTCATACATTCGCCCAAGACGATCTGCATGGAATACATTTTTTTTCTTTTAACTCTATGCAATGATTCCGCCCCGCCCTTTCTAAAAGCTGTCAGCGCCTAACGTGGTTTTACGTGACCTTCAAAATCCGAGGCATCGCTAGCGTCCTGCACCTCACCTGCTTTTGTCTTACCTCCGAGCTCGGCCCACACCTGACCAAGCGATGATCTCGTGTGACGATTTCATATGTGACGACGCGTTATGTGACATCACGCTGGCGTCATGTGGTGACGTCAACAAGCGATGATTTTTCGCATCACTAGTGCTGACGTCACTGACGGTCGATTTTCGTGTTTGGTGAGGCATCTGACGCCTCACGCCTTAGTAACTCCGCGGTGGAAATTTCGCTTCACGGCTCTTCTCTGTTCACGTGCGGGTACAACGTCGATCCCAGCAACTACAAAAATCAAATGTAAAAAAAATCAATTGGTTGTTTCCCGATTTTATTTTTACCTCACCTTGTATGGACGATGCTCGCAGCTCAGCTAGAACCGGAAGGGAAAACAGAATACCGGGAAAGATGAAATGAGGTATATTATACCTATTACCAACTACGCGTACAAGAGCAGCATTTGGAGCCCCCGGATGTAATTTTCCCGCGCTCTCTTACAAAAGGAGCATTGCTTTTACGACAATGGTCCGTGGATTATGAAAAGCAAGTACAGGTCGCATAAAGACACGGAAAAGAACAAACACCGAGCCTGCGGATGTGGTCTAACAATGGCCTTGCGTAAGCACAATTTATTCGCCCGGACTCACCACCTCCGCACGCTTGCATAAAGCTTTGAAAACGCCTGTATCGCGCACGGAATTCTCCGTAAGCCCTTCGGGGCGACATAAGAGAAGGATGCCGACAGAAGAAGACGCCCATCAAGAGAAACGGAAGCAACAAAGCGCGAAGCGAAGGGTCTGGTGAATCCGAGGCATCCGACCGTTGTGCAGGAGAGCCCGCGGCAACCTCAGCAGTCCTGATCGCGACACCCAAGTCGACACTGATGTCGACGCAGGGATAAAGGAGGCCCTCCGGTACCCGTCGACTCAGGAAATGGAACGTCATTCAAAGTCCTTCCAGCCGGAACGGCACGGCGCCGGTGGCTCAAAAAAAGAGAAAAAAGGGTTGAAGAAGGGCGGAGCACCCTCGGCGAGGAGTCGGCGGAGCTGTCGGCTGCCGTAGACAGGCGACGTCTCGATAGTGCTATACGTTTCCAAATTGAGCTGTACCCTTTGCACAGGCAGCGGCCGCTTCGACCATATAGACTTACTGTACGCTACTGAGTGTCCGGGTTGAATTTATTATTTTTAGTTTTTTATAAGAGCGGTTTAATACTGATTTCACCCTGATCGTTGTAGTGCAGTTTCAATTGGATGGCGATTGTGCATTACAAATACCATGGCCGTCGGTATGCGTTCGTTACCACCAATTTTAACAGCTCCAGCAGCAGTTCTATTAGACTGCACGCATCAACTGCAATTGTAAGTTATGACGTCGACCCACTGGAACATCGATATCAGCAGAACTCGTTGGCTTTCAAGATACAATTGGTTACGCGCTACGGATCGTGTCTAGCCATCAGGCAATTTTCTTAGATTTTGAAAGCAGCCCCGCAACCTCAGCATGATGCTCATACGACTGCCCTCGCTACGCTGTGCAAAGACGATCCATCTCATGCGCTCTCGCCCGTCTTGACTATAGAACGATGACGCTATCAACTAGTCTACAATGCCATCCTGAAAAGTCATTAAGAATTCAAGCAACCAAGGCAGTGCTCGAATTCTTAAGGACAACAGACTCTCACGGGCGGACTGTATATAGTCAATAACGCCGTATACCGCACAACACTGTCGCTCTGCGTAGTGACGCTATGTGAGAGCGTGTGTGCTTCCCATCTCTTTCTCTCGTTCTTCACTCTTCTTTCAATCTCCCCTATTTCTTCCTCCTGTGCAGGATAGGGTACCGGTTATGTCAAACGGGTTAACATCCCTGCCTGTCCTCTCTCTCTCGTTTTCCTTTTTTTTACGTCACGACTTATATTAGCAGATATAGAATATCAAAAAAAGAATCCCCGGACACCTAAGCTTCTCGTATGTTTTAGCATGAATGCTAAACCATTATAGTTCAGTGGAACGTTCAATCCAGCAGCAGAAGCAGCCTGGTTCCAACGCCCACCGACGCCCTGCGCGAAGAGGGACGGACGAAACCGCGGCTAAGCCCGGCGAAGGTGTGAGAGACGTGCGCGTCACGTGTGCGAGACGTGTCACGTGTGCCCCCCACGCTGACTGGCATTTCCAATGCCAGCCCCGGCATTAAAAAGCAGTGACGTCGAATTTTCGGTCTAAACAGCACGCGCAAGGCGGAATACAAAGGACTGCATGCTATCCAGGCAGTGTTTCTTTGGCCCTGTAAGGTAAGACACTCGGCTTCAAAGTGTCCTCCTTGCCCTCGTATGCCCGTCACCGTAGTTTCAAGGATTGCACCCTAGCGGTGGCCTAGTGTGTAGGGCGTCCGCTTGGGCTGGTTCGAACTTCACCATCAGCAAGCACCGGTTCTC
>WOVY01012847.1:300000-312500 GCA_013436015.1 Rhipicephalus annulatus | reverse complement strand
TTCGAAGAACGAGAGAAAGCGAGGTAGATACAGAGTACATATTCACAATCACTGCTGTTCGCAGCACCGTGCGAAACTCGGCGGTCATACAGTTGATTGATTGATTTGTGGGGTATAACGTCCCAAAACCACCTTATGGTTATGAGAGACGCGGCGGTCATACAGTCTTTCAGGCAGGTTTATTCTTCGTGACGACTGCAATCACTGCTGTCTGCTGCGATGGCTTGCAAATTTGGAGTTTGAGTATGACTTCTCGGTGGTAACAGCCAATCGTTAATGTGTGGTACAGCGCTGCCGCGTATATTCGTCGCCGACTGTCCTATCGAGCACACGCGCTCGCCAAACATACTTGTCAGTCTGCTGGAGACCAGAATTCTTGCAAAAAGCGTTCTCAGTCCCTCCACCACAGAGTGATATTGATCACGTGAAATTTTCTGACGTAAAATGACGACCTGATTGAAGGAAACGTGGAGGTCTCTTGAGCGTCGTCTTCAGGAACGCAACGCTGTATCTCAACCAGGCCCCATCCGCATCGCCTTCCCATGCCGCATAATTTCTCAAACATACATATGCACGCTAACCCAGTGGCGAAATTTTGTTTCAAGAAGAGCTGAAGACATTAGAGAGTTTCAGTACTGCGGAATGGTGCTACGTACGCATCACGCAAGCGCCTTGCGTTACGTGGCGTCGTTTGCCACTAAAGGGCTTTTAGTACGCCGTAGTACCCGCGTACGTAACGAGCGTGAAGCGTGTTGCGTCATCTGGTAGATCAAAATAGAAGTACGTGTTGTTGACAGCCAATGTGAGCCAATCCAAGTGTTATAGCCAGATTATGGCCATATTTTAAGCCACCGAACCGGTCGGTGCTTGCCTTTGATGCGGCCATTTTGCAAAACGAAGTCTCGCGCTGTCGCGAACTTGTTTGAGAGCGGCGCGATCAGCTCATACGTACGCACGCACGCATCTCATGCGTACGTACGTAGCGGCTGCGTACGTAACGCGATGCGTGCGCGTTGCGGTCTGCGCATGCGCACTACGCAGAACGTGGCGTCCTTTCGTACGCAACGCCGCCACGTACGCAGCGTACGCAGTACTAAAACTCTCTATTATTAGAAGCAACAAAGTGCTGCAACAGTGCATAGTAAATCGCCGTCTACGCGCTCCTCTGCAACTTCAGCGCAGAACCGAAAGGCCCAGACTCGAGTCCAGTTTCAGTGAGCGAGCGTATCATCCCCGAGCAGCGGCGGGATCCCTCCCATGGTCCAGCCGGGGAATCCGCAAAGGGCGAAGGTCCAGCCGGGGAATCCGCAAAGGGCGAAGGTTGACCGTGCAGCCGTCCGAAGCGGCCCGACGCGGCGTCGCAGGGCGCGGTCGATTCATTCCGCGCTGCCTTTTATATATTCCTGGTCGATCTCACGCGAGGAAGGAAGCGAGGACGCCGATAAAAGCGGGGGATGTGCTCTGTACGCGCGGCCTTCTCCTTCGCCCGTTCCTTCCTCCCCTGTTCGATCTACGGGACCTCTTCGTAGCCTCTTCTTGACGGCTCTAGATTTAAGAGGAGACACACCGCGGGATCTTGCCATTTCGTGCGATGTCTCTTGGAAAGTAGGACGCCCTAGCGGTATGACTGACTAACATTTCGTCCGTACGATTTTAAACGCAATAAAATCGGAAAACGAACGAAGCAGGCGTCGTTCGTATTCCTTCATTCATTCATTCATTCATTCATTCATTGAACGTCTTCGAAAAAACCCATAGTTCAGCTCTGGTAAACACATATATTATTATTATATTATTATTATTATTATTATTATTATTATTATTATTATTATTATTATTATTATTATTATTATTATTATTATTATTATTATTATTATTATTTATACGATAATGCAATCCCATTTGGGTCCAAGCAGGAAGGCAATAAATGAATAGACATACACATGAATACCAATAAGAAAGAGGAAAAAAAACAGTATCTATATATATATGTATATTAAGTGTGAATACACTTTATAAGCGACCCCAAACCATGCACCGCCGTCTTCTCTCTCTCTCTCTCTCTCTCTCTCTATATATATATATATATATATATATATATATATATATATATATATATATATATATATATATATATATCGTCGCGCTGCGGCCCGCCAAGTCCTCTTTCTTTTAAAGATAGAGAGAGGACTGCGGACGCCGCCGACGGCGGTGGATGGTTTGGGGTCGCTTATAAAGTGTATTCACACTTAAAAAGGAAAAAGTCACAGCTAAGCAAGTTACACACTGAAGAAAAAATTAGGGAAGCCTAAAGCTTCGATTTTAAGAGTCGAACGTAATAGCGATACTCTGTTCCTTGTGCGTACTTTATATAGTGCACGAAACATTTTCGAACTTGCTATGCATCCAGTACGTTGTCTTAAGGGAATAAACGCCATGGCGTGTCTGCCTCTTGTAGTGGGTGACCGGATTGAAACCACGGAGCCGTTACGATAATCCCATGTTCTAACGCCCGTTGGCAATGGACGCTTGTACGACGCATTATTACTTCAATACTTCATTTTGCATTGTGAAGCATGTATACAGTACGCGTGTGTTTGTGAAGCATGAAAGGAATTTTCACGGCATTTCCAAGCAGAGGAAGTTCTTTTTTCCTCTATATATTCACAAGCAGCATCGTATATAGCCGTGTGATAGAACATCCGCTTGCCGCGCAGAAAACTCGGGTTCGATTTGCACTTGTACTTGAGCGACCCTTATTCGGTCGCCACTCGGGCCCAGAATTTTTTATCATTTATTTTATTTGCATTGTTCTCGATTTTTTCGGTCACGCATAAGATGATTTTTCGCTCACCACCAACGACGGCCGACGCCGGATTTTCCGCGGAACGAGCTCTTTAACGCTAACACGTTAATATAAATAACAAATAATATGCATAAAAACGACGTCAGGCGCAAATAACGATAGTAGGAACATATTTGCGTGCTCATGAACATATTTGCTTATATCCCGCAATACGCTTGAGCTACACAAAACAGGAGAATAAAAATAAAAATGAAAGTTTAGTCTATATCATCTCCCAGTTTCATACCCAACGAGACAGACTTCTGTAAAATGTTTACATCAAGTTTACTCAACATTGCAATGATGATAACATTAAGTAGATATACGTTCAACGGAATCTGCGCTTATTAGATGTGACAACTGCAGGTTATTCTAATCGTATAGTGCGCGGAAAGAACGAAAATTTGAAAAGGTTAGTTCTGATCTTATACAGTGTTGAAGACAGATAATGGCGATGCCGTGTTGCAAGCTGTGTCCTGCAAGCGTCAAGTAAGCGTGTAGGTTGAGAGAGAAAAAGCTGTTTTTAGGTTAGAAAAGAAATTTTAGCCTGCGCATATTCCTTCGATTGAAGTGTCCCGAATAATATGCTCTTCCGTTAGGCTTTATAGAGGGAGAATCCGTTATTCCGTATTTACCAAAAATGAACCTAACTGCTTTGCGTTGGATTATCTCTAGTGCATTAATGTTGGTTTTTGTGTAGGTATCCCATACGAAGCATGCATATTGCAATTTCGGTCAGGTGAGTGATGTGTAGGCTAGCAGCCAAGTATCATGAGGAGTAAAAAAAAGCTGGGCGAGATTGTATGTATCCATAGACGACCGCTCGTATGTATTTTTTTCTTTTATTCCTGTATTCTGCATGCGCTAAAGAAGTTAAAATCACGAGAAACGTGTTTTACTTTATGCCTGACGATACAATGTTCCCTGAAGGAAAAGCTACGAAAATAAAACAGTAACATTAAACTACTATAATACTAAAAGTTAACAGCAGTAAGAAAAATTTTCAGGAGAGTATCAGTAATATAAGAGAAATTTTTTTGTATAAAACAAGCAGTGAAAGCAAACAGGCTTGACACGAGGGAAAATAGGCAATAAATAATAAAAGGCAATGATGAACAAGGGTAATGTAATAAAGTACAACGCAACGTATGTTAGAAAGACAAGAGAGGAGAAAAGGTAAGTAATAAGAGAAGGAATATTAATGTAGAGAAGAAACAAAAGTACATTTCTGAAAAAAAAGAATAAAAAAACGCCACCTGGTTTGATTTACGGCGACTATATTTAGTGATTACTGATTAAGATAAGCAGTGCATAAAAAAACTGCTGGGCTTGGACGAAGCCACGCAACGGTTTACATCGCGTTTTTAAAGTGATTGACGTAGCTTTACACTAGCCGTTAAAGATAGAAAGAGACAATATAATGCGGAAGTCAATCAAGTTGAATACAGCCTTCCTTCTTTCCAAGTACCGCATTAAATCTGAGCGTTGCGGTAACGTTGCGGTAACGTCACTAAAAGGGACCAGCCCTTTTACAGACTATATATACATTGCAATAAGAGTTGTTAAGCATGGTAGCAGTCGTAATTTCCGTGTACTACGTAGGTTATCGTTTATGTATCGCATCCCGGCAGCATACAAAGGGAGAAGGATTACGGATGAAGACATTTTAGGTTATAAAGTATCTATTCGTTTATTTCACCATAATCCATACAGTTATAACTAGATTGAACGAGGTCATCAGGCCTGTTGCAATTGTATATATTAGGGTGAATTAAACGAAATCTCAAATATCAAAAGTATCATTTGCAAATCAAGTCTTTTACCATACGCCGTTATAACCTCCGGAATATAGGTGATATCGCACAGGGTGGATAGCGTTCAAAAGAACGTACAAGCTTGTTCTTTTGAGACAATAATAGTATAGGCGGTGCCACTCTTGTAGCATGCATGGTGGCTGATGATAGCCTATTTGGTGTTCAGCGCAAACTCCGATCACGAAACTTGTAAGCATGTGGGTTGTTCGGCTAACCGGTAATGCTCCCCGTATGCAAACGCACTCATCTGCCCACTGATGTTTCATTGGCTTTGCTTGCGTGTTGTTTATTTGGAGGCAGAATGAACAACTGGTATACTTGCGCAATATTTCCAGCTCCGTGTGCCTCATGATCGAGCAGAACTGGGCTGCCTACATTAGGCAAACTATAGCTGAGCACGCGATCTGTGAGTGGTCGTGGCTAAGGCCTCGCTCAACCTTCCAGCGAATAGGCAGTAACGCAAACACAAACACAAACACACACACACGCACATTGCGTCCATGTGACTGCAATGTCTTAACCACACCGAACAAATAAACAAATAAATAGAATGTTACTGGGAGCTTTCTCTGGACGACAACGTGAGCTTGGAAGGGCCTGCAGCCACACACAAACAAGTATATGCAGCGCACCAGTGCATGCAGGTAAAAAGCGTCCATACGTGAAGCAGCCGCAACCAATGTATTCAGCTGCACCACTGCAACTGCCCCAAGAATCGATATATGGCGAGAAGCACGGTACAGCATAAACGATCGAGGCGAGGAATGCTGCTTGCACGGCGGAAACTGCGCGACCGAGGGTGTAGTAGCCCTGTCGGAGAAGGCCAATCGAAAAAGGGCCTGATAACCTTTTCTCGTACCTCGATTGGACCGGCAAATTCCTTCCCCGTCCTTCGCTCACCCTAAGTCGATTTGGCAGCATTGTTTTCTTGGCTCGCTTGTTTCGCTTTCGCCCTCTTCTTGTTGGCTTCCTTCTGGCCCTTTTTTCTTTCTTACGAGCGCTCCTTCGTAGTCGTCATCGCTGCAGATCTAACAAATTGGATGTGCGCACGTACACAGCCTACCCGAGCTGCGACGACACAGGCGAATACGATTCCGATTGGACGCGCGACGGCATCCGAGCCGCTGAGCAAATGTCAGCATTCGACGGTGCAGCGGCGCCCACTAATCAGCGGCTGTAAAAGCGCGTCTGACTGGCACGCGTGGAGCCTGTCTTCATGGTGCTGAAACAATGAGAGCAAGTCACTTTGTAGCTCTGACTAATGTTTTCAGTTACACGTCACACTGGGCTCGAACGCCTGTGCAACGTGAATGTGCACAGCGTGCGTAAAATAACCACACGTGGGTATACCATTTCTCTTTGTTTCCGTCTTTCGCTTTCCTTTGTCCGCCTCGATGGATCAGTGGCTAGGGAGATGATTGATGACCTGGAGGTCACGGGTTCGACCCCGGCCACGGCGGTCGCAATTCTATGTTCTACGAAGGCGAAATGATAAAGGTCCTTGTAATGTGCGATGTCAGTGCACGCTGAAGAACAACAGATGGTCGAGATTCCCGGAGCCTTCCACTACGGCGTCTCTCACAATCATGTCGTGGTTTTGGCACGTAAAACTTCATATATTATTATTATTATTATTATTATTATTATTATTATTATTATTATTATTATTATTATTATTATTATTATTATTATTATTATTCCCTTCCCTTTTTTTCTCCTTTAGGGGTGAAGCACCTGAGCGTCTAGGCTTATCGTTGTGTGATGTCGTCGTCGCGGTCAATCAAAAAACAGGTAAGCGCAACAAAAAAAAAATTGAATGAATCCCCCTACTCGCCAGCGGTCCATAATACGCCTCGTATGAGTTAAAGGTTCGTCGTTACTGTTTAAAACATTATGTTTTGCTTAGAAGAAGTGTAGAAATCCCGCGATGAAATTGGCCGAGGCAATCAAGTTTGTTATCTAAAACCAGAAACACAAACGTCATCTATTAGAAATAACACTTCTTGAAACGTGCCTGTGAAGTAACGGTGCGATAGTAAGTAGGTAGCGAATGAAACAAAGATTTTGTGCGCGTCCTTCAGGACAGTGGGCGCCTCAGCTGCTTTCCATAAATGCGTATTTTTGGGACGGCTTCCAGCTCTCTCGTTGAACACTTTTTCCAAACACAAAGATTTTGGGAAACACCAGTGCACACTGCACGCATCGCCACAGTGTGCCCTGGTGCACCCAGGTTTCACGTCAGTGGAGCTGAACCGCCCCTCCCGACATGCCCTGGCGCCACGATTTTTCTTATCTTCCCCTACAACCCGGCCTCTCGAAGTAGAAGGCCGGTGTTGTGCACGTCAGTAGGCGGCACTTTGTCAGCGTGCTCTCGCCGACTGGACTCGCCCTACGCCATCTCCTGACGCCGACAAGAGCTCTCGTCGTGTGGTGCCCCGTCCTCGAACTCCTGCGACCGTGTCGATATTTCCTATCTTCTCTTCACTTACGTCACTCGCTGTCCCTGCACCTCGCTCTCTCTTTCCTCTCTCTATATATACCTTTCAATCCTATCTTTTTAATCCCTCCTCACCCCCATCCCTTGTGAGCTACTGTTGAGGTGTCGCACCTGATGCAGACAGTTACGGGGCTCACTTTTCTCTTCTTTTGCATTTAAGAACCACATAATTAAAAAATATTTGTGAGTCCTGACAGAACAGACAGACAGACAGACAGACAGACAGACAGACAGACAGACAGACAGACAGACAGACAGACAGACAGACAGACTAGACTAGACTAGACTAGACTAGATAGACTAGACTAGATAGACTAGACTAGACTAGACTAGATAGATCAGACAGACAGACAGACAGATAGATAGATAGACTAGATAGACTAGACAGACAGATAGATAGATAGATAGATAGATAGATAGATAGATAGATAGATAGATAGATAGATAGATAGATAGATAGATAGATAGATAGATAGATAGATAGATAGATAGATAGATAGATAGATAGATAGATAGATAGATAGATAGATAGATAGATAGATAGATAGATAGATAGATAGATAGATAGATAGATAGATAGATAGATAGATAGATAGATAGATAGATAGATAGATAATGTGGGGTTTCACGTCCCAAAACCACCATATGATATGAGAGACGCCGTTGTGGAGGGCTCCCGAAATTTCGACCACCTGGGGTTCTTTAACGTGCATCCAAATCTGAGCCCACGGGCCTACAACATTTCCGCCTCCAACGGAAATGCAGCCGCCGCAGCCGGGATTCGAGCCCGCGACCTGCAGATCAGCAGCCAAGTACCTTAGCCACTAGACCACCGCGGCGGGGCTATTTGCGAGTGCTGAGAAACGCGGTTATCATGTAGCAGGCCACTCCTGCCTTCGGACAAGTAGGCCGGGCCAGGGCTGCGAATCGTGGGCTGACAGCCCAGATATGGTATATACGGCTTCTGTGTGGTTTATTATTACACATTATTGCGCATAAAGCGTTATCGACACCGCAGAACTATACTGGAACTATAGCCTATGGAAAAACCCGCCCTTAGAGGTAAAGGGTGTTCAAGACTTTCCAGCGTCCCGGAACTCACTGTCCGTATAGCGCAGATCTAAACAGCGCTGCAAACAGACTCGTCCGCGTTCCAGCGCGATAAGCAACCATGGTTATAAGGTTCAATAAACTCGCGCGCGACAAGAAAAGATGTGATAAAATGTTGGGTCAACGTAGACTTATCTCAGCGGTAACCTACTAACATACATTTCTCTACAAAAAACAGCGCAGCGCTAAGAACTGTGCGACAGGCAACTTCATTAAAACTTTAGGAGTGTGTATTGGCGTTTATTCGCAGGAGAGCTAGGCACACATTTGAAGACTGCAAAAAAAAAAGTGTATGAGCCCGAAAGATAATCTGGGTTGTATTCAAAGTTAACGACACCCTTAGCAGATTTTTTTTTTTTCACCAACAACAATTATGACTCTGAGGGCTTGCCCCTACGCGGTGGTCTAGTGGCTAAAATACTCAGCTGCTGACCCGCAGGTCGCTGGATAGAATCCAGGCTGCGGCGGCTGCATTTCCGATGGAGGCGAAAATGTTGTAGGCCCACGTGCTCAGATTTGGGTGCATGTTAAAGATCCCCAGATGGTCGAAATTTCCGGAGCTCTCCACTACGGCGTCTCTTATAATCATATCGTGGTTTTGGGACGTTAAGACTTACAAATCAATCACTCTGAGGGCTAATGAGCGTACCCCAAACAGAGAGAAAGTGAGAGAGAATAAACTTTTATTAGCGAATGTATATACAGAGAGCCCTCGTTGGGTGGGGCCCTCAGTGCAGGGCTCCATTGCCTTACGCATCCAGCTGCTGCTGTTTCTGCCGGCGTAAGCTGAGCAGTGCAGACTCCCAAGAAAAAGGGGTGAGGTTGGGGAGACGCCGAATAAAGATTAGGCTGAATAAGTCGATGCCACATTTTGAATTATATCAAAGTTAAAATGACAGCGAAGCGATTCACTTAACGAAAGTACGAGAGCAAAGCAAAAAAACATGTTACTCATGACAGCAACCAGCGCGTTGATGAGACAACTAACTATAAGCGTTGCTGCGTATAATCGCGCACCACACTTGTGCGAAAATTCGTATCATTTGTGACGGTATCTGTAAATAATGGTCCAGACTTAATCATTCACCAGTTTGACCCCCCATTGTGCTGCTGTAACTCAAGCCAACCACCGCTTATGGTCAACTCTCTTCAGCGTGAGGTGCACGGCCCCATGTTTCCCAGTGCGCACCATGCCGCAGACGTTCTCCATGCGGCTCAACTACAACGTACAAAATTAACGGTAAACTTCAAATCGTATGCCTTCGATTGATTGATATGTGGGGTTTAACGTCCCAAAACCACCATATGATTATGAGAGACGCCGTAGTGGAGGGCTCCGGAAATTTAGACCACCTGGGGTTCTTTAACGTGCACCCAAATCTGAGCACACGGGCCTACAACATTTCCGAAATCGTATGCCTTCGTAGTGTGCTTTTAGGGATGAAAACTGAAGCACGTAGGAAAACCAACCTGTCCACGGCTTTTAAAGGAGCACCATTGCTGCACGCAAGTATAAGCTTTCTATATTCTCAAGAACGTCGGCGCTGTACCGACCGAGTGATCGATGACGGTCGTCTTTGACAGAACCTCGTTAAGCCCTCCAAGAATACGCGCAACAGAGGCAGCTCCTGTAAAGCGGAGAACTCGGCATCCCCACCCTGCGTGCTCGAACGGTTTATACGCTTCGCGCTCTGGACAACCGGGCCCGGCCCTGTTAACAAGAAAGAGCGTTATTTTATTTTTATTTCTTCAAAATGCCTGCCGGGTATACCCTCCGCCCTCCATTTGCCGCCTTCGATTCACAGCGATGGCGCAAGTCACATTCTAAAACGGCAGCGCGCCGGAACGACCCGAGGCGCGCTCGCGATTATAAGTTCATTAGAGCGCTCCGCGACCTTCCCAGCGTCCGACGCAGGCTGGCCTGGGCAGAGCCGTACATTATCCGGCACTTTGAGGGCGTGCCTTCCTCGAGTGACCGCTGCGCGATGAAAGAAAGGGTGACTCAAATACCGAATAAGCCGAGCCGGGCGAGAACTTTCCTACTAAGAAGGAAAAAAAAAGAAGCAAGAATCAGAAAAGTAATTCGGAGAACGACGTTCTACGCAAATCAGGGGGGATAATTACAAAACAGTTAATGAATGACTAAGTAAATTTGCGTATGCAGAGTGTAGATAAAGGGATAAAAAAGGTACAAGTGTTATTCGCACTCGTTAAAGATTTCTGGTTCGCTGTCCTACACTGGGGTGCGGAAGATGTCGAAACAAAAGAGTGTGCGGCTATAACTGTGAACGCCCCATTGCAAAGCCAGCTGTCCACTGTCACGTTACTTTCTTCATTTCTTTAAGTTCACTATAGGTGTTTTACTTTGCTTGTTCATAGCTAAATCGCAAAATCGCAAAATGAGAATAACGTAGAATCGTAGATATACTCTAGAGCAACAGCGAACTCAACTGAAAGCAACTGAATTTATTTATCTATACGCAACGTTGCTTTCGTAAACTGCGATTACTATATACGCTCAAACAAATGGCAATTGAAATCTGTGGGCCCCATCGGCCACCTCGTTTTAGCTTACACAGGAAAGCTATCGTGTTGCTCGTAAGTACAAATCAGTTTTTACCTTCTTTGTAAACGTACACATGGTGCAATAGCTTTCAACGCATCACGCAACATGGCCTTGACATATTCAACCATGCATGCAGCCCCTGATGGCGGTGCCAGCTGAAAGAAGTTCACGTCTGCAAACTCCAACGTTTGTCATTTTGCAATTCTGCTAGCGCTGCAAAATTCATATCTTTTCAGCTTCGGCGCTGATCGAATAATGGTCGAGAACTAAATATTTTACTGCTGCTTGAATCTAGGATACCCGCCATTACGTAGGAAAGCAAGCGCTGGACGGTAAAGAAGACGAGCTTGTTTTTTTTTTTTGGCTGAACATTTCTTTTTTATTAGTTTAGGCAGGTAAAGTCGCGTGCGGTGTATACGACCTTTTATATTACCTCTAACAGCCTGCCTTATCTGACACGTCCCCTGTAAATGGGACTAGTGTAGGTGTGTCACGCGGAATTTTTCGTGAATATACGACAAAGTGATGGGGCCGGTTCGAAGGACCCTTTCGAAGGCGCTTCGAAAGTTCGAAGGCGGTTCAAAGGCTGTTCGAAAGTTCACCGCCGTGCCTTCTTTGTATAAACAATTCACGAACTTGCCAGGGTGAAGCGATACTGAAAGCAGGCTAGTTCGCAATACTTTTTTATTAAAATTTACAGCGCTCAAATGAGAGGGACGTGGCGGAAAAAACACAGCACAGGCGCTGACTCAGTAATGGCGATTATAGCAAGGCACAAATAATATATTCACACAAGCAAAAAGTTAGACGTGCACAGAGAAACTGCCGGCGAGGCAAGCGACAGAACAAAGAAAAAAAAAGACGTGTAAGACGAATGATGTAGACCACTTTGGAAGAACATGACACATAAAAAATCAAGCGCAATAGAATCGCGCTGTAGCATGTGTTTGCGCCAAGTGCTCTCGTGGAACCATCCGTAAGGCTATTATACTACAATTTCACTTTAGGTAGCACCCGTGTATATCGAATGCGTAGTTAGGTCGCCCCAGATACAATGCAGAAAAATGGAACGAGTACCTTAAGCTCAGTACAGAAAGTCGGAATGTGGTGCAATAAAGTCAAGAAGGGAGGAGGAGGAGGATAAACAACAAGAGGGAAGGCAGGGAGGTTAACCAGGCACATGCCCGGTTTGCTACCCTACGCTGGGGGAATAGGAAGGGGGCATAAAGATGAGAGAGAGAGAGGAAAGAGAAGAGAAAGAGAGAGAGAAAAAAACAAAAAAAGGAGGATTGTCAGTCAATCGGCTGGCGAGTATGCAGCGGTGGCACTACACAAAAGTTAAAGGTGGTCACGTAGGTCTGTAGTTTTCAAAAAGCACAAGACAGCTTTGACTACTTTTTGAGCCGACGAAAGGCGATGACGGTGTTCCAGTAGCATCTGCACAGAGAGTGGCCGATCGTCCAATTGTCGCAATGCGTCCGAAAGCTTCTGTCTTTCAGAGGCAAATCGAGGGCAATGGCATATCAGATGGTCGATGTCTTCTTTGGTGCAGCAGACGTCGCATTCCGCATTGTCGGTCAATCCGATGAGGTTTCTATATGCTTTTGTGAAGGCAACCCCCAACCAAAGGCGACAAAGAAGTGAAGCTTCACGTCGACGAAGTCCGGA